>VTFQ01000007.1:21766514-22366514 GCA_036281575.1 Ancherythroculter nigrocauda | reverse complement strand
AAAGAAACTCACATTCAACTGCTTTTATTTCCAGCAAATTTCTTAACACGTGTAAATATTTGTATGAACATCAACATCTGAGACATAAACTGAACAAATTTCACAGACAAATGATGAACAGAAAGAGAATAATGGGTCCCTGAATTGGGGGGGGGGGGGGGGGCAATATTAAAAGTAGCAGACAAATAACAGTCTCTTTAATGTCCTAAGTTATTGGAACTGTGACATTAATTGTCTACCACCTTTAAACTGTTGAACAAGCATGAAAAACATTGTTTAAACCCTTTTTGTAGTCTGGACTTGCATGGTCCTCTGATGGCTTTCCTAAAGACAAAAGTAGAAAAACATGTATTATTTAACTTAATCTAGTTAAAGGGTTAGTTCACCCAAAAATGAAATTTCTGTCATTAATTACTCACCCTCATGTTGTTCCAAACCTGTAAGACCTTAGTTTGTCTTCGGAACACAAATTAAGATATTTTTGATGAAATTAGAGGGTATCTGATCCACACAGGCAGGATCAGATACCCTTTTGAGGTCCAGAAAGGTACTAAAGACATCGTTAAAACCATCGACGTGACTACAGTGGTTCAACCTTAATATTATGAAGCGACTATAATACTTTTTGCAAAAAAACAAAACAAAAATAACGACTTTATTCAACAAATTCATCTGTCTCCTGTCACACTGCAACACTATTTTCGTTGCAGAGCTTCAGTGTTTACATCCAAACGGCGTCTCAGTATTCAGATATAAACACTGAAGCTCTGCAATGAAAATAGTGTAGCAGTATGACAGAGGACAGAGGAATTTGTTGAATAAAGTCATTATTTTTGTTTTGTTTTTGTGCACAAAGAGTATTATCGTCGCTTCATAATATTAAGGTTGAACCATTATAGACACGTTGACGGTTTAAACAATGTCTTTAATACCTTTTTTGGACCTCAAAAGGTGCAATGTCGTGCAATACCGAAGACAAACGAAAGTCTTACGGGTTTGGGACGACATAAGGGTGAGTACTTAATGACAGAAATTTCATTTTTGGTTGAATTAACCCTTTAATGCACATTGTTTAATGCATCTGTGTATGTTGAAATTAACATTAGCCAAGCTTAGTAAGTGATGAAAAAAAATATGTTTTGCCCATATCTTTTGTAAACTAATGCAGTTAGCTAATGTTACACAATAGAACATTATTGTAATGTGTTACTCAGATAGCTGGACAACTAATGTGAACTGCTACTTTTCTAATTATACAATAGCCCACAGAACATTTAGAAATGAAACGGAACTAAAAACTTGGCTTTTTCAATACACGCATATCAAAACTACATATGTAAACAATGGCGGAGCCACGATGCTAGCTCAAATTATGCTGCATCGTACTTAAACAGTTAACGTAAAGAAATACAAATAATTCAAATGGGAAAAATGTTATTTACTTACCAGAATCAAAATGTGTGCTGCATATCCTGGAGTTGCTAGTTGGTATCCAGCCTTCTCGCTTCACTCCTGCAATCCAGGCATCACATCGTTTTTCATAAATCTAAACACTTTCCGAAAGTAGGTTCCAAAAGTTCCGGGCCTGAGGGAGCATCCAACCACTGGGCAACAAGGATCTAATTTTAATTTTGATATTTTATCACAATCTGACTGTGCATCAAGTGCCTCCTGATGTTTTGAATGTGCTCGATAACTAACTGGGAAAAATCCAAGGAACAAAGATGTCACTTCCTAAAACTGACGAATAGCCGTTAAAATGGTCTATTTGTAGTATTCAGAAACCGTTGTTATCAGCGACACCTGTGGCCATTAAATGAACTGCAGGCAGCAACTTATTACTGTAGGTGATTCAAGGCCCCGATATACTCACGACAAAGTTATTTTTCATTCTTTGCTTAGAAGTAAAAAGTTGGTAGTGAACATCTTGACGCAGTTGACGCTGCTGAGAGTGATGTTTAAATGGATTTGTAAATATGTGCTGTGCGCTTTCCTCTCAATTACAAAATAAACACAACAAGAAAGCATCTGATCATAGCAATCTGGATATTTGCACCAGCTCCATGATTTACAAGCATCACGTCTACAGATGAGGTAATTAAAATTACACTGTTATTATAGTTTGATTATAAAGTATATTTGAGAGTAAAGACTATAGACCATCTGGCTATGTGAGGCTATATTTTGAATTAATACCTTTTCTTTTCTTATGACACATTGACATTACAGTACAGAATAGCTATTTCGGCATTTTCCTGAATATTGTATAAGTATTAAGTATTGTATAATATCCAATACTGTAAAATGAGCGCGTAAAGTCACATCCTTTGGATGTCAGGCCAGGCCAGAAATTACACACTGCAGTCGGGATAAAAGAAAATATTAAAAAATAAAAATGCATTCCTCAGATTTAAGTTGTGTTTGTCTATATATATATATATATATATATATATAACTTTCAGCTCCGCTATCAGCTCCACTCTACGCTGCTGATTTTCGTTCGTATGCAGGCACAGTGTGTGTTGTGCGTGTGGACTGTGAATAAACAGTGAGCAATGATTTCTGATGACACAAGAGCTCCAGGTCTCAGCAGGAGAGAGATACCAAACCTGCAGGCCAGCGCCACCAACTGGTGTGACATAATGCTTTCAGACTCTACCCCATCTATCTCTCTCACACTCATTCTCTTCCTGTCTATTTCTCCTTGTCCTTTCTCAGTGTTGCATAAGAGATGCCCAAAGGGTCAGAATAAAGACCATGCTGGACAGATTGATATAGTGTGTGTGCGTATGTGTGTGCACGCGCGTGTGTGTGTGTGTGTGCATGCGTGCGTGCGTGTGTATGTATTAAATATGTATCTGTCTGTGTGGACACAGGTGATATTCTCTGTACAGCGAAGAGATTTTCTCACACCTGTCATGCCCGAGAGAGTGGCTTACACAACCTGCCATCTGCTTAAGTGTGTTTTTGGGGAGGAAGGGGGGATAGATGACTGTTAGAAAAGAGAGGAAAGAGAGAAAGGGGGAACTGAGAAATTCACTTAGGAAGCTCTAGGTATGTAGCAAAAGTTAAGACCAAGTTACATAAAAGTCCCATTAAAGAGCACTCCACCTTTACGAACACGCTCCTCTCTCATAAGCACATCTCTATCCTACACCTCCTGTCACCCATGATCCTCACTAAAAGGATTTATGTTCATATTTCAGTACTAAGCTTGGGATTTCTCAGAAAGCAAACCGATGGATCACACAAGCAAAAAGTTTGAGCTTTTGGCCACAAATGCAGTGGACTTACAATCTATAAAACCTGACTTGCATAAAATGACATTACAATTATTACTGCTAATACAATTTTTTTAATACTGATAAGAACAAATTTTGAAAGATAATATTTTGAGAGTCCTTGTTAGGTATGTTGCCTGGAGGCAACACTGTCACAATGGAAAGAAATTGGCTGATGTCACAAAGAAAAAGAAAAAAAATCTAATAATATTGGCTACTAAATTCATTCGATTTTTGAAAATTTATTTAAATGTTATTACATAAAATCTTTAAATATATTAAATCTAAGAAATAACTATAAACAAACGTTAATATATTTAACATAAATATACATTCTCCATATACACTACTGTTTAAATGTTTGGGCTTAGTTGGATGATTTTATTTAATGTTTTTTAAAGAAGTCTCTTATGCTCACCAATGCTGTTTTTATTTGATTAAAAATACAGTAAAAACAGTAATATTGTGAAATATTACTACAATTTAAAATAACTGTTATCTATTTAAATATATTTTAAAATACCATTTATTCCTACGATGGCAAAGCTGAATTTTCAGCAGTCATTACGCCAGTCTCACGTGTTATATGATCCTTCAGAAATCTTTCTAATATGCTGATTTGGTGCTTAAGAAACACTTTTTATTTATTTATTTATATATATACAGTCAAACCAAAATGTATTCAGACACCTTGAACATTTCATTCATTAATACAGTTTATTTACTATAGTTTAAAAAATGTTAATACAATATGACAAGATCTCAGAGTTAAACTGTGTCAGAAAAAAGTATCTTAATTATGTCAGATAACACTTAAGCAAAACATGGTCAGGTCAAAGTGTCTGAATAATTTTTGGTAACAAATTTTTATCAATTTTGCTGGTAGTCCACTGTATGAAGAATTTTTGAGTATAATATTTCACAGTTTACTTTATTTTGCTACCCTCACTTACATAAATGAACTATAGTGTCCTGCACCCACTGGTAAAAATATATCAAAAATATCAAAAATGTCAGAATAATTTTTGGTTTAACTATATATATATATATATATATATATATATATATATATATATAGTAAAGCATAAACAAAATGCTTCATACAATTACATAGTTAATAATATACACAATTACAAATGAACATAATATCCTTGTAAGAACATTTCTTATTATTATTAGTTGTTATCAAAGTTGTGTTGCATAATATTTTTGTAGAAACCATAATACTTTTTTTTTTTTTAGAATTCTATGAAGAATAGAAATAATAAGTTTTGTAACATTATAAATTCCTTTATTGTCACTTTTGATCAATTCAATGCATCCTTGCTGAAAAAAAAATAATTTCTGTCAGGACCACTATCGTCAAAGATGACAATTAGCATACAGTTTGGATTGGCAGTATGGTTCTGTTCTGGATAAGAACTCCCTGTCCATCCATGCAGCCTAGCACGGATAAGAGCAGAGAGAGCAACATTGCCGGGCAATGTTGCCGAGCGATGTTGCTAGGGCACTTTCCCATTGAGAGTGGGCAACAAATTTCTATCTGGTTACTTTAGATTGAAATTTGTTGCCCATTCTCAATGGGAAAGTGCTCAAGCAACATCGCTCGACAACATCGCCCAGTAATATTGCTAAAAAAGTTGCCCCATGTATCATCACCTGCATTTTTTTTTTTTTTTTTTTTAAATTTGGGTTCCCATTCACAACCATTATAAACCTTGGAGGACTAAGGATATTTTTTTTAAATATATCTCCGATTGTGTTAGTCTGAAAGAAGATAGTCATATACACCTAGGATGGCTTGAGGGTAAGTAAATCATGGGATAATTTTCATTTTTGGGTGAACTATGCCTTTAATGACAATAATTCAATGTAACAACATGATTAAAGAAAAATGAGTCTGATTCGAAGAGGTTAGGTATATCAGAGGCCATGTCCTGACTGGATGATAGGAGGAGCCGGGGATGGAGGAGGGTAATTAGCTCCTGAGCAACACGATAAATCTGCTGATAATACAGAATGGACCTTATATTTAGGGATGCTGTGATAGGTGTTGTATTCTTATTGGTAGATGTGGATCAGCTGAGAGTCAGCTGATGCGAGCTTGACTAACGTGATCTTCCAGAACTAATGCTACACTGTTAGACCTTGCTATAGAAAAACAGCCAAATTCTGACAGTAACAAACCATTTTCCATTAAAACAGTAATATACTGTAGAAAACACTGCATTCTGGGTAATATTTGTCATCTTCGAGAAAATAGCCTACAGGAATATACTGTGAGTTAACAATGCTCAAAGTCAACACTCAGAGGCTATGTTCTAAATCACACCCTATACCCTCATTCACTATTCCCTACATTAGTTCACTAATATAGTCCACTTGACAGAGTGAGTGAATGAAAAAAAGTGAGTGAATTCAGAAACTTTATGAACGCCTGATAAGCAGAATCACTGAAGGACAGAGAAACAAGACCAGAAAAATGACACGAGCAGAAACACAAGAACTACAACTGACTTCAGTGTCAAACCAGTTTGACATTATTTTTTTCATACATGTACAGAAGTTCTTGTTGAGAATTAACAGATATGGATGTTGATGTTTTATTGAAAATCAAAATTTATTGAAGTTTGCAGTCACCATCGTGGTGACAAGTGTCTGCTTTAGTTGGGCTCTTGACTCTTTTACATTTGCTTTCTCTGGCTGCTGTAACTGAGTGTTTATAAAACACATTTGTTATGGCAGGAAAAGGCCAACATAAAGTTGATCAGGTGTTTGGCTGTTGTGATTCTGTAATCAGCTTGGACTTGTTTAATTCACTGATCTAATTCTGTGTCTGTTCTTTGATTTAATGGGTGTTTTATCTTTATTGATTGTACTATATCTGTGATTCAACAGCGGCGTACAAACAAGCAACGTTTCAGTAATCAGTTATTTAGGAGAATATATAAGTCCTTATAATGCATAAAATATTTTGAGCTCCTGCATAACTTGCACAGCAGAGACATCAACAATCAGAATATGAATCTCAACAATAGCGACATCCAAAAGTTTAATGTTGCAATGCATGCTGGATGCCACCATAGTACAAAACTCCCAGCATGCACTGCGGAATGAATAAATTATGCAGCTTTATTGCCACCATTGTTGAGATTGATGTGCTGATTTTTGATATCTGTGTGTGTCTAAATAATGCTGCAGCTGTTTTTAGTGCTGGCATTTAAAAATAAACTCTTTTTAGCTGATTGTTGGAACTCTTGCTGTAGTTTCACAGTGGCAATAACGAAAAATATTAGTCTGTTAATAACGTAACCATGGGTAAAACAGCACGAATTCAGTGAATCAAGAGACTATGTGATGGTTATGTCTTCACCAACACATAACTATCAGCACTCAACAATTTTTTTCTCTATATTTGTTTCAGCCACAAATATATGAATAGTTTAAGCAGCCAGAGAAAAAAAACTGATGTATTAAAAGGTCATGGGTAAAGAGCTCAACTAAAGCAAATGCTGATCTCCTCAATGGTAACATCAAACCAAACATTTTCACCAAAATATCAACATCTAAACTTCTGTTAATTCTCAATAAGATTTCTTTTGTAGAAATAAAGTTAATCTGGTCAGTAATAAATGTAATAATGTGTAATGGCTGGAAGACAGTTGTAGTTCTGCTCGTAGTTGTAGTTTCTGCTCGTATTTATTCCATTCTTGTTCCTCTTTTCAGTGGTTCTGCTTGTTAACAGCAGGTGTTCATCGTTAATGCTCAATCATCACTTAAATATAAACTTAATTATCTCACTGCAACACAGTGTCAATGTTACTTTTACTCTGTAGTGTGGACACTAGAAGATGTTCCTGTGGGGTTGAAAGGGTTAAAGGTGTAAGATAAAAAGACACACCCACAAAATGTAATTTAACAGTTACAAACTGTTAGTTAAAAAACAGTCATGTACTGGCAACACTGTTGCCAGTAGTTTACTGTAAAATTGAGTTTTGCGGGTCACTATTGTGCTGAAGAGTAGAGCCTGTGCTTAGGTTCAGGAGAAGATCAAGAGACATTGGTAATATACTGCATGTTGTTTTATTTAACAGATGATGATTGTGTTGTTGCTGGTGCAGTGAAAATCTTTTTGTTTAAAATGTTTGTATTGAACTCTGAAGAAATAAGTTCATAATAATGATATGCTCATATTATTAGCATATAATAAAAATTAGTTTGTAAATTTAAATGTCACTCTGATAATTTGAGGCAGTTGGTTTCTGCAAATGAAATGAGGTAACATGAGTTTTAATTTAGTGCATGGTATCTTTACAGTAACATACTGTAGATTACAGTAAATAACTGTACAATCAACAGTAAATTACTGGCAACAGTGTTGCCAGTATTTTACTGTAAAAAAGCCTGGCAAGGTCTAACAGTGTATGCTTGATTAATTTCTTTACAAAAAAATAAATCTTACCAAACCCAGACTTTTGAATGATAGTGTATTTAATCTGCATAATATGTAATCCTTTACAATATGAAATGTAAATAATACTAAAGATAAAATGAAATAAATAAAACATGGTTACATTTTATTTTAGTGTTAAATTGTTACAGTGTAATTATACAATTAAGAACTGAATAATAGTAAAAACTACATGTACTTACTATATAATTAGGGCTATGGTTAAGTTTTGGTTTTATAAGTCACATATGTTTATTCATGAAAATGCAATGGAAGAAATTGCATTCATGTCCATTTTATTGCCATCATGTACTTGCAATGTGAAGAGAATGAATTTGTTACCCAGAGGGAATGTCGCGCAATAGAGGGTTAATCTTTAGTTATGTGCAAAGACATCACCCCCCGGATGGCTAGCGACAAATCTGCATGTATATGCGTATCATCAAGCATGTCTGTGCTCGCACACCATTAATATTTCATTTTTACTGTGCAGCATGTTCATAACGCCTTCTTTAGTTTTATTCATAACATTTCAATGCATTTTGCTCAAGATATTAGATCTGGGTTTTATAGTATCACTGACAAACTCAAAATACAACAATTTTTTCTTAGGTTTATATAAGATATAAGTGTTTGGAGGGGTTCATGCATAAGACTGGCTCACTATGGAGAGAGAAAAGGTAGAGTTGGAGGAAGTGTTGGAACTGGGACCCCACTAAAGGCCAATTCACACTTCACTGACAGACGGCGACCAATGCGGACAATCACCAGATTACACTACGTCACTTCCACATTCCACGTCCTGACCTGAACATGTTCAATCGGTGAAAAAAACACTGACCAACAGCAACAGACACCGACGGGGGTAACACACTGATCTGAAAAAACAAACAAACAGACAAAAGTGTCTATTGCCATTGGTCGGCACCTGTCGGTGCAGTGTGAGACCCCTGACGCACTTTAAGCACTGGTTGGAGGTAGAAGAGAGATGCTGAAAGAATAGCTGAAGGGCTTGTATAATTGGTGTTGTGATTGAGGGTTTATTGTTTAAACTTCTGTTTGAAAATTTATGTTTGAGTTTTCTTTCTCTCTAGCTCTCTTTATATATATATATATGTAAAAATGTGATTAAACAGATCTTTAACAGTCAGAGAGGCTCAAATTAAGACCAACATCTGTTCAAGTCACAGTAAAAAAAAATCAAATAAAAAAAGCAAGATGTCACCAAATACTGTCAGAAAAGAGGGAAATATTGATAGTTGTCATCGTTAAATGTTATAATTGAGTCAGCATTACATTAACAAAATTTTTCCTTTTTCCTATTTCAGTATTTTCTGACAGACCCAGACTGTCACCGGCATGAAGATAAGTTGCCATGGAAGCGAGGCGCAGCGACTGTGGCGGAAACAAAACGTTGGAACACAGCGACAGCATGTGAGCAGTAAGCGATGGGATGCATTCAACGGTCAAACGGTAAGCAGTGGTTTTGAAAAAACGCACCTTAGCCGTGGCGTTTGTGAGGCGTGATGCAGCGACAGGGTTGATATAAAAAAGCTGTTTGGTTTGAGGGGGGTGGGACTCCACCTTAGAGAAACAACAACAGCAACACAAACAAGAGTTTGGGTTCAAGATGGAGGTTAAAGGGAAGAATGTGACCTCTTCTGACTGATGTGTGACAATATGTCTTTAATATTGAATTATTTATCTGAATATGTGTCAACTAAATATCTGCAAATGTATTATATTGTTCATTTCTCGTCAGGCCTGTATGTTGCATCTCTTTTAAACAGCTTTATCTGACTGCTATTCAGTTAGAAACAGTATTGGATATGAAAACAGCTGGGTTAAACAGATGTTGTTCTGCAGGTGTGTATTAGACAGGTATTTGTTAGACAGGTGGGCATCAGACAGCTATATGTCAGACAGGAAAGTGTTAAAAGTCAGAGATGGGCTCACCCTGACAAAGCTGGCAGGAAACCAGCCCTCCTCGTCATCGATTTGCCCCCACCACCAGTCCTTATTCGAGGCGTCCAACACCTTGATGACATCACCTGCCTTGAAGGCCAGTTCCCGGTCAGCCATGGTCACATGGTCCCATACTGCCTCGGCATTCACTACAGAGCCCCCGCTGACCAACTACGGAAAGATAGAAGGAGAGGTGCAGGATAAGCTACAGGAAGACAACAGTTACATAACATAAGAAACATTCTGGATTAACATCAAACAGTCACATGCTGGCTTCCACTCCACAGTCAGCTCTCTGGAAACAAAACTGACAGGGGTGTCGAGATATAACGCGGCATCTCATTTGGGTTTGCCCTGTTTCTCTAACTGTTTTGGCTCAGCTTTAAAACAGAAGGTGCAGATGAGGGTTGCTAGTACTGACACAACACCCCTATTTTCGGTATTTTCTCAAAATTCGAGAGAAGTTGATAGGCTTTATTAGTATATAAAAATACAAATAAAACTGGGGTCAGTAAGATTTTGTCATTTTGAAAGAAGTCTCTTATGCTTAACAAGGATGCATTTGTTTGATCAAAAATACAGTAAAAACAGTAATATTGTGAAATATTTTTATTGTAATATGCTGATTTGGTGCTCAAGAATCATTTCCTATAATCGATGTTCAAACAAAATTGTGCTGTTTAATATTTTTGTGGAAACCGTGATACATTTTTTCACGATTCTTTGATGAACGGAAAAAAGAAATGCATGTATTTGATATAGAAACTTTTGTAACATTATAAATGTCTTTACTGATACTTTTGATCAATTGAATACATCCTTGCAGAATAAAAGTATACACATATTTAAGTTTAAACATTATTTGAACTTTATATTAAACTATCCTGTTATTTGATGGGTGAAAGAGCATTTCTGAGGGCAGTTCTCTTGAACAAGAGTAAAAAAACAACAACAACAAAACATACGTTTAATGCATACATCAATAACATGACAGACAACTAGTTATCTACAACTATTCCAATCAAAAAGCACCTCAACCAGTCTCGCTCTAAACGTTCAGTTGTGACTGTGCATTATACAGAAATTTATATAGGATAATACAGAAACTCTCCTTTAAGGCAAGCCAGTTCACCAGGCAATCTTGGGACTGCCGCCACAGTTATCAAGAAAGTGCAGCTCATTGTCCTCTATCATAAATGCAATTGGCTGTATTAGCTGTGGGTGGGGCACCACCTCCCTAATTAAGTATTATGAATTGCCCCACTCATTTTTCTCCCACATACTGTATTTTTGGATCATAACCAAACTGTGTATGAACGTAACTGGCTCTCACGGTTCTGTTGTGTTCATATAGGAAGGAAATGGCAGTGTACAAGGTCACAGAGCTATACAGAAGCTGTGCTTGAGTAACCATGGCTTCCATGCTCGAGTAAAGACGAGATGCGTTATAGTATTGCTTCCTGCTGACTTTCACATATACAGGCCCATGACAGCGACTTGAGATGATGGCTGGGTAATTCTCTACACAGAAACACTCATACATAATCAGCTCCAAGATTTCACCCCCACATCTCCAGGCTCTTTTCCTCTGTCTCTCTGTCTCAGAGGCAGCCAGGCTGTAAAAAATTCTCTTTTTTTGCGCATTTAAAAAGAAACAAATGTTATGTTGTCAGCAGAAAGAGTAAAATCTGTTTGATTTGTATAAAGCAACTGCATTTGATACACACCACGCCAGTTGTTATCTCAGTGTCACAACACACTGTGGGTAAATGCGCGAGTTTTCTGCTGATCTGATATCTAAACTCCATTTACTGAAATCTGTTGTTTATGTGTACAGGGCACTGAATTACTGAACACACACACCTACAGATATAAACAGCCTTTAAGCGTTTGAATTATCGCTCCATCAGTATTTCTTTTATCTACTGTACAGAATCTTTTCTAAAGGCGATATGTATCCTATACATGTGTCCTGTGTTCTGTACATGTTTCTAATTGACCCTTCGCAAAGACCCGCCCCCCTTAGTTATTGTTGCTTTGTCCGACAAGCCATGGCGCTGTCACGCCACACAGAGTGAAAAATACATCGCGGAGCAAAGAGGACACTGACAACTAGAGTTGTCAAAAGTACCGACTTCGGTACCTATCGGTACTGAAATTTTAAAAATGTGACGCTTTGAGCGCTGTTGAGCGGATTCGTAAACACCTCTGATTGGCCATTGTGTCATCGGATATGCCTGTGATTGGCTACAATGATCAATGCACAGCAGCGTTTGAAAGCACATGGAAGTGTTTGAATTTGAAAGCGTTTTGAAAGTGGAAGCGCGAGCGATGAAAAGCAGGTGTCTAACAGTGGACTGATCCGCGACAGACGCCTGCTTTCAAACGCTCCCGTGTGTATCCGTGTAAGCGCTTAGTGAAGAGATTTATTGATGACTATTTACAACGTTTTTACAGCATTGATCAGTGAAGCCAATTACAGACATATCCGATGAGCCATGAAAACAACGGCCAATCAGAGATGTTTACGAATCCACTCAACAGCGCTCAAAGCGTCACACTTTTTAAATTTCAGTACCGACTAGGTACCGAAGTCGGTACTTTTGACAACTCTACTGACAACACGTCGACAGACAAGACAGAGCAGGTTACTTATGATATTAAACAAAGTCATAGCTTTCAAATTGTGTAATTTTTTAAGAAACTCAAACAATAAATACCGTTTTGTGGCTCTTTAATGTGTCGTGACAGATCGCTGTAGTGCCTCAGCTCAAGCGGCTCATGAACTGATCATCTCTTCTTACTAGTTCATTTATAGCATCAAATAAACATGAATGAACATGAGAAGGAATGTTGTTTCAAACGCGGAAAGTCATCATTACACACCATTTTTCAAGTTCAAGTCCACCAAGGTTAATCTCCTAACTCCTGACTGCTTTGTCGGACAAAATGGCGGATTTGACGTTATGATTGGTTAGATCGCTTGTCAATCAAACTCCCGGCGAAGGGTCAATTGGCTGTGGTGACTGTACCTGTATTACATGCTCGACAGCTTTGTGTACAGGCCAGAAAAGGTGTCAACAAGTTACCACCTTTATTTATGAATCACTCAATTATTCATTCAGGAACAAAACTGGAACTGTCTAGGTGAGTGAATCATTGAATCATTCACTCAACAGATTCACTAATCTGATTCATTCAGCAATGAAATGCCATTAACTGTGTGTTGCTAGGTGATGCTCTGCTATTGTTATTCCGTTGTCATTTGTTTAGGACTATTTTCATTGGCTGCGGAAAAACAGGCAAAGCTACTGGCAATATTGTGTCTAAAATATACTTATTATAATTTCATAAGTCGCAGTTCAGTTTGTTGTTTGTTCCTTGATTCAACTCATAAAAACAAGGCATTTAAAATATTAATTTCCACAATCAATTATACTAAAATATGTTTAAAATTCTTGACTGAATAGTTTAACATGTTTTAACCTAATAAAATGCTATTTAACAACTCCTGTCAGTCAAGTCATAAACATATTTTCTTCCAATGCTTTTATTATCATCTCACTCATCAGTTCTTGGCTCATTACGTGTAGGAAAAAAAAGTCAGTTTAGTCAGTGAGTTGTTCAGACTTTTTAACCGATTCATCACTAATGTCAGGAAATTAATTTGTTAGATTTATTAAGTTAAAACTAAATATTAAGTTGAGAAACATCTCTCAGTGCAGTCTCAATAATGTTGCAACATGTTTCTTTTTTTTTTCTCTCTCTCTAAAGGGAACAGTAGGCAGTAGGATTATGCAAATCAGTCAGAAAAACTGCAGTGGAAAAGCAGTGTTCCTGTCCCAGCTAGCATCAGATCACACTAGAACAGAAAACGAGAACAGCTGATGAGGATCACAACCCTTCAACATCCCAATTCATCCACAGCTTATTCTCATGTAAGATATTATTATGTGGCACTGCGTGTATCAGCGCTGTAGGCTATCAACCATACACTGAAATATTACACCGCACACACAATAAAATGATGTAACAGCCCCTGAGATTATCAGATTGGATGGTGATGAATTTAGCGGGATGAAACAGTGTCTCTAAGAGCCAAACAGAGGCAATCTGTTCATAAACAGTGAGAATACAGCAGTACAGTAACACTAGTATTATAGGGCCGTGACTTTGTGTGTGTGTGTGTTATCTGTCGACTCTTCATTCTTCCTGCCTTTATTCCTGCATGAATGAACTGTACTCAGGAACATTCTTCCTTTTTCTCTCTCGCTGTCTTGCTCAGTCGCTCTTTCTCTGTGTGAATGCCTTGGTACACACATCTACAACACTGCATCCTTCGGCCAACAGCCAGACCTCACACTCATTAAATTGATTGAGGATGGGTAAATTGAATGGGCATCTGTTAAACGTTTGATCCAGATCACCGAGCTTTCCCTAAAACTGACAACTGAGATGAGTTTGACTTTCTGTTTTAGACAATTCTGTCTTCTCTTTAGATAAATGGTACATGCCTGGAGAATGCCTTTTAAATTACAGTTCATTTTCTTGAATTTGAATCGAGGAAGAATGTGGAATCATTATGCAATTTAAATGTAAGAAATATGAATGCAAGAAAGTAGAATTAAAATTAATTTAAATTCAAAGAAATTCATATGACTGTAACTTTGAACTATAAAAGCTGTTTGTAGACTTGGTTTAAAGTTTTGCAAATAGATAGATAGATAGATAGCATGAAATATTGGTGGGGGAAATTTCGGCCATTTCTAATTATTGTCCCCCTCAATGTCTATGGTGGTTACGGCCCTGATAGATAGATAGATAGATAGATAGATAGATAGATAGATAGATAGATAGATAGAGAGAGAGAGAGAGAGATCATGTTTAATAAATTAATATTTGTGAACCACGGTGAAAGAAATTTCCCAGATTACCTGTGTTGAATTTCCTTGAGTTGAAATTAAATAAAATCCTCTTGCTTTCAATTAAAGTCAAATTTTACTTTAAAGGGTTAGTTCACCCAAAAATGAAAATTCGGTCATTAATTACTCACCCTCATGTCATTCCACACCCGTAAGACCTTCGTTCACCTTCAGAACGCAAATTAAGATATTTCTGATAAAATCCGATGGCTCAGTGAGGCTGAAACTGTTCATGTGACTACAGTGGTTCAACGTGAATGTTATAAAGTGACGAGAATACTTTTTGTGTGCCAAAAAAAACAAAATAACGACTTTATTCAACAATATCTAGTGATGGCCAATTTCAAAACACTGCTTCATGAAGCTTCAAAGCTTTACAAATCTTTTATTTCGAATCAGTGGTTTGGAGCGTGTATCAAATTGCCAAAGTCATGAAGCCTTGTTCACTGAAATCACGTGACTTTGGCGTTCCCAACCACTGATTCGAAAGAAAGAAAAGATTCGTAAAGCTTCGAAGCTTCATGAAGCAGTGTTTTGAAATTGCCCATCACTAAATTGTTATATTTTGTTTTGTTTTGTTTTTGGCACACAAAAAGTATTCTCGTCACTTCATAACATTAAGGTTGAACCACTGTAGTCACATGAACTGTTTTAAATATATCTTTAGTACCTTTCTGGGCGTTTAAAAAGTGTAAATTAACTTGCTGTCAATGCAGGCCTCACTGAGCCATCGGATTTTATCAAAAATATCTTAATTTGTGTTCCGAAGCTGAACATGAGAGTGAGTAATTAATGACAGAATTTTCATTTTACTAACCCTTTAACTTCCTGTGAGGTGCAGCCATTTCTTCAATTCTAGCTATTCATCAGCCTCATCTGAATCTAGATAGATTCAAGCTTTAATTTTTAATTATTGACCAGAAAATATCCCCTTCACTAGCTCACAGGAAGGTCTGCACAGAAGTCAGCACACTCTGCTCTAAGAAAGCTGCAGTTCTTTGGACAAACAGCATAACCGAGGCCTAAAAACAATCAAGCCTCACCTCAACATCTGGCATTCCATGTCCCATAATCTATATCTATATCAAAACAGCTGCTGTAGGTCAACACTACAGTTTTCACTAACTGCCATCACTCCATCTAGGTTTCCTTCAATTAAATAAATAGCTTTGCAGAAAATGAAGTGCCTTGTTCATTCAGCATCATCATTGTTGCACTACAGACAGAACAGCCCTATAATTCAGAGGACTCTAGTATGGCATCCTTCTCCATTTAGAAGGGAAAAAAAGAAACAGAACATCTAAGGGACCAGAGGATGCTGCCTCAACATAGACACACACGCACACACACCTGACTGGGGAGGACGATTATGTAATCGGAGTACAGTGGGCTAGGAGTCTAGGAGAGAGAACTGGAGAAAGCACGTGGAGAGAGAGAGAGAGAGAGAGAAAAAAAAAGAGAGGAAGAGAGAGAGATTGCATTAAAATAGACTGCTACGCTATGAATTAAGCTCTCATAACTGCATACACACACAAACAAACTCACATATGCATTAATTCTCATCATATCTTGCAGAGAGAGATAATAAAAGAGACAAAATGTGCAGACAGCGAAGTAACATTATGAAGCGAACGTTTTAAGGAACTACTCGACTCTTGGGCTGCTTAGCCATATGATGCCGCTTAAGCCTGTTATTCCCTCCACATTCAGATATGAATCATCCCGATAAAACATTTTGCACTTTTCTTGAGGTCTAAATTTAGATCATAAATGCTTTAAACCCATGCAGCATTGCCTGCCCACACGGTTCCTAAAACAAACACAAGCGGAGAAAACGCACAAAAGCCTTTCAGCCATGAAAGATGCAAAAGATACGGGTGTGATACAGCTCACATGAAGCCGCTGTGCATGCGAGTGTGTGTGTGTGTGTGTGTGGGTGGGTGGGTGGATTCCCAGCCCACGCTCCCAGTGCAGATGTTTCTAAATCTGGCCATTCTCTTGGTTTTCCCGCTCTTTCCCGCACTTACGTAGTCATATTTTTGGATGCACATGCCTCTCCATGTGAATGTCGTAAACCAGCTCGGTGGAACCGTCCTGAAACTTCAAGTCGCTGATTTGAAAGGTCAGAACGCACCCCTAAAATGTGCACCATGAGATCTGAACCTCCGTACTATCTAAAGAACCTCCATACACCAGTTGTTCTGCAATCACCTTTTACGCAAGAGTGAATCTAGTGCATTTTAAGATGGCTACAGAGGACAGGATTAGAGGCTGCTGCCGTCTAGAGAGTAGATTGTAAATTGAGTCCGTAGGCTTCTATTTTAACGAATACTCCAACATGCGCATATACTTTCAAGATTTTGCACAAAAAGAAGGCATCTGTCTCTAGGGCATATAATGCAAATATTATGTCAATTGCAACATTAAGACCATGTCACTCGCTTGCACGGACAGTAATATTTCCCAGACTTCCTCTCACCATTAACAGGTACATCAGACCTGTTGGGAGAGAAGGTCTGCATGCTAATGCAAAAGGGAAATATCCCGCTATAGCCTGGCAATACAGAATGACAGTAAGCGTTCAACTTCCCACACCAGCGCTAACTGATGTCTCAATGCATAACTGCGATGTGCGTGTGACAATATGCATTTTCCGTCTGGTGTTTCTATTATTATTTACAAGGAGTATGACACGTAACTTAGAATATGTTTGGCGTGTTAACGGCTTCATTTCACGTGACAGTTACAGTTATATGCAATGTGTACTTTGCTTAAAGGAAAACAGAGCAGCTAATGAATCAGTTAACAGGGTCACCTTCTTTTCATTCATTAAAGGCTTTTTTAAATTTAAAACAGGGGTCACTATATATAGAGATAATGTTTTGTGGCTTTCAGCGTCCAACGAAGGAGTTTGATGCAGCATGTCGTCAGTGAAGTTTTCAGGAGCAATATTGCTTCTCCGTAGAGACAGTGAGTCAACGGTTTCAGCACTTCAGTGGGATGCATCCGAACCATTATGCTCCAATGCACAACTAAACCCCAGGTCTGCAAATATGTGCACACGAAATACTAAGACCGACGGTTTGAGCAACATGAGTTCAAGGGAATGATTCAGCTGATTCATGTTTTAGCTGATGGCAGTGATTCCGTAATCATCTTTAATGAGAATACGCCTGTCTGTCCTCTAGAAGGGGTCAGGTTAAGGATAAGCATGTTGGAACACCATCAGTTTAACCAATTAGAAATGGTGAAATCCCTATTGCACATGACCATCACTGTTCTGAGGTGAAAGAAGAAACTGTTAGTCTTTATCTAGAAACATAAAAGATTTACAGGACAAAAAAAAATAGGTATGAAAGTATTGCACATCTGATTTATAATAGAACCTTTTCACAGACCGTAATGATGCGTTTTAGAGGTCATCAGCATCGTAAATCTTGCAACGTTTTTTTTTTTTTTTTTTAATGTATGCATTTATAACACTATACTTAGTATTATATTACATTTGCATTAAATTACAAAAAACTAGTTAGCGCTGATGTGAGGGTGTTTCTAATAGCACTTGTACATCTCGGAGACGTCTATTTGATGTGCGTGTTTACATCTGCAAGATGTATTTTTTAGTGTTTGCTCGTCTGCAATACGTCTATAGGACGTTTCCTGTCAGATGTCAAATAGATGTTTAGAAGATGTCTTTAAGATGTTTATTATTTAGAATGTATGTAAAACTGACATCTTAAAGACGTCTATCAGATGTTAGTAAAAAGCAGATCCTTTCTAGCTTAAGTGATCTTTAACAGACATCTTGCAGATGTACGTGTGCTATCTGGTGGCTATATGGGAGTGACGGCAAAGTTGACATCTTTCTCTCTCTCTCTATTTTTTCCACTTTTTGAAAGTTGTGAGAACACAGTTTTTCTTTTGTTATTTGTGCAAACGGGAACACAAAAAAATATATTTAATATGTTGTCTAATTTACAGCTATGGAATTTTATCCAACTATGACGACTTCTGCTTCTGAGAAACCCGGAAATGTGAAAAGGGACTATTTGATCTGCAATCATGTTAAAACACAGAACTGGTATCATGAATCAGCTGAGTCTCTTGTTTTATTTCATATATAACATTTTTATATATACACAAGAGTTCCATCTACATTTACAAGGATCATGTCTGATCAGAAGTGGAGGGATGTAGCACTTTCCAACTTTTACTGGACCAACAAAGATCGCACAACATGGGACAGTGTGCAAGCCACATTTGTGACAATTACATGCACACAAACAGAGTCAATAACAAGTTTTTAGCCTATGATTTATGTATTTCAATATTTACTGACATTTTGGTTTGTTGTTAACATTTTTAATTAAAATGCACGGCACAATAGGCCTACTTATTTTGAATAAGCACATTTGAATATCGCAAAAAAAAAATATATATATATATATATAAATATATATATATATATATATATATATATATATATATGTTCACAAAATCTAAAATGTTAGTGTATTTTACAGTTTGGGACAAATTGTACTGAGCTACAGGATTCATTACAACACTCGACTACTACAGTCTAGTAGTCCACCATATCTACCTGCACAAGAAGTGTGTGAAATGTGATTAAAAAAATAAAAAACAGCAAAGGAATGTCACAGGTTTAAAGGCAACTTTTCTTGTGTTTATAGCCTGAACCCTGTATGAATGGGGTGGCATGGCTTCAATATGTGACCATTCAGGTGGAATTGCCTGGATACAATGTTTTATCTCACAAACACACAGAAATTCTCTTCCCGCTTCCTCAACAGCTAATACGCGTGTAGTGTGATTATAGGTCAATAGATCTTTATTGGATTCTCTACAAAACACCCAAACTATTTAACATTAGAGAAACCAAAGATGTGATGAGAGGCAGAGTGAGCACTCAGGACAAGATCGTCCGGCACCTGTGATCAGTGCGATCAGCTCACGGACACACCTCAGTATTTCCCCCCAAGGAAACAAAATACGCTAGCATTCTTTCACGTGTTCTTCGACCACTCACGCATTTTACCCGAGCTCCACAGTACCTACAGCCCAAACGAAACGTCGGCCTCCGCCGCAACCCCTCACGGCTGGTTTTTAGACTCTCGAACGCTTGACAGAGGCCAGATTCCCGTCATCTCCGGCCTAGCGCACAAGTGCGTTTGACACGGATAAACTGCGCACCGCCGATTGTATCTGTAAAAATAAATTAAGCGGACGCACGCGTTTGTGCGTGCGCGCGCCCCGGCACTTGACTACAGAAAGCAGGTCGCTCATAATCAATAAACGACAAAACGCAAACTCGCGTCAGAATCAAGCACGACGAAGCGACGGAGGCAGAAAACCGTACGGATTTGGCGCACGCACATGCGTCGCACCTAAATTAAAGGTGAGCAGCTTCTAACGGACACCGTGACACATTTAGGAGAGCGCAATATATACCAACGTCATTGATATGCCCGAGGCGGCGCTGAGGTGCTGGGTATCCCCCTCTGTCGCGCGCTTGCTCCATCTCTCCCGTTTCCATAGCACTGGAACGGTGCGAGTCTCTCCGCGCGGGCGGACGGACAGTGGCGCGAGGGGGAGCGTCCATTAACTCGCAGCCTCCCTGGTGAATTAAATGAAAAAATAAAAATACTTCACGGTGCCGAAATGTCATTCTCGCGCTTTCGCGACCTCTACTCATCTCATGTATATCCACCATCGCCAGAAAGCCCCCCCCCCCCCCCCCCCTTCCTCCCCCCTCAAACCACCTTCTTTTTTCTACCCGTTAACAGAGACCGTCGGTAAGCCAGAAGAATGGCGCTCACGGGAGCATCACATTCAGCCTCACCTTCATCATCCTCAGGGTCAGTCCCGGTCCTGGATCCGTGTCCTTTCCGCAGGTTCGAGCCCCCGACGCCAGCTGCAACCCTGTATCCGCGCCCCCGTGAGCAACGCGCGGTGTATGGAAGAGAAACGCACGTCCGGTTAGACACTGTTCTCACGGCGAGGTGGGAGTCTGCGTCTCTCTCTCTCTATGAGAAGAGCTGAAGTATGGGCGGCGCTTGTGCACACTGCACACATACACATACAAACACACATACTGAGGAGCCAACCATCAGTCAAAAGAAGGGGTGCTTCACTTAGCTATTGAGGAGGCTACAAACATTACATAATCAAAAAAAGGACAAAACAATGGTGATCTATTGGCTTTTGGGAACTCGCATCATCATCATCATCATCTCAGCGCAGGAAAGAAAATGTCCAATAAGCAAAAAACAAAAGAAAGACAAAACTGAACAAAACTGCATGCTGTTTTACATCATTCAGAGGCAAACAGGCAGCGCACAGAAGATCTATTTAAGAATATCACACAAAATATACAGCCCTGTAATGTGTCCAGAGGCATGCTTAAGATAGAGAGTCCACTAAAAAGGGTCCCAATATAAATTTCCCATGAGAAAACATCACATGCAAAACAATCATCTCTAGTGTAAAAACGAAAAAACTCCCAATGAAATTTGATGAACTAACCTCAGCTTAATATTTAAATCCTAATTTCTATTTTTTGTGTGTGTGTGAGAGAGAGAGAGATTTGCATGCTTTTTTAAAAACTACTTTGTTTTTAACAAACACTGCAATGGAATATAACAGAATAGTGCTATATTTATTTGGTAAAAAAAAATCAGAATAATTCAACGTGCAGGTGTTTTTTTGAATATGAATCTGAGTACTTCAGATGTGTTTAATTATGCAGACAAGTACAGTCCTGTACAGCTTTCGCTGATTTTCCATCATTTGATTTTTTTTAAAAGGACACCATTCATTTTTAAATAGTATATTATTATTTAAACATCATACGCAGGCTTAATGTAATGATACTGAAAACATTGATCTCATGGGTGAGAAGAGATGTGCTGTACTAGATTACCCTCTGCCATCAGGCATAATTATATACAGTGTGTTTGAAATCACAAAGACAACAGCCATACACAGCCACACGAGAGCCGAGGAGCTAATGTGACATTTGAACCACAGCTTGATCTCTACAGGATGATCTTAATGACTGTGAAGATGCACAGGTCTGAAGAGTGAGCTGGTGCATGTATAGGCACAATTGTTCCAAAGCTTGGGTATGATTTTTAATGTTTTTGGAAGTACCTTATGCTCACCAAGCTTAATTTATTTGCTCAAAAATACAGTAATATTGTGAATTATTATTACAAATTAAAATAACTGTTTCTATTTATTCCTTTGATGGCAAAGCTGAATTTTCAGCAGCCAGTCTTTTATTGTCACATGATCCTTCAGAAATCATTCTAATATGATGATTTGGTGCTCAAGTAACATTATTTATTATTTTTTATCAATGTTGAAAACAGTTATCCAGCCTATGGTTCTGGAAACCATTATACAATTTGATTCTTTAATGAATAGAAAGTTCTAGAATAAGAAAAGCATTATTTATTTTTTATCAAAAAAATTGTCATTTTTGATCAATTTAAAGAATCCTTGCTGAATAAAAGTATTAATTTTTTTTTTTTTTTAAATGTAAATTTTCAATAGATTGTAGTTATTAGATTATTATGCAGTCGTATATGAATTATAATTTAACTGTGTTAATTATAATTTATTATACTGTTTTTATGTGTACATATTATATATAAATATAAAAAATTAATTTTGCTTAATTTTAAGTACACTAAAAAAATGATTCTAGCTGCTTGCTCAGTTTATTTAAATAAAATAAGCTGAACCAACACAAATCTTTAGTTTTTTACTTAATTGGTATTTTGCACAACAAGAGTGAATTATGTTCAGGAAACATTCACAGAATACGTCAAATGAAACTGGTGTGATCTCATTCAATTAGGATGAATTTTTTTCAGTACAATTAAGCTAGCTTAAGTTCAAATAAATCAGTTCAAATGTGTGGAAATAGGTGTCATAATTGAATTAAGTTAGACCAACAAGTTATTTTTTTGATATTTTTAATAATCTTTTAGCTTACTAAAATACACTTTTAAAATCCATGTAGTCTCTCAATATGAGGTCATAAAAACTGCATAAATATTAATATAAGCCTTAATAAAATAAACATTAAGGTCATGCATGGGTACGATTCTCAGACAATGCACAAAAAGATAAAATTGAAACACTGTCAACTTTCCATTTAAACTCATTGTTGTAGAATTTGAAAGCACAGCTAAATCATACATGTATATCATATCAGACGATCTCCATCATCATTTTGTAAATTGCTTGGGAGACAAATGAACCACACAATAAAGCACTCATCTCACAGTTCTGCATTAAAAAATAGAATGACAGAAAGAGACCCAGATTACCAGTCCAGATGTGCTGTTCTGTTGTTACAATTTTCTAGCTGACTTTCACATATATATTTTTGTTACATTATGCAATGAAGCAGGAGAGATGATGTAACGAGCATTCGGGGGTATCACAACTTCCCTCTCTGTGTCCCGAGGTTTCCTGTGATGTAGCTCTTGCAGACGTAAGAGTGTATTCATAGCTTAAAACCAAGGCAGGACAGTGTGTGACTTGGGATGTCACTAATGGACTCAATGGTTAGGGGCATATGTGTATAACAGAGAGGGAGTGAGTGTGTTCGTGTATAAAAGCTTTTGGAGACAATATGTCCTCACCATGCAGTTTTAACCTTTAGGCATCACACACATAGCCATCATAAGCTTTACCTCATTCCTAGAGCACTATTTAGAATAGTGTATTTTGTGGCATATGTGTTTTGAGTCATGAATAAATCAGCTGAGAAGAGAGCACAAACATTCATAAATAAAACATGATGCTATATTTGCTTTTATAATGTGGAATATATAAATGAAGTCTTGCTCTATCTATAGATAAAAGAAGGTTTTGAAGTCTTGAGTGCCAGGCTAATGACATCAGAGATATGGGTGATTATAAGAAAGTGATTTTTATAATATATTTCTAAAAAATACTATTAAGCCTAAAATCTCAAAAATACCATTAAATTACAGTTAAAAAAATCTAAAAATACATATAAAATTTACTGCAAAGCAGTACACAAAAGGGATTTTGGTGTATATAATGGTTCTAAATGATCTCCATAATCATTCACCGCTTATTTGCATGAAGTTTTCTACAAATACTATTAAAGGTGCCATCGAACATTTTTTTACAATATGTAATATAAGTCTAAGGTGTCCCCTGAATGTGTCTGTGAAGTTTCAGCTCAAAATACCCCATCGATTTTTTTTTAATTCATTTTTTTAACTGCCTATTTTGAGGCATCATTAGAAATGCACCAATTCAGGCTGCGGCCCCTTTAAATGCTCATGCTCCCCACCCCCTCCCGAGCTCTCGACTCTATCATTGCATAATCAAAGCTCACACAGCTAATATAACCCTCAAAATGGATCTTTACAAAGTGTTCGTCATGCAGCATGTCTAATCACGTAAGTATAGTATTTATTTGGATGTTTACATTTGATTCTGAATGAGTTTGAGTCTGTGCTCTGTGGCTAACGGCTAATGCTACACTGTTGGAGAGATTTATAAAGAATGAAGTTGTGTTTATGAATTATACAGACTGCAAGTGTTTAATAATGAAAATAGCGACGGCTCTTGTTTCCGTGAATACAGTAAGAAACGATGGTAACTTTAACCACATTTAACAGTACATTAGCAACATGCTAACGAAACATTTAGAAAGACAATTTACAAATATCACTAAAAATATCATGTTATCATGGATCATGTCAGTTATTATCGCTCCATCTGCCATTTTTCGCTGTTGTCCTTGCTTGCTTACCTAGTCTGATGATTCAGCTGTGCACAGATCCAGACGTTAATACTGGCTGCCCTTGTGTAGTGCTTTGAACATGTGCTGGCATATGCAAATATTGGGGGCGTACATATTAATGATCCCGACTGTTACGTAACAGTCGGTGTTATGTTGAGATTCGCCTGTTCTTCAGAGGTCTTTTAAACAAATGAGATTTATATAAGAAAGAGGAAACAATGGTGTTTGAGACTCACTGTATGTCATTTCCATGTACTGAACTCTTGTTATTCAACTATGCCGAGGTAAATTCAATTTTCAATTCGATGGCACCTTTAAAGTTTTAGCTTAAGCCTAAAATCTTAGAAATACTATTAAATTACTATTAAAAATCTAAACTCACTTCTAAAATACAGTGTAAAACAGTACAAAAAAAGGACTTTGGTAGTACAATGGCACTTTGATGTATAAAATGGTATTAAATGATTTCCATATTCATACACTGGTTCTTCAAGGTAGCAACTTCAATGAATATGGTATTACCATAATGGTATGGTATTGTCCAAGAACTTAGCTCCATGCCCAGAAGTTTCTTTTTTAATAATGGCTTGTTCCTCTCTTTCTTTTCCTTTCAAGATTAAAGAAAAAGAGACAATCACAATAATAACAAAAGTACAAGCTTGTCTATACAAACTCTCCAATACCCATGTGTGTGCATGCCATCTGGGATGAATGCCAAGGCTATTAAGGGAGCCAGAGAAAGAGACTGAAGGCTTATGTAATATACTCTCTCCTGAGAAAGAGTCATCACACAGCTCCGTGCCAGTGGAGGAATCATCAACATGCACATGCAAACCATGTGGAAATAGGTCAGGTTTAAATCTGGCCACTGTACAGGTCTAATGGTAGGCCAAAACTAGTGTGGATATTGTGGAATACACCTTTCTTTAAATTACCTTACAATGTGCACTAGTAACAGAGTTCAGTGAACCATGCCATCTGTTTAAATTCAGACAAACAGGTGATAGTGTCAACATGACAGGCATTCCCCTCACAGTAGTCGAGAAAAACATTTCAAAGCGCTGAGAGAGCAATAAATAATGTAGTTTTACCAAAGTCTTTGGTTTTACCCTTTGTAATAAACTGCTGTTCTGTTGCATAGTAACCCTGTGTGTGCATGCTGTAGTGATGCAATGGAATGCTGCATGCTGATTGGTTGAAGTCAGGATAGAGGAAGTAAACAGGGATACCATCTACTGTAGCAAAGTCCCTTTAAGATATATAGTTATAACTTATATCTTATCTTATATAAGATATATAGATATCTTTGACTGTAGTCAGTGTGCTTCAAATGCTGTGTGAAGTTTAACTTTGAAGATTTATTTCCATAAATCATCAGCAAGTTGTGCAAACGATGTGGCTCACCAGCATGATTTAACTTTTCTAAGCTGATAGGCACTAGGCAGAGGCAGCACCAGAACTACACACAATATCAATGCAGTCCTGCTGTTTCAGCTGTATTTTTTTAGGTGAGAGTGCCCCCTAATGGAGTGGCGGGGAAAACTAGGGGGGAAAACAGTGGGAACTCTGACATCTTGAGAAGAAAGGAAACTTTGGTCTGTCTTTTTTCTTTTCTTTTCCTTTCTTTTCTAAACCTCACTTTAAGACGTTGTCGTGATTACAATATTCTCTGGACGTTTTATATATATAAGGTCGTTTTAGGTCAAGGCCAATGCTAAATAAATGTAGCTAAATGCGTAAATCTGGCTAATTTGTAGTACTGAATTAATTTAGTGAGTTACGTGACACTAAATTTAGACTAAACTGTCAACACATGTAACCATACTATGGCCTACAAATTGACAAATATTAATTATGCCTATATATTAATTAAAGAAATTACCTGAAAAAGATGTTTTTAGGATAATAAAGTGCTCCTTCTGTTTGATAGTGTAAAATATATTTACTAAAACTGTGTTATGACATCCGCACAAAATGTTTCTTTATTGTGCAGTCTAAGGTTTGATACATTGTGGTTAGACACAATTTCACCATTAGATGGAGCCAAAACCTGATGTGATGCTCAAGTGATCGCTGATTCATTCTTATATTTATAATACATATACTGACATGCATAGAAAAAAGGGAAAAGCTGGGAGACAGGGAAAGACAATTTGACACATCATTTGCTGTCAGTCACGAACTGCCTACATTTATTCTTTTCTCCACAGTTCATGACGGTAAGATGTGCACGACAGCTTCAAACAGTTTCCATGACAACTGGAGCCTCCTTGACTTTAGAACGGAGACCACCTGTCAATCAAATAAAGCATCTGCACTGCTAATCAGGCAAATGCCTTATAGCTTTAGAAATAATAAGGCACCGACCAATGCTGTTTCACCGAAGTACCACATCTGTGATGCATTGGCACGTTAGTGCACGAGAAAGGACTGTGATTGGTCACATACACCTACTGTTTGGTATAGGTCATAACTTTATATTCCTAATTTTTGTCATTAAAACAGACATTACGGTGTTGATAGGTCAAACAGAGTTAAAAATGTTATGCTGTCACATAACCATTTTTAAGCACAAAGCTGCACTTTTGGGCTGATGGGGTTTCTGCTTCCAATGTGAGATTGTATCCATTTTCTTCTAATAATATTAATACTATATTAACGCTCCTGAAAATGTGCAAAAACTTTTTTGTTTTAAGCATGTTCAAAATCTTTGATTCTTTACTGCAAGCAAAAAGGTCAAACAAGGTTGCACTACTCACAAAATAACTGCCATAGCAAACTCCAGCACTTCTGACAGTACTAAAAAACATTCCACAAACTTGCAATACTGATGTCTCAAAGGTTTATTTCCAATCAATGTTGATTCCTGTGGAAAGAGATTGTCAAGGGTACGATGGCGATGATATGTTTTTAAACCAGTTTGAAAATGACAACATTGAGGCTAATGAATGAAGTTTTACTGAGATTTTCTAACATTCTTTGTCTGTATGTACATCCTTGTGTATTAAAAAACAAAACATACAAAAAGAAAATACTTTTGGTTTTCTGAATTCACTAATGCGAGTTTAAAAAAAAAAAAAAAGTATGGACATTCATTTTCCATCACACAAATGTACCAAATGCAAAAAAAGAACAAAGCATTATAGGTCCCTGTACGGACCATTACGGAACAGCACTATATTCTTCTGTGGGGATACACTAAGGTTTGTTCATTCTTAAAAGCTGAATATAAGTACTGGCTAAGTGCATTAAGCTGACTTTGGCATTCTGATGAGGGTAGATGATTGTGACTAGTAAAACAGCAGAGAACAATCACACAACGTCATTAAAGGCTTTACTGACATTCTGTCTCAAATGACTCAAGATAGTACCCTTTGATTAACAACTACATAGAACATATTTACTAAAGACTTTAGACCAGATTTGATTCGCATGTATGCAGAGAATACTCAAATATGCAAATATCCATACAGTTAATACAGTACATTATGTACTCCCAACCAATCCCATACTGTTTAGCAGCAAAAAAGGAAATAAACCAGATTCTACACACAGATCCTTGAGTCTACAGTAAATAGAGTGTACAGAAGTTTAACAGGGGTGCTGGCCACAATACCACTGAATATGGCATATGTGATTTAACAGTCCTATGAATGTAGTCTGTGCTATGCCAAAAACAAAAATGACCATATAAAATAAGAAAAGAATGACACTAGCTAAACAAGATGTTTAAAATCTTCCAAGATGTAAACATTAAAACCTTAAAACTTACAGCATATTTTCAAATTCAAAAAAAGTGTTGTGTTCAAAATGATTTGTTCAATTCAAACTAAGTTTGATACTTGAACAGGATTCTAAGATGATATTGGTTTCAATGTGCTAATGTTGGTTTTCATTCTTATGCTAAAATAAGTCATTTATAGCACTGTTGTCTTTTTTTGCAAATATAATTAAAGCATATCCAAAACATCCAAACAAAGTATAAATTTCAATGGCAATATCTGGCTACATAAATGCAAAGCAATATGGCATCTATATATAGACAGCACCTGCTGAGTAATGCTGTAACACACAAGGTACAAATACTCTAACTCACAGAAACTAAAATAGCTCAAAAACTACACAGTACATCACAAAAAAAAAACAAAAAAAAAAAAACATAGCTTATCCGGCAGTAACAGCAACTACAGTGTGTGTGTGTGTTTGTGTGAGAGAGAGAGATACAATTCAAGAGTGTCAGTAAACATCCAGCATCGTCTTTGGTGACGAGACTGTCTATCTGTATTATTGTTTTATTTTAAGTGGGAGAGATTGTTTATAATTTGGGTGGTGCAGGGGTGAAGCCACCCTCAAGTTCCCCCCTCCTGTTCTTCATGGTAATTTCTCGATGGTCTGCGGTTTGCTCAGTGCGAAGATGGGGCACACCTTGAGTGATTCCAACAGGTCGATTCTTCCACTGCGTGCCTGTAGGGGGATAACTGCAGGGATAAAGCGCATCGCCTCCACCAAACAAAATCTCCCCCTCACCATCAGCTCTAGTGGCAACTGAGAGGTCACGATTACGGCAGTTGTTCTTTAGGGGCAGATGTGAAGGTCTTACAGTGGATTGGCCCATATGTGGCAACTTCGTTTCTTGCTGAGAAGAGTTGGAGTCAAAACCCCGCCCATAGCCCCGCCTCCAACTATCAACCGTAACCCTACAGGGTTGTCGCGGTACTGCCATATCACTACAATCAGTAGTCCTATGTTGTGAAAACGCAGCCCCTTTTGAGTCATAGTTGGTTACACTTGTGTAAAGCTCACTTGTCTTAAACTCCAGACAGTCCGTGTCAAGAGAGCGACTGCGTCGATTTAGTGCTAATGGGGCGGGGACTGGAGGGCAAGGTCGACCCAAACTGAGGTGGCGAGGAAGGCTTGTGATGCCCCAAGCGTTACTGAGCAACAGACTTTGTTCATAGGCATCAAAAGTACGCTGGTCACACTCGGCAAAGGCATCTTGCTGAAGGTAACAGCCATCATCCTCAAAGGGTTCGTAAGGAGACGCCAACTCTTCCTCTTCCTCAACAAGCTCGGTCTGCTGCTCACACTCACCCTCATTTTCCATGTCAACCACATCAAACGTGACAATGGCGGGCAGGGCGCTCAGACTCGGGCCAAAAGGAGAACTTGACTCTGAGCCATCAAGACTCTCAGTTGAGTTGCGGTAAAGCCGTGTGTTCTTTGTGAAATCTACTAGCGCTTGGGAGAAACAGACCATCAGCTCTTCTTGGGATTGGCTGCAGCCTCTGGTGGGTAGTAATGGGCTTTGATCCTCAGATTGAGGCTGCGCTCTGGTTGTGTCTGTGACATGTAGACTAAACCCAGAATTGGCACAGGGTGCAAACAATGGACTCTCCTGGATCTGACCCCTGCTGAGAGGCACTGGCTCTATTACAGCCTGGGATCTCGGTGGTGATTGAGGATAGTGCTGATTGATAACTTCTTCCAAAACTGTCTTCCCGGTGTCAACTGCGGGATCATCGTAGAAGCAGTCGGCATGGAACAGAAGCTGATCTTTGGATGGGCTTCTGAGATTCTGAAGCTCACAGCACAGAAGGGCATGTTGGATCTTGCTCAGACGCTCCTCCTCCGTCTCCATGGTTCCTGTCTCTAGAGCACTCGATGCCAGGGCATACAGAGGGTTTGTTGGACTCTTATCACCCTGCAAGGCTGCACCAACAAACGAGTGGCCATCCTTAGGAGGAAGAGCAGGGCTGAGCAGGCGATCATCAGGCTCAAAAAGTTCATAAAGGGCATCACCACTGTAGCTGTCCCGTGGAAGCCTTTCCTGGTGTGGACGTTCTCTACTCTCCTCCTCCATTCCTGGCGTGGTGGAGTCATAATATCCCTCATCGCTGTTGGGTACCGACTCCTGCCGATCACTCTGTGGGCTCAAGAGTTCAGCAGGAGTGAGGGCTGTTTCTGTGCATCCCAGTGGGCTGCTGTTGGAGGTGGCACGGATGGAGCTCATTTGCTGATCGTTGGTGAGTGAAGGGCTATCCGAGCCCCTGTCTGAGGGGATGTAACAGACTTCATTACTTGTTTCAGATTCCCATAAGCTCTGCAAGTAATCCGCATCTATCTCATCAGGAGTTGCCATCTCTTCCCCCCCACCTTGATATGTGACAAAACACGAGCTCCGTTTTCCTGCGTTTCGGCTGCCTCTCTCGGCAGACACTGAGCTCTCAGCGACGCTAACGTCATCCTGGTCTGCAATGATGTCTCCACATCCTGTCAATGAATCAAAGCTCTTCAATGATGAAACATCACCAAAGATTAAGTTTTCAGAAGAGCAGGATGCAGCAGGATGCTCCCCAATGGGAACGTCCACATTCTGCTCTGCCAATCGATCCAATTCTGACTCAGCACACAAGGGTTGTTGGTATGTCGTCAGTACTTCCTGTCTCCCATTTTGCTTCTCCTCCCCCTTCTCCTCTTCTGCTTTCTTCCTCTTATCCAGCTCTACTCTGCTCTTCTGTTTCTCAGGCACTAGCGTTACATTTTTCGTACATTCAGTGGCAGCCAATGGCAGTTCACACTCACTGCCCGCAATTTGATTAGGCACATCTGGCACCAACTCTTCGCCCTGACTGTCGCCATGGTTATCGCTACGGTCACTGACGCTTGACAGGGCACCAGGCACTGTTTCGGCATGGAAGCTTGAAGACATTTCAAGTGCCTCACGCTTTTCTAGCTCAACATTTTTGTTTTTCCTGTGTCTCCGAATGCTGCTGAAAAGACTCCGAAGACCTCTGCGTTGTCGTGGTAGAGACTGAGATTTCCCATGGTCCTCCTGTGATTTCTGAGGTTCACTGGAGGTGCAGAACTCGAAGTCCCCTGAGGCCACTTCACCGCTACTTTTGCCCAAATCTTCCCAGCATGCTCTACTCGCACCATCATATGTTTGGCTCTTTGTTACACCGGTTTTTGATGACCCCTTTCTTTGATTTCTGCTACGGCCACTGAAAAAGTTTGGCAGAACACAGATGCTCTTTCGGCCTCCAAAAAACTTGAAGGTCGACTTCCGAATTTTCACAGAAGGGGGTGACTGAGGTTGAGAGGTGTCATGGGAAATGGAATCTGATTGTGGATCCCCTACTGCACTAACAACCTCAGTTCCTGTGGTGATCTCCATAGTGACACAGATCACTGTGGCTAATGGAGCATGTCTGTGGTAAATACTCCTTCCTGAGAGGCAGGCTGGAAGGAATGGGGACTGTGTTGATCAGGCATGTTATACCTGTGGAATAAACAGAAATGAAAGACAAACTATTAGAAACAATAAAAACTAAAAAAAAAAAAAAACAACAGAACTAAGAATGAATGTCCTTTGGTGATCAATAAAAGACAAATCTTCAATCAATAAATGAAGTTTCTATGTTATTAAAAAAAATGTGCTGATCTTATGTAATGTTACAAGTTTCTTTAGCTGCTTCCAGCATTTTAAACTTCTCTGAATGTATTTCTGAGGCAGGCATAATGTAGTGTAAAAAAAACATATCTTAAGTTGTGGTAACACTGTGTACACACAGTAGTGACCTTGGGAAATGAGAGAGACAATAATAAGAAAGATAATAATATTAAGATAATAATATTGTTTATAATGTACATGGAGGATCCTACTAACATTCTAGACAACATTCAAACTTGAGGGCCAAAGCTACGACATATTTTACAATAACAAATTTGTTCAAACGCTGAATATTTTATTTATTTATTTACACCATGTCAGCAACAAGGCTATTTTCATGGTGAAAACGGAATAAACAACAAAATTCATACAATTAACAAAAAAATATACAAGACATTTCAGATTAATACAAGATAGAAATTTTAAAAAACACTCAGAAATACATCAGTTAAACACATCTCTGAATAAAACCATTGTCTACATAAAAAACAATGCTGTCCAGTAAAATATGTTTAATAGTCATTGTAGTTTGACATGGAAGGCATGATGGTGGTTTTACCTTTTAATAAATAACCATGTGTAAGTCTTGTATGACCTAAACGGCATCTAGTAAAAACAACTTGATCATACCTAGATTTGAAATTAGTAAAAAACATTCTTCTTATACTAAGACTTATTTTGTATAACTTATTTCCTTTGCATTTATCCCATTCCATCTGCCACACGTTTATTACTGGTCTGAGTTCAGAGGGTGGAATTTGACACTTTGAAATATTTAAGTTGAGAGCCTCCTTTGCAGCGATGTCTGCTTTCTCGTTACCAGATAAACCAATATGACTTGGAACCCAGCAAAAAAAGATACTGAAATTTTTCTTGTGTAAAAGATCTACTTTAGCTAATATATTTATAATTATGGGATGATCCGTCTTTACAGATTCCAGTGCCTAAAGGCAAGATTTTGAGCCTGAAGATTAAGAAATTTCATTCTTGTCCATTTTCTATATTTACCAAAGCCAGTAGTAAAGCACAAGCTTCAGCTGTAAAGACAGAACTTTGTCCTGGGATTCTCATGCAATGACAATGATCTCCAATTATTGCTGCTGCCGATACACAATTATCTGCTTTGGATCCATCTGTAAATGCAGGTCTACGGAGAGGAAAATTGCATCTTAACTCCAAAAACTTCTGTCAATATTCATGATGATATGTTGTTGCCTTTTTCTGTTGTTCAAAGTTAAGATAACATTTGGCCTTTTCAGATCCCAAGGAGGAATAGTGCATGAGCCTGAGTTAAGATGTCCAAATGAATATCCAGGTTTTCCAAGTAAGGTTTTATCCTTAAACCAAAAGGTCTAATATACCCAGGTCTGGCTTCATATAAATAAAGATATTCTGGGAGAAAGACTGGTAGGAAGGCTGGATTACAAATTGTTTGCCTTTAGTTTGACAGCATTGTAAAGCCAGTTTCAGACGTCTCTTCTGGAGTGAAGGTTTTCTGGCTTCTGTGTAAAGACTCTGAACAGGAGAGGTCCTAAAAGCTCCTAAGGCCAGACGTATCCCTTGATGATGTATTGTATCCAGCATTCATATATAAAATTGTCTTGCTGAGCCATATACAATGCTTCCATAATCTAAACGGGATCTGACTAACACCCTGTAAAGGCGCAACAGTACAGTAAAATCTGCACACCATTTTGATTTTGCCTGTACTTTTAAAATATTTAAAGTAGGGCTGGACGATTATGATCTCAAATCAAAATTTCGATTAATTGAACATTTTACCTGGATTACGATTAATGAACGATTATTTTGTTTGTTTTTTGTAGTATAGTTTACTGACAAGGGTTGTACTGTAAATATGCTTGACTAATAAAAGGTGGGATATTTTTATTTTTTACATTTTTATTTTATCTATGGTTCCTAACATTCCTTACAAATTTCTGCTCGTTGTAAATCAGATACAGATAAATTAGCAGTGCCAGTACGTAATGAGAGAGATTGAGTGTGTGAATTAGTCCTACCGTCCTACCTGATCGTCTAAAATCGCTTGAATGTCCAAACTGGCAAGCCGTAAACCCATAGCGTAAAACACATACAATTTACAAAGTTAAGTGAAGACGCAAGTGAAACAGTAATTCACTTCAGGGCTTACCGCTGACGTGCTGTCTGTGTGTTGACTCGGCATTCGCCTCCAAACACACGCGGTAGTATGTTTTTAAGGGGAAAGTATTAACAAGATTAAAAAAACGAAATAACCGACATGGGAAAATTATGTCGGTTAGAGGTTCTGAATTTCGGTTTTGATTACTTTTCGATTAATCGACCAGCCCTAATTCAAAGTTTTAAAACATCTTTTCTTCAAGGCTTTCATATGTGGAATAAAATTAAGTTTATTATCAAATACAAGACCTAATTTTTTTAATTCCTTAACAGTTTTGATAGGTTCACCTTCTATAAAAAGTTTTGGTTCAGGATATAGTGACCAGAGAAGGCAAAAATGTATACAAACTGTCTTTGTTTTAGAAAATCTAAACCCATTTTCAATTGACCAGCCAATTAACATATTTAAGCATAATTGTACTTGTCTTTCAATTACATTCAAATTGTTTCCTCTATAACAAATACACAAATCATCAACATATAAACTTTTAAATGCTGAAAGATGCATCTGTACTGTATATCTGTGATTGAGATGTACCGTTACAGCCCTATTAATGACGTATTAAGTCATTTCTTTCTCAACTGTTTACATTCAGTTAAGACAAAAAAACAACAAAAAACATCCAAAGCAAAACAATGCAAAGAAGTGCTGCACGGGGTGTAAAGATGCAAAGAGCACTGACGAAGGCAATACCAGCCGCAACGCATAGGTGTACAGTCTGTATGTGTCACCTGTTTTTAAGATTTAGCCAAGATGAAATAAAGGCATTTTAAAATAGTTTTTTACATGATTCGAGTGCCTTGGATTATCCATAAGTTTACAAAAAAACATCTCTTAGAGAGTGCGTGAGTACTGAGGGCACATTTACAACAACAGCGATGTACTAAAAACTGAAAAGTTTTTCATTTTTCCCTAAATGATCGCCAATCACCGCAAATGGATCCGCAAAAACGATTAAAAATGCTATATTATGCATGCCAGGCCAGTAGTAGGTAGGGTCAATTTGTAAAAAAAAAACAAAAAACTATGCACCGTTAGACTGAACACATAATATGACGTCACTGTTTTCACAAATTTGCGTTTTTGTAGTTTTTTGTTGTTTAAATTGGCAAGACTTAGGGTTAAAACTAAAAACGGAAAACTTTTTATGTGCTTTGGCCATTCATTTACACAACAATAGAGTTTTGGGGGCCTGAAAACAGTTTGAAAAGTTTAAAAACGGTTTTAAAAGTGCAAGTTTTTTTAAAATGATACAGTTATTGTCTCTGTGTAAACTACAAAAACACGAATTTGTGAAAACGGTGACGTCACACGCATGCGTATTACATGTTCAGTCTATAGGCACATCGTTTTTCTTTACAAAGCAACGTTGTCATCTGTACTCGAACACAAAGGAAAAACTTTTACGTTTTTATTACAATAATGTTGTATAAACATACCCTTACTATGACATGCAAATGATAAACTTTAGTTATGATGCAACACTGGCCTGAATGCGAATGAAAGTCTCATTTTTGCAACCTGTAGCTCACTTGTACTTAGTGTTGTCAAACGTATCGACATCAGTACTGAAATTTTAAAAATGTGACAATACCATCATTTCGCCTTAGAGTGCTGTTGAGGGGATTCTTAAACATCTCTGATTGGCCATTGTGTTCACGCACTCAACAGATATATCTGTGATTGGCTACAATGATCAACCCTTCAAAAACATATAAATAGACATCTTTGACACTCTTCACAGAGCGCTTACAAGGATACAAATGGGAGCATTTGAAAGCAGGCATCTATCAGCGGATATATTAGGGATCCGCTGATAGATGCCTGCTTTCAAATGCTCCTGTGTATATGTAAGCACTCAGAGGCATCAAAGATGTCTATTTACAATTTTTTTAAAGCGTCATTGTAGCCAATCACAAGTGGAAAATACAAAAATCACATTCAGAATAGGTATCCAATAGATTCATATATATATATATATATATATATATATATATATATATATATATATATATATATATATAAATGGAACAAACCAATAATAAAAGCATGTCTTGTTGTTTGATGTCTTTCTGTTTAAAACTGTAAAACATTTTGTTAACAATTGTCCACGCATTTTGTTAACAATTGTCTGTTGGGTCTTACTAAGCCTTACTATGATCAATTATAAAACATTATAACGCAGTGTCATTTAGCTATGAAATAAGTAAATTACATTTGCACATTTAGGTGGTAATAATTTGGATAAAAATGTAAGATTTTCTATACCACTGAGGAAGACAAGTTAACCTACAATAACACGAAAACAGCCAATGGCAGCAAAGTGTTAAGTCTTGCAATGCAACAGATAACGTGAGTGAAGTTCCGCTGGATTACACCTATCAAAACAAAAGCTGGTTGAATCCAACGGGCCTTAACACTCACTGTATGTACATCATAAACAAAGGAAAAACACATACAGATTGCGTGCACTCCGAAGAACTACACCCCATGGACCAATTACACCGACTGCTGCACTGAAAATATTGTTGGTAATAAAAAAACTTATATCAACAGATTTCCCACAGTGTCCCCAGCTGGACACCATCACTGCGAATGAACGCGCAACTGGCGCGCGCTAGCCCAGACGCTAACCAGCTTGCGACCGCTTCACTGATATTCACATAACTTTGATATACAAACAGCTGCTTCTGCGTGCCCACTCACACAGTGAAAGAGCGAAAATAAACAGAGATTTCCAAGAGCGATACTCGCCTTATTTTTCCATCTTTTCCGCCCGAGAATGCAGAGATGTGCTCTCTCTCCTCACGCAGCGCTGGAGGAGCTCGCGGTTGTGATTCACTTTGTTCAGTGAGCGCTGGAGCGGCTGTCGGCGTTTCCGTGCTGCGTGCATTTTGGGAAGTGTAGTACCATGGTATTATCTATTTCTGTTACTGTATTTGCATATACACAATATAAACAGCAGTGACAGGGGGGGAAATACGACAAGGAGCCAGAAATAATATTAATAAAATAATAACAATATACAAAAAAATAAGATAAACATTTAACAAGACATTAATGGAAATAAATTAAATACTCTGTTGCAAATGCACTAGGACAATATGGTAATTAAAATAGAAGTATTTATGCGTGCAATTCAAATTTGAGTTTTGCCAACAGATAGGCCTAGATGACTAGTCAAACTGGGATCTGTGGTTTAAGGCTGTCAAACTTAATGTGTTAACAAAATTGGCCGCTATAGAATAAAACCGAATTTAAAGTAATATCATGAAAAGCAGGTTACAAATACTGTACATTTGAATTAAAATGTTTCTCTTCTGGTTTTTGCCTAACTTTAAAGGATTAGTTCACTTTCAAATAAAATTTTCCTGATAATTTACTCACATCCATGTTGTCCAAGATGTCTTTCTTTCTTCAGTTGAAAAGAAATTAAGGTTTTTGATGAAAACATTCCAGGATTTTTCTCCTTATAGTGGACTTCAGTGGCCTCCAAACGGTTGAAGGTCAAAATTACAGTTTCAGTGCAGCTTCAAAGGGCTTTAAACGATACCAGACAAGGAATAAGGGTCTGGAAATGGCGCTGCGTTCGTTCCGTAAGTAGAATAGGGAAGGCGTAGGACATACAGCGTAAGCTTTTTGAAGAATACGAAAGTGCAGTTTTGGCGGAAGCACTTGGAAGGCGATCATTTGTTTATATAAAGCATATACATTTAAATTTTTTTCGAAAATGACCGCTAGATAAGACCCTTATTCCTTGTCTGGTATCGTTTAAAGCTCTTTGAAGCTGCACTGAAACTGTAATTTTGACCTTCAACCATTTGGAGTCCATTGAAGTCCACTAAAAGGAGAATAATCCTGGAATGTTTTCATCAAAAACCTTAATTTCTTTTCGATTGAAGAGAGAAAGACATGAACATCATGGATGACATGGGGGCGAGTAAATTATCAGGAAAATTTTATTTGAAAGTGAACTAATCCTTTAAGTATTAAACTGATTTTCTCAAAAGGTATAAAGTATAAAGGCCACAGAGTCTATTTTTGACCACAGAGACTATTTTTATACCCATAAAAGGGTAACATATTCCATGAGATACATTTACAGATTATGAAAAATGTAAAAAATAAATTCATAAAATTTAAACATAAATGTAATAGGCTAACTCTTAACTTTTTAAACATGCAACAAGTCCCCTCTAAATATTGTAAATATGTGAAATATATCAACTTTTATCTGAAGGTTAATATATCTCCCACTACAGGTGGTTGTTTTTAAATGTTGCCCATGAGCTAAATAAAGAAAGTATGAACAGAGGCATCAGATCTAACTATTCACAACAAACACCCTTTCAACATGAAACCAAGAAATGAGACATACACTTTCACTGCCTCTCAAATCTTTCTATCACCTAGGATACAAAAACCTTTTCAGGGTTAAAGCCCTGGTCTAGTCTATATTTGTTAAGGTCTGTCTCTGCATTGTGTATCTAAGCTCCTCTATGCTAAATGTTAGTATTTTAAGTTTTCAACATCTGTGCAATAATACTATTTTATGAAGTGAATAAAAACATTCTCTATGAGGAAACCGGCATCTTAAATGACCCCATAAATGTAAATATAGAGGAAAAACAACCACAGATAAACATTCTGATGTTCAGCACTTCAATTTTATGAACAGACTAACAAGCCAGATGTCATCCATTGCATAATAATGTTGTCAAAATATACTTGCAGAAGCCCATATGTATATTACATTAGCATAAACTGACACACGTTTTGATCCTCAAGTGAAATCCTCAAGCAACATACTTCAATAAATGTGTCATAAATCCTTATGATCTGAACAGAATGATCTCCAATACACTCTACCTGGCACCTGCACACCCTGGAGGTTATACGACATCTGCTGGAAGAGTGCATCTGCTCTAAACAAGGGATTCATAGACACAAGTACATCACAATGGATTTTATATGTCATATTAAGATTGATAAGACAGTTACCAACAATTTTACATCTTTCATTAAGCTGTAACTCTTTAACAAAACACTAATTATTCAGTAAAAATCATTTTTACAACAGCCTAATTTACTATGGAAAATGAAAAGAACAAGGCTGTATGACAACGCATAGTTCGAGAGCATTAACTCTACTAGACAACACTTCTGCTAATATTACATACAGTAATATTACACATTACAATTTTAAATGACTATCAAGCAAATTAATGTATGAGGATGTTCAAGTTTAACACACGCCATATATGTAAACTGAGGTTGTTAGCAGTGTATCGGTCCATCTGTGAGATTGCATACGAACGAGTTCACGTCATTACAGACCCTCTGTCTGTTCCCTTCCTTCTAGATGTCTGTATGGTCTGCCTGTCCAGTCTATGTGTGAATGATCGAGTCTGTCCTTTAGTAAGGCACAGTTGAACATGCTCTGGTTTGTCAGTAAACTAATGCACTGCTCATAGACTTGTGTTCGAGATAGTTGATGAGTCTGGGTGGAATCTCCAGAGAGTCCAAAGAGTGAATCTTGTTCACCTGTATCAGGTGTCTACGAATGGCTAACCTACACTGAGATGCCAGAGTCTTTGGACACCCTGTAAAAAAAAAAAAAGAAAAGAAAAAAAGAGAGAGATTAATAAAACAGTTATTTAACATAATAAAAAGTTATTTATCACATGGCAGTCAGTGTTATTTGAATGACAGCATTCTAATAAGAGCCGTATTTCATAATTTGATTTTGCATTAGGGCTGGGCGATGTATCGAATGCTTTTGTCACGCGCATTTCGTCAGTAAAGCCGGTTCCCTGATTACCGCTAAATCGCCATCACCTGCTTTCAAATGAAGCGGCATTTAATAGACAGAGCCGTAGATCACTGATAAGACACGCAATATCGCGTTCAATATCGATATGTATCGCCGTCGATATTGAACGCGATATTGCGTGTCTTATCAGCAGGCACGTGCACACATAGACAAAAAAGGGGCTTGAGCCCCTGCCCTTTTTCTTCCTGGAGAGAAAGTGCCCTTTTTTCTGGGGTGCTTTTTTTTTTTTTTTTTTTTTTTTTTTTTATTAATAAATGAATATATATAACTGTTTGCGCACAGCTTCCCTGTCAAACAAATATATTTACTGTATAAAACAAAACAAAAAAATACTATATCAGGTCGGCTTTGTTGAGTTCAGATCCCTCACTCCGCGACACGCCATTCATGGCCGCACGCACGCGCGCGCGCCACGCCCCACCTCACCTCGAGTTTGCTGCTGGCTGAAAACTTAATTGTGACAACTATTCCCGCAAAAAAATGCAACTGCTGTCTGGCGATGAGAAGCGAAAAAGAAAAAAGCCCTAGATGGATCCATCCCGTGCATTTCTTTCAGGTAGGCTAGCCTATGTTCATAAACCTGAAAGTTTTGTCTATTTAAGGGTTATTTATACATTTAACGCTGCATTAATAGTTTGACCACAATCAACACATCTGCCTGATTTGATACTAATGAAATTTATGTCATATTATAATTTCAATCATTTTATTGTGCTATGCATTGCGTTTTGAACCATGGTAAAGATATTGGTTGGGCTGTCAATACCAGAAGAGGAGCATTCCATGGACGCACATCCATGGAAATTTAAAATCATAATACAGCATCAGCTACATAATGCTATTCTTACATCTACACTTACACAGGATAATACATCAATACAAGTTTAAACCCTCGCTCTGTCCACATATTCTTGTTGAAGAAATTACAGTGGCTGTAGCATTTCTATCACAAAGAAGTGGCCGAATATTATTATTTAACTAATAATATATTTTTAATCATGGTGGCTTTGATCGTGGATTTGATCGTGCTGTGCTGTCTAACAACACAAATCAGCAGGCTTTTGTCGTCCTCTGCAGGCATTTGTTATAATATATAATGTATTAACAGTTCAGGAAAAAAAACTCTTGATGTGTTTAAATATGCAGATTAGCTTGTTTTGGTTAATTTAGAAGAAATCTACAGATGCAAACAGACGGAGGGTAGTAGGCTTAAAACAAACTCCATCTAAATGTGTAGGGTTAGGGTTAAGTTTTCTTAGTTTTCTTTCCTAGTTTTCTTTCCATTAAAGTAAAAGACATGGTAGCAAAAATGGACCTTTACATTGTAAAATTGTAAAATCTTAAAATTGTCCACTTCATGAAAGAAGTATTCCAATAACACCAAAAAATTAAAACGATTGATTGATTTGTGCAAAATAAACAAATTATTAGTGAAACTATGTCCCTCTTCTTGGTGCAGTCATTTATTCTAAATATATATAGCTACTTGAAAATAGTTGCTGTTGACTTCTCTTGTGATAAACCTAGTGAATACTAAAGAAGACCATGGTCTCTGTGTGAACTAATTATTTTGTAGAAATCTGTGGAGTATAAAACAATTGCGTGAGTGTAAGTGAAGTCAAAGTTGTCTTAATATATTTAAGGGTTCATTATTTTTTAAATAAATAATTATGAGAAGTGCCCTTTTTTCCACTTGAGCCCCTGCCCCCCAAAATGTCTGTGCACGTCCCTGCTTATCAGTGATCTACGGCTCTGTCTATTAAATGCCGCTTCATTTGAAAGCAGGTGATGGCGATTTAGCGGCAATCAGGGAACCGGCTTTACTGAAGAAATGCGCGTGACAAAAGCATTCGATACATCGCCCAGCCCTATTTTGCATCAATGTATGACAGCGTGTGCAGAGCTCTGCTTTCCACTCCCTGCAGGGACTAAAATATTTCCATGCAGTGCATGAAAAAAATAAAGCTTGGGACATGTTTGATGTTTAAAAGAGTTATTAAAGGATTAGTCCACTTTCAAATAAAAATGTACTCACCCCCATGTCATCCAAGATGTCCATGTCCAACTTACGGAACGAACGCGGCGCCAGTTTCGTTTTTTCCGTAAGTAGAATAGGGAAGACGTAGGACATACAGCGGAAGCTTTTTGAAGAATACGGAAGGCGGAATGGTAAAAGCACTTGCAAAGCGATCACTTTGTTCATCATTTGTTTGTTTTTTTTAAAGAAAATGACCGATCGTTTCGCTAGATAAGACCCTTATTCCTCGCCTGGTATTATTTAAAGCCCTTTGAAGCTGCACTAAAACTGTAATTTTGACCTTCAACCATTTGGAGTCAATTGAAGTCTATTATAAGGTGAATAATCCTGGAGTGTTTTCATTAAAAACCTTAATTTCTTTTCGACTGTAGAAAGAAGGACTTGGACATCTTGGATGACATTGGGGTGAGTAAATTATAAGGAAATTTTTTTTTGAAAGTGGACTAATCCTTTAAGATATTATTAATAAGCCTCGAAAAGAGCTCAAAGCACTACTCGCTTTGTCGGGCTCAAAGCTGAAGAATGCCGCCTTGCAGACAGCATGTGATCGCAAATTCAGTTCTCTTTCACAAATTTTTGTGCTTGAATGGTCAAAAATGTGTCAAAATGCACATCCAGGCAAGTATCTACGCTAACACAGTCAGGTATTTCTTAAGTGAACGTAAACAGAAAGAAATGGGGTGTGATCCATGTGTCAGGTCTTAAAGAGATGGCAGCCTAATAAACCCGCAGCTGCTGTCTGTGTGAATAATGTTAATTAAACAAACAAAATAAATAAATAAATAAAAAGGTATAATCACCCACTGCTTGACTCAATATCTTTAATATATTTATTAAGAATCAGTGTAAAGTTAATTAATTTATAGAGTGAAGACTATGCAGTGCTTTATTTAGTTATTTATTTTACTTTTATAATAATTTCTTAAGTTAAACTGAAATTTAAAGTGAAATTTACCTGAAATTTTTAAAGCACTGGTAATTTCATTTTTTCTTTCTTATATTGTCATATTGATTGTAATTAACATCTTTGCTTATTGTAAAGATAAATTTAAAAATAATTTTAAATATATTTTAAGATAAAATAAATATTGTTAAAATATTTACTCATATGATGAAATAAGATTTTGGTCCCCCACCTAACTCCATATTTATATTTTATTTTAGATTTATTAATATACATATATAATAAGAATATATAATAAGTGTGTGTGTGTATATATATATATATATATTTCTTTCTTCTTTTTTTTTAGTTTTGGTCACCAAAAATAACACTGATGGAATTTTTTTTTTTTTTTTTTAAAGAAACATCATACTGCTAAAGACAATATTCTCACCTCGCTCTTTCAGCAACAGCTCAACAGCTTCATTCTGTTTGGTGCTCTTCTCTATAATGAGGGTCGGCAGGTAGACATTTGCCCCAAAGTCAATGAGCAGTTGAATATATTCGACTCCACAGCCGTGTCTCAAGCACAATTCCAGGACCGTCTTCTGCTGCGTGGCCCTGCCAATCACCTTCTCTTCTGGGCTGTTATAGTTCGGATCCGCCCCATATAACAGCAACATTTTGAAGCAGTCCAGGTGTCCATATATGGCTGACAGGTAAAGCGGGCCACTGCACACAGCAACCCCCGATGCCCACAGCGTCACCTTTGACCTGGCGTTGACCTCTGCCCCGTGCTGAAGCAGCTGGCGGAGGATCTCCGGGTCACCCTCTCGGGCGGCGGTGAGCACGGGCGAGCTGTTGTTCAGGGGACTTCCGTTCGGATTAGCCCCAGCACGGAGCAGGGCGAGCACACAGCTCAAGTAACGCCCGCACACGGCAGTGAAAAGAGGAGTCTGGGCTTTCACATCAAGGGGATCCACATCTGCCCCATGAGCCAGGAGCAACTGAAGGCATCTCAGGTGACCTGCAGGGGGGAAAAAAGCTGCGTCTTGGTGTCCAACAAATTCAGATGTGACATCAGAGTGCGCATGCAAGGGTGACACATGTACCTTTGGACGCAGCCATGCGTAACGGGGTACCTGGAATACCCCAACCGCTCTGCTGATTAATGCACTTCCTGTAGCGTTCTTGTGACAGTAGCTCAGCCAACAGGAAATGGTCATCATCAGCCACAGCTCGGTTCAGCTCCAGACTCTCAACAGCAGATTCATCCTCTTCCACCGGCCGCAGGTAGAGCATAGAGAACTGTAGAGAAAAAGAAAGTTTATGCAGAGATGAGTGTTTTCTGTGCCTCTGTATCAGTTTCATTTTAATTTTAGTTTGAATAACTTTAAATTTTACTTTTCAACTTTTATTATTTTTATTTGTTAAATATTTCTATTGTTTTATTTTTTATTTGTTTTAGCATTTTTAGTACTTTTTTGTAAAACTTTATCTAATATATATATATATATATATATATATATATATATAGTTTTTGTTACCAAAAACAACACTGGAGGCTAACGTAGATTTTCAGGCAGAATGTTCAAGATGAATTGCATGAATTTCAGTTCAGTTGTGCTTAACAACAAACCCTTATATTGGGATATTATTATTATTATTATTACTACTACTGAGTAAATTAAGATTATATGATAATGATACTGTTTTTTGTGACTCCGTTCATAACATTAAAACGCTTTGTCATGATGAACTTTATTTATCTGCATTAGCTTTAACGCACTAACTTACTAGCAAGCAAACACAACACCAGTTAGCCAGCTAGCAAATGAGATAAAAACCCATAAATACATGCAAAACTGGATTCTTAAAGGGTTTATGTTACTAAACTCAAGTGAGAGTAATACTGTGCGCATACGGAAGAATATTCATTCTCAAGCTTAGAGCTCGGTAGATTTAACTCCAGTATTTGTAAATAACGCAGAGTTTGACTCACTCTCGCCGACCTGCTGTCGAACAAACACACATTTTACCGGTATAAACTAGTACAAATATACAACATGACCATTTAGCAGATATTTTAAGAGTGTTTTCGTCTCAAGGACACTCACCGAGCTAATAATAAGCCAAACACTGACGACGAGCAGCGGAAGATGTTCTCCGGGCGGCCACAGGGGGCGCTGTGCACACACACAGCGCCATTAGGATTCGGTCCTTCTGTATGTGTAATGAGTGGGTTAAACGTTATCCACAATCATAATAATGCAAATAATATGATCTTATAATACAATCCACATCGTTACTAAAATCTTTATTTAAAGAAAACATCCATTTAAATGTAATGGTGTACAAAAGAGGTACAAAACAGTGCAGTGATCAAAACAAGCGTATATAAACTTATGTAATTACGCAGCAAAACTATTTAGTTTAAAAAAATAATATATGTAATGTAACCACAGGCTGTCATTTTCAGTGATTTCACTCTCATTGCTTATTTCAAAATTCCCTTTTGACTATTGCTGAACATTTAATAAACAGAACTTTTTTTTTTTCTCATTTAATCAAAAAATAATACATGTAAACAAATGCTTCTCAAAAAAGGAAGCATTTTTAAAAAATATATTGATTTTTTATCTCTGGAGCTTCACAGCAGCCAGGGTTCAATGGTTCAAACTTGAATTCTAAAACGAAAGCTGTCAAATCTTTTCCACATCCATAAGCAATTGGCTCATTTTACACATCCAGTAGACATCATTAAAAGCAATATTGCTTTGCAAAACCATATATGCAGTGTATTCAAAAGGCTTGGTCAAAAGGACATTAGTTATATTCTTGAAGGACCACCATCAACTATTTCACGTGCATCAAATTATTTGTTTGGCATTAGAGTTAGGCTTAAACAATGTGGCATCCTATTGCATTCAATCAGCAGCATTTCAGCTGTGTTGCTTTGCATGCAAAATGAACAGCGCTTACAATATGGAACACCACAAAAATAATACTATGTCCTTGTGCGAAGAAAAAAAATCATCATTTTGACCCGTTTTCTAATAGTGTGTTCCCTTTAGCTACCTGAATCTCACAACAACTGCTTGTGTCTGAATAAATCAGTATAGGGTCTGGTTTTCAAATGTACTATACATATTACATGGAAAGTGTAATTAAAAGCCAGACATCAAAAAACAGCCTACCGTACAAAAGAACTTCAATAAAACAAGGTCAAATTTGATCAAAATGGCATTTAAACAAAACATAAATCATTCTGATTACCTGTGATCAAAGCATATAGCTTCAATCCTCACGGTCTGAAGGCCAACAAACACACTCAAGTCCACTGAACATTTCAGGAATGTTCAAAACAGATATAATAGAATAAAAAAAGAATACACACAGAGCTAGAAAAACCTCATGCACAATGATACATAATCACAAACGAGTGTGTGGACGTTTGAATGCTCTTTTTTTTGTATTATAGCGGCCTAAACTGTGGAAACAGTACTGCATGTATCTTTTCAATACTCCAGACATTTGTTCTTTGGGGTTTCAGTCAAAATGTCCAATCTGTTACTATGGAGACTCAATGGGATTCTTGTACCTCCTCTTTGGAATGTTCTGTTTCCACAGAAACAGGTTTGTCCTTAGAGGAGGTCAGATCGTGTTCGGTGGCTGTTGGCTCTGCCCCTTCTTTCTCATTGCACTTTTCAGCTCCTGGACCCACCTCCTCTGCGTTGCCATTAATCAAAGGAGCACAGCTTCCATTTGATTGGACAACAGGAGCAGTGGGAGTCTTCTCACTTGGACTGTCCTGTTCTGCAGGTGTGTTGATTGGTCCAGATGGATCAGGGAGAACTCCATCTGCAACAGCCAGCTGCTGTAAATGGAGGAAAGGGAGACAGCGTCATGTCAATCAAATGCCTCTCTGTTTAAAAACTACAACTCCCACAACCCCACTTACTCGCTGTAATTCAGTCATGGTTCTTTCTCCTTCTACCTGCTTCTTTGTAAGTGACAGCAGCTGGTCTAGAACAGACTGTTTTGGATGCATGCCTCTGTCATAGTGGTTATACATCCCACACCAGAATCTGGTCAACAAAAATACACAATACAGCACTTCCTTAAAACTTAGTTGGATATATGTTACCATGCTTTTGGTGCTAAATTATTCTGTAAAAACACAAAGACATTAAAGAAACTGAATTAATTTGGTCTCACTAGTTATGTTTCCATCCAAAGTTGCAAATTTAACTTGTGCACAAAATTGGAATATCGCATAAAAACATTTGCAAATAAAGCACTGATTCCATCCAGTGAGCCAAGAGAAAAAAATCGTCACTTCCTGATAATCTGGCACTAAATATCACAAAAAAAAATTTGCTGCAGTCTGAGAAGCCACTTTATATAATAATTTTGTATATAATAAGTTACTTGTGCCTCAGAGCGCACAGACAAAACGCAATAAAGTTATCTTGCTTTCGGAAGAGGATGCTTGCTGTTTGGAAACAAAGTTGTTTAAGAGAGTTCTGGGAGGTAATTATACCGAACCACTTTAATGACAGACTTTGGCAAAGGCATTTCAGAATGACCAAAACAGCATTTCAGTCCACTGGTTAGACCAGTTATGCCGTCCCATTGCAAAGTCACGTCTTTTTTGACGCGCATCAAAGGGATTTATTCAGTAAATATGTTTCATGGATATAAATCGTAGTTTATGCCCATGTTTTCTTATCAGATATTTTTTTTTTTTTTTTACTCAATTGCGCGCATACGTTTTTTATGCATATTTTTAGAATTTATGCACATTTTGGTGTTTCCATCCAGCGTTTTTCTATGCGATATCCCATAATGAGCATAAAAGTAGGTGGACTGAAACATAGCTAGTAACAGTATTTGAACAGTATTACATCACTATTATCTTTTTGTTTATAGTTAGCACAGTGGAGTGTAAAGTTGTTGTGCATTTACACCAATCTGTGTTTGTTGGAAACAAGTGGCAAAGCTGGTTTATTCATGTGTTTGAGAGTGTATTCATACTTGAAGTGCAGGGGTAAAGTGCTTGGTCTGAGAACTGTGCTCTCTACTGAACGCCGGTACAAGGGGTTTCGATACTGATGCTGGTTCTCCAGAAGATGTGGCCACAATGAAAACGTCTTTTCATGCAACCTAAAATCCCACACAGAATGTTGAAGCAAAGCATTTAAAATCATTCAAGACTTGGAAAAAAGCAAACAAACAGAGTATGGTTGATTTCATTCTGTTCTAATAAAGAAGCACACACATTAAATGCTGATTGATCTTTATTTTACATACATGTACGTGTGTGTGTGTGTGTGTGTGTGAGAATTCTATCCTCACCTCATTTCCAGCCGCTCTTTCTGGCAGTTGCCGATGAAGTTTCCGTACTGACAGGCGTAGACTTGATTGTGTATTTCTATGAGGTAACGTTCATTGAACTCAAACACGCAGGGGAATTGTTCTGACAGCTGCCACACGCACTCCAGGAACTGGGTGAACACCGGAGACACTTCCTTGGGGTCGGTGTCCAGATGGCCACACCTAGAGCACAAACATACACATGATGTCACAAAAAAACTGACCAGGTATTGACAATAATGGCTACAGAGATCACCATTAATCAGCCTTTTTATGGTATACAAAAGGTAATCATCACATTTTAGCAACACTATTTTAAAATTTAACATATTAATAATACTGCTATATAATATTTATATTTGCCGTTATTAAATGCTGTGATACTGTTTTATGGGTTATTTAATAATTCATGCAACAGCAGTGAAAGTTTTTACCTGTAACTGAATTTATGACCAAAAGAGATCCACTCCTTTTCTATCAAAACCTGTAAAAGAGAAAAAAAAGTCATTTTTTTACCTTTTAATATACACTACTGTTCAAAAGTTTGGGGTCAGTAAGATTTTGTAAAAGAAATGAATACATTTGTTCAGCAAGGTCGCATTAATTTGATCAAAAATGACAGTGAAGTCATTTTTATGACAAAAATATTAAAAAGCACAACTGTTATCAACATTGATAATATTAGTAAGAAATGTTTTTGAGCAACAAATCAGCATATTAGAATGATTTCTGAAGGACGCTGGAGACTGGAGTAATGGCTACAGAAAATTCAGCTTTGCCATCACAGGAATGAATTACATCTCAAAATTAAAATAGAAAACAATTAATTTTAAACTGTAATATATATATATATATCACAATATTACTATTTTACTGTATTTCTGAATCTTTCCAACCATACAATTTTGAACAGCAGTTTATATTTAGTTAGACAGGAATAGTTGATGACTTAATTAGCAAAGCCATGACCTGCCTAACAGTGTGACATGAATGTGAGCGTGCACTTAAAATTCACAGGAGTCCTGAGGTTATAGGTTACTAGCTCATTACCATGAGGCCTTTAATGGTTCTGTAGTATGGGTCCAGCAGTATGCAAGCCAAAGAGCACACCTGAGCCGTTCTGTCCCAACCATCAGAACAATGTACCAACACACTCGCCCTCTCTTCACAGACAGCCTATAACACAAACAAAAAGACTGAGTAAATCAGAAATACTTGCTGATCATTTGTGTGTTGCCGTGTCTCTCGATGCAATTATAGATTGGAGGTCAGAACCTTGGCGAGGAACACGCCTGCATCCATCACAGATTTGATGTGCCTCAGCCAGCCGGAATTCTCCAAACCCGTCAGATAGTCACTCATGGAAGGGGATTTCATAGAGCACACTGGAAAGAACAAAGGTATAACCTACTATCACTTTATCTAATACTGGCTTGAAAGGTACAACCAACACTCAACTGAGCATAGAGTTACAAACACAAGCTTAATTATCTTATAAAGAGTTATATGCTGCATATATCAGTACAAATGAAAAAGCTTGTAATCTCACCCTCCAGCAGTTTTTGCAGGCTGTTTCTCATGACGTGGATGTTTTCAATTCCTTGAAAGTGGAACCTGATATTGGAGTAGTTGTCCTCATTCTCATAGCCTTTACCAGCTGCACGGTTCGCCATTGCATTCAACTGACAAAGACAAAAAACAAATATAAATGTATGCACACGTAGCTCCAAATGATCAGGTCATAGCTTACGGTTATTTCTCTTTAAAAGAAAAGGGAAAGGAATAAAATGTTATTTCTCTAGTTAAAACATGAGATGGGCAACAATAAATAGAACAGTATATAAAATATTTGCAATACATATAAATAAAATACATTGTATAACTGAACTCTAAAAAATAAATTATGACTAGAATTGAATGGGTTATTACATAAATAGAAGAGTAGATGGGGTCAGAGGGTGAAAGATTACACATGTGACTCCTACATATATGCCAGAGCAGATGGGGTTGAATGTTTAAAGATAAACATTTACAAGTCCCATCATGTAGTTGTCCTCTAATGTACTGCATATAGAAAGGTTAAGGTTAAAGGTCACACCTTAGGCCGTGTGTCCACTACATATATAAAAGGGCAGTTGGGGTTCACTTGTCTGATGACCTGAAGCATCTGCTCATCCTCTACACAGCGAGAGTTCAAACCCGACAAAGGCTGACTGCAGCGACAGATCGCAGCCTGCAAGAGAGTAACGCAAAATACAAAGAACAGACAAGGATGTTGTTAGCAGCACAGCTTCTCGCTTTTCCAGTATAAACCTACTGATGTATTTATATGTCCTCAACATGGTGCACAGCAAACTAAAAATGCGATTAATAGACTGACTCTGTGAAATTGGCAGTTACAAAGCCTAGTAAGTCATTTTGCTGCCTACAATCTAGGTTTAATCTACTTTTAAATTATTCATTCAATATATTAATTCGATTTTATTCAATAACTATGCAGTATTGTATGTATATGCTTTTCACTCAACTTTTTTGACTATCTTTGCTGAGTTTGTTGCAGTGCATTGTGGGACATTATCTGTTAAGGATACATGCAATGCTTTCTTAGAATTTGGCCAATTGTCTTAGATGGCAGCATACTTATGATGTCTACTATTTGAAATAGCCTTCACTCTAGGAGTGTGCCTATGATGCCTTAAAATGCTGTCTAGGTAGGGAGCCCACGAGGTTGTGGAACGGAGCCATTGTGTGCATTTATGAAGTGCACGCCATGTGCTTGTATACCTTTGTATCTTTGTGATAGTAAGACAGAACAGGCAATCGCCCTCGGCTCCTAAACTTGGCACTGCCTGTTACTGTAGCAACACTGGCACTTTTAGGGAATCCAAGGATAGATGGATAAGTGCTACAGATCTGTGTAAAAGAGAGACAGAGGGAAATTTTTGATTAAATTAATTATAAAAATTCATCAAATTTCAAAAAATATTCTGATCAAGTTTTGGGTGCATACACTACAGTTCAAAAGTTTGGGGTCGACAAGATTTGTTGATGTTTTTGAAAGAAGTCTTATGCTCACTAAAACTGCATTTATTTAATCATGTATACAGTAAAAAGAGTAATCTTGTGAAATATTACTACAATTTATTAAAATGATTGTTTTAAAATGTAATTTATTCCTGTGATGGCAAAGCCGAATGTTCAGCATCATTACTCCAGTCTTCAGTGTCACATGATCCTTCAGAAACCATTCTAATATGCTGATTTGGTGCTCAAGAAACATTTCTTCTTCTTATAAATGTTGAAAACAGTTGTGCGGCTTTTAACTGAAATAGATGAATAATAATGTTAAGTCTTTACCATCACTTTTGATCAATTTAAAGTGTCCTTCCAGAATAAAAGTATTAATTTCTTTTAAAAAAACTTTGAACGGCAGTATGTTTAGTTGAAACTGTTGCTAGGTTTTGCCTAAAACATTCTTATCGTGGTGGTCAGTAGATAAAAGAGTTTGGCTAATTATTGTGAAATGGTCCTAAACAGGAAGCATATTTACTTTACTAGGTTTACTATACGCTACCTCAAAGTTCTTGTTGAGGTGGCTAATTTCCCAATGTTCATTGGAGAGACCCATCCTGCTGAAGTCGTTCGCCACATTGATGAATTCCCAACCCCGTCTCCTGTCCTCCTCATTTTGGTTTGGATTATAGAGAAAGGCATAAAGCTCATCTTCTTTGACTGAAATGACACAAAAGCACAGTTAGAATCTGAGAGCAAATAGGTGTGTGGTTGGGTCAGTCTGCAAGACATAATCCAATAAGAATGTGTTTTTGAAACAAAGGTGTCACTATTAGGCCAGTCCTGAACTGTAACTACATTTATTAAGCATGTGCTGTTAGTGTTGTTAACTAAAATTATTAAAGGGTTCACCTAAATTGAAAATTATCCCATGACTTGCCCTGAAGCCATCCTAGGTGTATATGACTATCTACTTTCACACAAACACAATCTGAGTTATATTATAAAATATCCTGTCTCTTTCAAGCTTTATAATGGTAGTGAATGGCTGATTTTGAAGTCCAAAAAAGTGCATCCATCCATCATAAAAGATATCCACACATGGCTCCAGGGGTTAATAAAGGCCTTCTGAAGCAAAGTGATGGGTTTTTCTAAGAAAAATATCCATATTTAAATCTTTATAAACTAACACAAATCGACAAAACACCGGTCATAAATTAGAAGTCTAAAACAAGAATTTTTAAAGAGAAATATCGGAGGATTTCGATATAAGAAAAGAGATGCTTGAGTTTGTCGCCCCGAGAGGCATCTAAGCTTATGCTATTCCTATATCCTACGTCACACATAGCGTCAGAAGCTACTTTTTTGGTGCAAGTCGACTTGCGTAGGCCGTCTTCCAGAAACTATTTTAGTTTATAAAGTTTTAAATATGGATATTATGGACAAACCCCCATCACTTCACTTCAAAAGGTCTTTATTAACCCCCTGGAGTCAAATGGATTACTTTTATAATGGATGGATGCACTTTTTTGGCCTTCAAAATTGTGAGTGCCATTCACTACCATTATAAAGCTGAGCAAGGATATTTTTTAATACAACTCCAATTGTGTTCATCTGAAAGAAGATAGTCATATACACCTAGGATGGCTAGAGGGTGAGTAAATCATGGGATAATTTTAATTTTTGGGTTAACTATCCCTTTAAGAATTGTTTTTCGCTGACTGAAATAAAGCTAAAAAATAAAATATAAATATTAGATGTAAACGTAAACTTGAAAAACTAAAGCTGCAACATTTCTAATGAAATTTAGAAATGTTGCAACTAACTGAAGTGTAAGTTTAAGGGTGTATTCACACATGTCTTGTTTGGTTTCACTGAATTGAACTCAAGTTTGTTTCCCCCGTTGGTGCGGATCTTTTAAGCAAGTGTGAATACAGCAATCGCACTCGGGTGCGAACCTATCAACCGTACCGAGACCCAGCTGAAGCGGTGGTCTCGGTCCGGTCCCAAATGAACTCTGGTACGGTTTTCTGCTTGAGAATTTCTGCCCAATGAATGGATGACCTTAGCACACGTGTAGTTTTGTTTACAAATTTTGGTTCACTTGCAAAAAGGGCAGTGTGAATGCGAACCACACCGAACAAAAAAAAAAAAAAAAAATCAACATTGTATTTGGTCCGAACAAAAAAAATCTGAATAAAAGCCAATTCAAAATATTAATAAATACTATAATCGTATATAAATAATACTGAAATAACACTGCCATGTACATATGTTTTCATGCCTTGCATACTTAAACATTTGATTTTCTGTTGGTTATCAATTAAAAAAAAACAAAAAAAAAACATAAAAACAAAAAGAAATCTCAGAAATCCTAAAAACTTTGCTCATATCAATGCAACAAACCACCAGTATGTGTATGGTGTGTGTACCTGGTTGAGAAAGGCGCAGAAGTGACTGATAGACCTCCTGACAATCCCTCTCTCGTTGGAACAGCAGATGAAGCAGCTGGAAGGTTTTACAGCGGATCAGGAGCGGACAACCAGACGCGGTTAAAGGAAGTTTCTCTATTGACGCAATGTGATGATGCAGCACCTTCAAACACACAGGATTGAAAGATAACCACTGTTATCAGACATATCTAGATGTGTATTTCTAAAAGACTCAACAACAGATGCCCTATGGTGGAAGAACATGGCTGCATCTGAAATCGCATACATTCCTATTATACAGTAGGCGAGAAACAGTATGTGACAAGAGTAGTATGTCCAAATTCACAGCACTCATAAAAGAGTAGGCAAAAATTACCCGGATGACCTACTACTTCTAGCGAGATCCTGATGTGTGCATACTATGGACACTTTACTATCCCTTGAGGCCATGGGAGAGGATTTTGTGAATGGCAGTGAGGCGACGCAATTGACGTTGGTAGGTCACATGATAATGACAGCGTGGCGAATGTACAGTGGGTACGGAAAGTATTCAGACCCCCTTAAATTTTTCACTCTTTGTTATATTGCAGCCATTTGCTAAAATCATTTAAGTTCATTTTTTTGTGGAGAAAACCAGGCACTGATCATCACCTGTCCAATACAGTCCCAACAGTGAAGCATGGTGGTGGCAGCATCATGCTGTGGGGGTGTTTTTCAGCTGCAGGGACAGGATGACTGGCTGCAATCGAGGGAAAGATGAATGCGGCCAAGTACAGGAACGTTTACCATCCAACCTGACAGAACTGGAGAGGATCTGCAAGGAGGAATGGCAGAGGATCCCCAAATCCAGGTGTGAAAAACTTGTTGCATCTTTCCCAAAAAGACTCATGGCTGTATTAGATCAAAAGGGTGCTTCTACTAAATACTGAGCAAAGGGTCTGAATACTTAGGATCATGTGATATTTCAGTTTTTCTTTTTTAATAAATCTGCAAAAATGTCAAAAATTCTGTGTTTTTCTGTCAATATGGGGTGCTGTGTGTACATTAATGAGGGGAAAAAATGAACTTAAATGATTTTAGCAGATTTAGTAGTACATCTGGATTAAATTCATACTACATAATCGCACTATATAGAACATACTTTTTTAGTGGTTGTGAAGTAATTACTTCACAAATATGTACCTACTCAAGAGAAAATGAAATTGCAGATGCAGCCCATGGCATATTCTGTTCCCACTTCCCTACATTACCCATGTTTCTTTGCGTGTGCTGTTGTTTTGTTCCACATAGATAAGGTGAGTAGCAGTCAAGTAAAGAGTGCCCAGAGCTGAGGACTTTTCGGTGTACCTGTTCAGTAGTTTCACATACTCCACCTCCAAATGAAATCCAGAAAGAGAAGTACATTAGTGCAGAATTATCAACTCAACTGTCTGTGACTGGTAAACAAAGCACCAGCCAATGACTGAAGGGGTTAAGAAGACATAATCATGTCTGTTGGGTTTGGATGTGCCCCTTAGGGAGCAGAATTTATCATCCAAACTTTGTTTAACACAATGGAGAGGAAATCCTAAAGAACCTCTTAAGACTACAGTCAGCACATCCTGTTGCTCCATCTCTGCAGTTTTGTCATTTTAGTTACTGAGTAACAAGCAATGTCACTATTATAACACAAGATGCCACTTCAGCACTAAAGAACAGTTTCTCATGAGTCAAAGTCTAATGTATTCTGCTCATTTATACTTGAAATATATAAGAACTAATCTTTTCAGTAAATGATTAGAAAAATCCCTTTAGGTCTTTAGGATAGCAGAGTGAAGCTGGCTTTATTTGGTCAGGTGTGAGATCTCCATTATCTCCATAAAGTGAACATTTGAAATCTTGTATTTCTACATGACATGAAACGCAAGCTGAGCCACAGTAGGTCCAATTAAGACTATATTGTCAACTTTGATCCAAGATTCAAACTAATAATTCTCTGTGAGTGGGTAGATCAGATCTGACCAGAGGTGTTAGCTGCTAATATAGACCACAGTTCCTGCGGTACTGCTGATTCAACATGTGACATCCTTTGAGCTGACCCCTCCATGCCCCTCAAACACAGACAAAAGATAAAAGACTGCAGCAATCATCTTTTAATACTTTTTACAACGATCATATGACCATATAATGTTATGTAACAAAATAATCATTCAGCAGCTTTACTTCTCAATCCTGGTCCTGGATTGCATCTTGGATAGGTAAATTTCTAATAAAATGATGTTCATCACGTATAAGATACTTAATGACCAGGACTGAATGACCAGAACCACTGTCATGTACAGTTACATCCCGTGTCATACTTTAGGCCAGGGGGACCCAAGGAAGTGCTGGGGGGTTCACGAAAAAATGAAATAAATAAATAAAAAAGATTAAAATAAAGAAAGGAAATTAGATTTAAATAATAGGCAAATACCAATAATGGTACAATCCTATAATGTGCAGAAAAAATATATAATGTAACTTAATAGAAACTAAATATTTTCTAAATTATATTTTAGACATATTTATACATTTCAGAGTATAAATTTGGTCTTTATACAATAAACAACATAGATGCCTTTTTAATTTTAGGGCAGGCTCCCTCACATGAGTATGATCATATTTAGGGGTCCATGGCATCTTAAAGATTAAAAACCCCTGCTTTAGGCAAAGCTTCACAGAATAATTTTCCCTCCCTTTGCCTACAGGTTCACTTGAACAAACTTACAAGAGGATTTTGTACATATTGAAGTGACAACTAAAAAAGCCTTCAAAGTCCATTCAGATTCATTTAGACTTTAAAACGCATTGGATGAATTTAACAGCAGCCTAAAGGTCGGGATCATGTTAACCAACCCATTTAAACGCTTCCTTCTGCATGTTTTTACACATATCGAGAGTTATTGGGTCTAACATAACACGAGATCTGCCAACTTTACACGAGTACACCTGTTGATTCAGACCTACCTTTGGCGTTATAATGTGCTCCATACTTCAATTGGGTTATCATCCAACTGTCCACGTTAAACTTTCGCTGTTTGTGTGTTTAGCGGTTGACATGTTTGTTTCGGGAAATCGTATTATGTCGCTGCGTTCCTCCCTGACATGAGAACTACAATCATGTCAGCAGACGGGACCAGATATCGCGATAAGTCAAAGTGCAACGTGATTTCAGTCGCCAACTTGTAACGGTCTGGCCGGTCGTCAAGGTCTTGCTTAACTTTCCCCCTGCAGCAGTCACACCTCTCTCTGCGTCTACTCAGTTCAGTGAGAGGAGCAGCAACACTGCAGCTGACACAGACGTGAATGAGCTAGCTTTAAACAATCTGGCTTGTATGGAGTCAATTCCATGCCACATATATTTGCAAAACAATAAAATATAGCAAAAGAAAAATAAAGTGTTCAGCAAAAAAAAAATCGCAAAATATGAATACAATAATGCAAAAATAAAGATATAATAAACTGCAAAACTCATTCTGCTGTAAAAGAAACTTAAAGGGTTAGTTCACCCAAAAATGAAATTTCTGTCATTTATTACTCACCCTCATGCCGTTCCACACCCGTAAGACCTTCGTTAATCTTCAGAACACAAATTAAGATATTTTAGTTGAAATCCAATAGCTCCTTGAGGCCTCCTTAGGGAGCAATGGACACTTCCTCTCTCAAGATCCATAAAGTTACTAAAAACATATTTAAATCAGTTCATGTGAGTACAGTGGTTCAATATTAATATTATAAAGCGACGAGAATATTTTTGGAGCGCCAAAAAAAACTAAATAACGACTTATTTAGTGATGGCCGATTTCAAAACACTGCTTCAGGAAGCATCGGAGCACAGATGAATCAGTGTATCGAATCTGCTGTTCGGAGCGCCAAAGTCACGTGATTTCATCCATTGGCAGTTTGACACGCGATCTGAATCATGATTCGACACACTGATTCATTTATGCTCCGATGCTTCATGAAGCAGTGTTTTGAAATTGGCCATCACTAAATAAGTCGTTATTTAGTTTTTTTGGCGCTCCAAAAATATTCTCGTCGTTTTATAATATTAATATTGAACCACTGTACTCACATGAACCGTTTTAAATATGTTTTTAGTACCTTTATGGATCTTGAGAGAGGAAGTGTCATTGCTCCCTATGGAGGCCTCACGGAGCTATCGGATTTCAACTAAAATATCTTAGTTTGTGTTCCGAAGTTTAACGAAGGTCTTACGGGTGTGGAACGACATGAGGGTAAGTAATAAATGACAGAATTTTCATTTTTGGGTGAACTAACCCTTTAAAGGGTTAGTTCACCCAAAAATTGAATTTTTGTCATTATATTCACCCTCATGTCGTTCCAAACCCACAAGACCTTTGTTCATCTTCGGAACACAAATTAAGATATTTTTGATGAAATCCGAGAGCTCTCTGAATACTTACGGGTGTGGAACGACATGAGGGTGAGTAATTAATGACAGAATTTTCATTTTTTGGCGAACTAACCCTTTAAGTAATGCAATGCGTTTCTTTGGTTCAGGCAGCTCCACTTTTCTGTGTGCTTTCCCTTAGCCTCTATACGCTCTATTACTTTATGCTAGCACACACTGAAGTTGTGTTTGACAGAAATGTCATTTTATGACATTTTTTTGAGGGTCAATTCAATGCAAGATTAACATGACAGCACATGCTAGTCATTGAGCTGAATCAACTCCACAGCAACTACATAAATTTATCCACTAACCATTCAGAAACGTCCAGTTGAATTTCTTTCTGAGTCTCTCCATCCACTCAGGTTTGAACAATGTAAGGCTGAAAACCATTACTGATAATCGTCATTTTGGCTGCGTGAGATTCTCCAGCTTTGTTGTTGTTGAGCAACCAAAGCGTGAGCTGTCAAAGCTCCACCCTTTTCTGGAAAGGGGGCCGGGAGCAGCAGCTCATTTGCATTTAAATGGACGTACACAAAAGCAGCATGTTTTTGCTCATACCCAAATAGAGGCAAATTTGACAAGCTGTAATAAATGATCTGTGGGGTATTTTGAGCTGAAACTTCACAGACACTTTCTGGGGACACCAGAGACTTATATTAAATCTTGTGAAAAGGGGCATAATAGGTCCCCTTCAAAAATAAACACTTTATGGCATACCATAAAAATAACCTGTAGTTTTCATTTCCAGTAGATTTAACAATGACTAATTTCTCACCTTTTTATGTACAGTGACAGATGTTAGCATGTCAAAAAACACAGGTGTTTGATCCGCATTCTAATCCAGGCGATATGAATGTTTTTTCCAAAGGCCAATCACATAGTGCTGAAAAGACAGCAGTTTCTCCCTGAAGTCTTGTTTTGCGGTGTAATGCTAATCCATTATGCCACATCATTCTTACGGGGCTTGTCCAATGATGCAGAGCAAGCATTTTCAATTCATATGGAAGTTGCTCCAAAGAAATTGACAGGCCAGTGTGTCAGTACATAGCCGAAATAAGAAATGAGGGGCTCGCTGGTGGGTATGTTCAGCTCTCTGGCGATATCCAGTGCCTTCAGCTGGATGACGGCTCTGGTTATGGGCATCCCCTCATTTCTTTTTTCAGCTATGTACTGACACACTTGCCTGTCAGTTTCTTCGAAGAGGCTGCTTTTAGGACTGTGGTAATGTCACGTATGGCACAGAGAGAAGAAGGTAAGATCCATATGTAGCTTTAATGGGGTAATCCAAAACAGGCAAGGGTCAAACTCCACAAAACAGTCCATACAAAAACAAGGGAAAACAAACAGAGAAGCCGGTGACCGTAAATGAAACCTCAATAACAAAAGCAGAAACAAACAGGGTATAAATAGACAAACACAAATGATCAAACACAAAACAGCTGAATGCAATGACGGGATAATGAGTCTGGGAAATGGTTTATGGGAATTGAAGTCCAAGTGCGGTGAGCAATAGTCCGTGTTGGAGTGCCCTCTGGTGGCTAAATAGGGCACTCCAACTCGTGATCAATGACAGGTAAGCTTTTCTTTAAATGTTAGCATTTTTAAGACTGTGTTTTCGGGCTCGGTATCTTCTAACATTACACTTTGACACAAAGTATTTCTTGGCTGCTTAAGTTGTTTGATGACTCCGCTGCGTTTATCAGTCCTGGGTGGCACGCTTGTTTTACACGTACTTGGCGCTTCCTATTGTTGCGGGTGTATTAATGACATGTAAAAGTCTAGAGACCCTGAATATAAAATGACCCCATTTTTTCAGATGTATTTCCAAGAAAAAAAAAATCTTATATTCAGAACAATACAGTATATACAATAAATAATATAAAATTTAAAAGTTCATAAGTATATAAAATTACAAAACAAACATTCATTGATCGGTACTTTTTAATATTAATATTTATGTACATTAAAAATCAAGTACTTTTACACAAGAACTTTTACTGGAGTAATATTATGGTGTCTCTTTTACTCGAGTACTTGATTTGTGTACTTCGTGATTGCTGCTAAAAACTGTTTCAAAGTTAAAAAAAAGTATCAAAGTTCTTAAGCTTCTTTTACAGCAGCCATTGATTTTTGCAATTTACTATAATATTTTACAATATTTTATTTATGTTTATGCGATTTTTTATTTTTGTTTGCAAATCTGATTTTTTTCCCCCTCAATACTTCATTTTTCTTTTTTGATACTTTATTTTTATTTGCCAAAAATATTTTTGTTCAGTACTTAATTTTTCTTTTGCAATACTGGCATGGCATGGAATTGACTCCATAGGGTTTGACCTTTTTGATTTCCATTCTTCTCTTGTGCATACATTACTCACTTTCACAAAGCTTTAGTTCAACCAGTTTCCTAACCTTTTGAATGCAGACAATTTATTTAGAGACATACTGTACATTTTACATATTTAAACACATTAATAAACTTTATTAAACTTGCACATATTTAAAATGTAGTCATTCACTGTATCATACTCATTCTGTTGTCTGACAGAAAATACATAATGAGAACAGATTTACTGGACGTAATACAGTATGTGTGAGCACGGATTAGGAGAGAAAACAGACATTAGACAGAATGCAAGTATGACGTGAAGACTTCAGAAATAAGATAATTGACACACGCCATCATCTGGTGACATTTAATGACTTTTTGGGCAGGCTTTAGCTATACTTCGAAAAGTTGGCAACACTGTTGTCAACAGTTCCTGTTGCTTCAGTCCTGAAGCCTGCTGTAATAATTTAACACTGCAGTCCATATGTCAATAAAAAACATATAAATTAAAAATAAATTATGCAAATTAATTTAGTAACGCTATACAACATCTCCTCTGAATTTAAGATAAATAGCCTGTACATGAAAGACAAGACACAAATAAAAGTTGGCTTTTCATTTTGAAATGAGCAGGGGTTTTCAAACAGGAGGAGTGTAATTAGTTGAAAAACAGTGTAAAAATGTACAAATAAATGATAAGACTAAGTAACTAACTAAATTTGATTAAAATATGTATATAAATCCATAAATAAAGTTATTTAAATAATATATATATTAAGCTAGTACGCATATTTATAATATGATTTTTTTTCACAATAGGCCTATTAAAGCAGAACTAAGTAACTTTTTTACCTTCATAAATAGTTTTCTAAGTCCTTACGATGGTTAATTGACTTGTAGTGGTGTGTTTGAGGCGAGCACTAACCCCCTCTGGCACGTCTATGCCAGAATACAGCACTTGCAAGTTGAGCTGCATCGACCCGACACAATCTCGCCTCATGTTCACGTTCACGCGAGAGTGACAAAATGCTTTACGGTAATTCAAAAACAATGTATATATGATGACTTTATAAGACAATTTCGAAAAGTACCAACCTCCATCGAGTGTACTGTATTTGAAAATTACCCACCTCCTCTTTCTTGTACTGTATTTGCAAAACTACTGCGCTGGTGAGCGTTGTAGTCATTGTAGTCCAGAGCTGCGCTTGGAGTATTTACGACAGTGTGATTCACTGAAGGAACCTGTAGGGGGAGCTTCGCAAATCTTACTGCATTCCGATTTAATAACATAAGGGTCTTTATTCATGAAAATATACAGTATAGCTGACTTTTACATTTTAAGATGGGGGTCCCACGCACAAGGATAATCACATTTGGTGGGTTCTGCGGCATCTAAAAGATTGAAAGTCCCTGCTCTAGACAAGCCATAACATATCTGGAAACCTCATTAACCCTTACCTACACCCAGACACACACAGCACAGGGGGCTTGCTCCTGCAGGGTGGCCCAACCAGATTTGTCTAATTGCTGGGGAGGACCCCCATCGCTCGACCCATTGTCACCATAACGACCTTCCGACTCTTAGGCGCAGTTATCTGATAACAGGCACACTAATGAACATCATTAACATACAGCTCACCCAGCTTAAGCCAAATTCCCTCTCAAATACCTGCCAATGTCCTGCATACACAAAAGCACAAAATACACATGGATCTGACATAACAATGACAACAATTGTTGACTGCAATTAAGAGCAATGGTGAGTTTTATTCAAATCAAGGCTGAGCTGATTCAAGATCTGCAGCTAAAAATTGTTGTTAGTGCCTCCTTGCTATAAGTGATAAACAGTATGTGAAAAGAGTAGTATGTTTGAATTCAAATTTTTCATAAATCAGTAGGCAAAAAGTACCCAGATGACCTACTACTTCAAGTGAGATTCTGAAGCATGCATCCAATGGATACTTTAGTATTGCATGAGTTCAAGGGAGTGAAGTTTTAAATAAGTGATGCAGTGACTGACATCATTAGAGATGTATTACGTTCACATTCTATGCTGTATAGAATACACTTTTAATGAGTGTGAAGTAAGCACTTATTAAAAAGAAGTACCCGAGAGTATGTGATTCTGGACACAGCCCATGAGTTTTTTTTTTTTTTTGATGGATAGGCCTTCGGGTGCTTGAGAAGCTAATGTGTTTTTAGGAATCTCAGCCCAGAGCAGAGAATCAGATAAAGAAAACAAAGATGAATCAGACCCTTCGGGATAATGATACAATCTGCAGATGGATCTCACACACATATTTGAATGCTGTCTAACACTTAACTCCATCTGACTATATCATTTCATGTATCTCATTCCTGCACTCTCAGTGTGAGCACCAGGTTTGGGCATGTCAATAGGTTTAAGCTACTAGAAAGGACAGAAATGTTTGTCTGATTTTGACTAGGTACAAAAGTACTGTGGTATGGTAATGCTATCATAAATGTTATAAAAAAGTAACCTAAATACTTTTAGACACTAAAATCAAGTAGATATTAGGTTACTTAGAATGAACGAAAATGTAAGTATTTATTAATAAAATTTTATAAAATTTCTATTTGTTTTAGAATTGTGAAGTAAACTGAACATTTGAGGTGTGAATGAAGATATTTTAAACAACCTGAAACTAGGCAGGAAACCAATTTCCTGCCTATTCTACTCTCAGTCTCTCTTTCAGTTCCTCTCACTTTCTCTCTTTCTCCAACTGTCTCTTTTTCCTCTCACTTCCACTGTTTCTCTCTCTCTCGTCTTCCTTCCAATTCTGTAATCCTACCAGAAAATCTGCCAAATGGTGCCACATTACTAGTTATTTTGTTTTTCAGAAAATTCATTTACCATCTGGAGCTCGCACACACGTACATGCACACACTCACACACTCACACACACACACGCACATGTTTGTTTTTGTGAATTGTGGGGACATCCCATAGGCGTAATGGTTTTTATACTGTACAAACCATATTTTCTATCCCCCTACACTACCCCTACCCCTAAACCTAACTATCACAGGAAACTGTGCACACTTTTACTTTCTGACAAAAACTCATTCTGTATGATTTATAAGCCTTTTGAAAAGTGAAAGCATGGGGTAATGTCCTCAGTCACCTCTTTTTGTAACACCTATGTCATACCCATGTCATTATACACATTTGTGTCCTGATATGTCACAAAAAAACGCACACACACAAACTACCCCTAAACCTACCCATCACAGAAAACTCTGCATTTTTACATTTTTAATAAAACATTTAGTATGTTTTTAAAGCTATTTTAAATATGAGGACTCATGAAATGTCCTCATATTTAATGTTTAATGTTCATTATACAAATTTGTGTCCTCATAAATCACAAAGACGCACACACACACACACACACACACAAAACAATCTTCTTGGAATATCTCAGTCTCTGAGATATACGCAATTCTTAAGCAGCTAGTTAAAGTTAATGACTTTCAATATTCAGTAAGCCCAGTCTGTCACACCCTCAGGTGACTTTGTTGACCTGATGCTAATGAGTTAGTTCTCAGACAATGGCAATTTACTCTCTTTTGTGTGAGGACTAATCTCTGTTAATAGCTTGACACAATCAGGTCTGTCCAGCTGCAACAGAGATTTATGTGAACGACGGTGTGTGTTTTTTTTTGGGATACAGTCAAAGATGTCAAATCAGAATGAAGGTAAAATCTATTTTAATCAACGGGGTAGGACATATTTGGAAATGAATAATAAAGACACAGATATTATGAGAATGTAGATTTGTTGGCAGAATAAAATTAACTGAAAAGAATAACATTAATTTATTTAAATAGTCTAGTGAACAGTCAAAGGAATCACATCATTTTCCTGTATAGAGTGAAAGAACGGTCTTTTTAGAGGTTTAGAGTTTTCAGTGGTTGTGGACAGCAGGAAAAAATAAAATATTATTAGAAATAAGCAAAATGAAAAACATAGGAATGACCCAGATTACATTAAATAAAGGTTCACTTACAGCAGGAATAAACATGGTATATGCTGACTAATGGATTTGTTATATGCATGAATTACTGGCCAAAGCCATACATAATTTTATTTTAAATTTTTTTTTTATTATTTACAAAATTCTACATTTTCTTATTTTCTGCCCCATGTTAATTATTATGCAGAATGTTGCAGTTCAATAATAATACGCTTGTTTGATTCAGGTAATTTGATATATTTTGCAATGTAAACAAGTTTCTTCACTTCTTGATGTCTCATGAATCCGATTCTGAAGCAAGACTTGAGCATCATTGCATGTATTAAAGAGTTTCGTAGTTAGTAACTAATGTGTGTGTGTTTAGATGTGCATTGATAGTGAATTGACCTCCCTGTCTCAGATAAAGTAAACAGAGACAGACAAGCACAGTCTGTAACCTTTAACCCCATACAAAAGGCTCCATCAGTCTCCTGACATAGGCATGCTATTTGTGTATTTAAGATATGTATCTAACATATACTGTATTGTGAATATTTAGGTTTATGTGAAAGGGTTATGTTTTTCTTCCTCTATTTTAAGGAATAAAAATTACACTGATTACATTTAGTGGATGTTTTGTTGTAAAGCCCTTGAAACGAGTCTTCAGTTATACTCGCACTTTAAAAAGGATTTTGATCTGATTAAAATTTTGATTTGTGCCCCAGGGAGATGATGGTGTCATTTAGAATGAGTTCATTACCAATTGTCATATCTTGTATACAGTAATTAGCAGCGCAAACATACAAATAAACAATCCTGCCAATCACTAAACCCCGCCTAAGTTTAAATGCAGATGACCGATAACGAGGGGCTGATGGGAGGAGGGGCTGCTAATGTATGTGTGTGTTTTCGCAGGGGGGATGGGGGTCCAGCAAACACATAAATGACGCCTGTAGACAGTGACTCCAAATCAGACGCGACTGGCTTGCGGGATCTTCGTAGCAACATAACATTTGAACTTCTGCAACCCGAAGGATTTAAACAAACGCAGTCATGACTTCATCCGTTTCCTTTCTGTTGATATCAATCGTTCTCCCGTTGTCTTTTGCGGTATCGGGGGAATACTGTCACGGCTGGACGGATTCCTTCAACTCCTGGCACCGGGGATTCCAGTGTCCGGAGCGCTTTGATGGCGAGGACGCGCGCTACTGCTGCGGGACATGCGTGCTCAGGTACTGCTGTACATACGCGGAGGCGCGCCTCGATCAGAGCACCTGCGACACGGACTCCGAATCTGAGAACACGGATGACATGAGAAAAGTGACAGAAAGTGGTGAGTATTTATATAAACTTGTGTAATTTATAATGTTTTTTTAAGGAAATAAACTTTTGTTTTGAATAATTTTACGGGGACAAATGTATTGGCCGCTTCTGACTACCTCACTGCAATTCTTCTCTTCATATTAGCCTTTTACACAGCAGCAAATAATCTAAAATGATATAATGCCTTGAATAACATTGTATGAATACAAATTCAGAGATTAACTGTTTATTAAGGGCAATATGTACCCAATGCTGTTGATTTTTGGAGACCTTTTTACCTTGTTATTTTTTCTAAGCCTATTAAATTACCTAGATTCTTCAGAAATATGTTTTCTTCTTCTTCTTCTTCCTTTAAAGAATTTTATTTTAATTTTATTTTAGCATTTTTACTAAATTTCCATGGCATTTTTCACCAATCCCTGACATGCATATTTTTTTTTACAATCCACATGTTTAATTCTGTCTTATCTCTCTTCCTCTCCAGTACCAACATATCTCCCCTTTGTGATTGTGGTGAGCGCGTTCCTGTCGTTCGTTCTGGTCGGTGCAGTTGTGTCTATCTGTTGCTGCCAGTGTGTGAAACCCAAAGCGAGCGATCGACCAACAGGGCCATCCGCTGCTCAGACCAGCCTGTTGGAGTCTGGAGGACCCTCTGTGGACGGTTCCACCCCATCCCGCACCTCCACTTCAGGCTCCTCCATGACAAACGCTCGCCCTCCACCATCTGAACTCAGCGTTAACCTCTACGGCCCGATGGGAAACACATTTCCAACTTCTCAGTCGCAGCAGTATGTTCCTCCAGTCCCACAGGGAGCGCCACAGTTCTATCAGCCCTACATGAATTATGCTCTCCCCCCAGAACGCAGCATGTTGATGGCCCCAGCGTTCATAGACAGCCGTTCTGCATTTGGGCAGGTACACGGGCAGCCTTTTCCTCAGGCCCCCATGCACACTGAGCCCATCTATCCCACTGTCACTATCTGATGATGTTTATAAAGCTACAACTGGACTGTAAAACACAGTGGGGCTGTACACAAAGAATAGGAATGTCTGAGGATTGTTTTGTCTTGGTTGGCTTCCACTGACATTTTCTGTACCCACATACACAATCATGACTGGCTGACATTATGTTGGTCATGGTTGGTACCTTTTTATGATGTATTAATGCTTCTCATAGGAGTGTATTTGCATGAACACTTGATTGTTTGCTCAGCAATCACTGATTGTAATGTTATTTATAAAAGATTAGAGAATAAATTTATTTTCATAGGCAATTTCTTTGACTATTCTCATTTTTACACAAAAAATGAATATTTCAAGACGTGTGTGAAACTACACTTTTGAAAATAAAGGTAGTTCTATGAAGAACATTTAACATCTATGGAAACTTTCCATTCCACAAAAGGTTCTTTATAGTGGAAAAACAGGTTCTTTGGATTTTTTTAAACGTTCTTCACAATCAGAAAAACTGGTTTCCTTAAACTGAAGTTCTAGAAATCTTCTAACTGTCTGAACAGTAAGTGTCTCTTTGTCCTGCAAAGAGCTTTGGGTTTTTCTTTACAGTACTTTGTGATTGTAAAGCTCTCCAGCCGTTACAGCTGCTTGTGTGTGTGTGGCTGAGCAGGTTTTGTGCGTATGTGAATGGTTTTGTGCGTTTGTGTGTGGAAACGGCAGGAGGGGAGAGGACAAAAGATGCAGATCTCCTCATGCCCCTGAGAGTGGGATTAGCGCAGGTAAAAAGGGGTGTGTGAGTGAGATTAGGCTCTGGATGGCCCAGCTGGAGTCCAAGCAGATGCGTATGAGTTCATTAACGAGCTGCAGATGAACCTACTGAGTTTCAGCCCAAATCCTGTTATGATGTAAAACATGTAATGTGAAACACAAGAAGCTAAAGACGCATGAATAAATACAGCCATGCAGCCAAATAAATCTGCTCAGGTACAACTGTAAAGACAACCAATCTGCTTTTCCTCACTCAAACACAATCACATAGTGTTTTAACTTTAATGCTAAAAGGAGAACAGTAAAACACATAAAAGCTTCTGAAATGTAGTTCCACATACACCCTGCTTGGTCAAAAACTTCTTCATGTAAATATTAAAGTACATGTAATATAATAGGTAAGCATTTAGACTTTCATTTCACACCAAAATTGAAAAATTAATGGTTAAATAAAATTAAACTAAGCTTTTGATTTCATTGTAACATAATTTCCAACAAAACACCTGGATTATGTATTTATAATGGAAGTCTATATCCTTTCGAGAACACAACACAATATTTGAAGATATTTTCTCTGCTCTAAGTATGACAATTCTGCTTGTTTACATTTTATTAACAGAAACAGTAAACATGACATATAAAAGTTATTAAACAAGATTCATTTTTGTAATTCTATAGGATTCAAGATTCTGTTTTTCAATATAATAGTTACTGAGGAGAAAAAGAAATATGATTTTCATTTTTAGCATTTCTAAATATTTTTAAGTCATCCAGTGAATTTGCAGATGCCCCCTGGTTGAGAACCACTGAAGTACGAGTTAGTACAATAGTACGAAGTCCTTTTCGTGTTTTTTTTAAGTATTGTAAAACATTTTAAAAGAAGAAATCGCTTACACGCCACAATTCTTCCCTTAAATATAAATATCGCCCCCCTCAGGATCAAGAGTGGAGTGCAAAAAGAATGTAGAACCTTATACTGGTAAAGGCATTACCAAAAAAGAATGATTCTTGCATTGTTAGGGGTCATGGGTGAAGGGTCAAATTCCAGATACATATCAAGCCAAACACAGACAGTGTGACACAAAGAGAGAGAAAGATAATGAATCAATCAGATGACATAACCAACTGAAAGGATTAGTATATTAATTTCATCATGACAAGACGTCCAAGGTTTATTAGCTTAACACATTTTAATTATTAAAAAATTATTTTCAGAAAAGATGAGACATAATCACAACAATTCAATACTGTAGAATCTAACAAACTCTTAATGCCCATTCGGTCAAATTCCAGAAAACAAAGTAACAGCTCATTGCTCAAACTGAATGATGGTTCAACAAGAACTCTCATTCAACTTGTGTTCTGTAATTATTCTACTTCTAAGAGGCCGTCCACACAGGAGGTGTTCAGTTTGCATAACATAATAGTTTGCATTCTTGTATTTGTTTCAATGCCTGTTGCAACATGTCACATTTTTTTTTCAGCATCTCATGCCATTAGTACCACTATTTAAAGATGCTTTAAGGTAAAAACTCATTCTGTTCTATTCCAATGCTCTCCATTTACATCCTGTGTGAACGGCCCTCAAGACATTCTAGAACACTGACATGGTCTGAGACAGTCCATGGTTACATAATACAAGAAAAACAATTCGCACTGTTATCGAGAAAAACATTAAAAGACATGTGAAATCATAATATTATTAATGAATTAAAATGATTAAAGATCCGTTTAAGCATTAAATGAATACCGTACAAACGGCTCTATTGACTAAAGCCACTTTAGAGAATTTAATTTGGACTAATGCTTTAGAATTAAACCCCACACAGAAAAGCACACTTCAATATTTCTAAACCAGCATCCATTTCCACTACAAACTAAATACAGACACAGTACAAACACAATATCAAGGTTTCACTTATATAAAAATGAAATGAAAAACTGAGACCTCAAGTACACTGAAGCAGGGAGACAGATGAAATACAGGATCACTATGATGGGTCAAATTATCAGACTGCAGATGGTTCATTCCTTCAGGACAATGGTGTGTGTGTGTATGTGTGTATAAATGAACAGTGTGGGTGTGTGGCTTCATGGTGACTGCCAGTGTGTATGTTTGGATATGTGCATGCATGAGAGCGTAAGTGAGTGCGTTTATGTGTAAATTGTTTTCTGATGGGACTGTGGATGTTAGTCAGGTTTTCTCAGGAGTTGTTTGGAGGCATGTGTGTCACTCGTCTGGTTTTCTCTTAGGTTTTTTAGGGTTGCGTGAGCGACTTTTGGCTTTGCAGAGAGGACAGATTGGTGCATTCCGATGGATTTGCTGGTGGCAGGACAGACAAGCCTGGAAACAGACAACAAATTAAATCGATTTCATCTCTTTGACTCTAGACATACTGTATACATTCAATTCAATTTAGCAGTTTCTAATGTGTTTCCACAATACGCAGGTACACTACCATTACCAAGTTTTTTTTTTTTTTTAAAGAAATATTTTTATTCAGCAAGAATACTTTCAATTAATCAAAAGTGACAGTAAAGACATTTATAATGTTATGAAAGATTTCTATTTCAAATAAACTTTACATTCCTCAAAGAATCCTGAAATAAAATGCATCATAGTTTCCACAAAACATTACGGAGCACAACTGTTTTCAATATTGATAATAATAATAAATGTTTCTTAATATGCAGGAAAATCAGCATATTAGAATGATATTTAAAGAATCATGTGACAATGAAGACTGGAGTAAAATTCGGCTTTGCCATCACAGGAATGAATTACATTTTAAAATATATTAAATATAATATATTAAAATATATTATAGAAAACAGCAATAATATATCAATAATATTTCACAATATTAATGTTTTTACCGTATTTTTCATCCAATAAATTCAGCATTTTAAACATTAAAAAAATCTTACTGACCCCAAATGTTTGAATGGTAATGCACATATAAACATATTTTTATCTGGATTTGGAAATCCCATGTTTTGAGTTTGAGTTTGCCTAATATATGTGGGTGTACTGTGTGTAATTATGTATATATAAATACATTCATGTATATATTTGAGAAATATTTACAAGCATATGTATTTATTTATATTTGTGTATAATTTATATTATATATAAATAAAAATATTTTGTACATAAATAATATATTTCTCTTAAATATATACATATTTATATATACATATTAATTACATTTTAAACATTTAAAAAATCTTACTGACCCCAAATGTTTGAATGGTAATGCACATATAAACATATTTTTATCTGGATTTGGAAATCCCATGTTTTGCAATCCAGGATCAGGTAATCCATCTTACTTTTCTCAAAATCTCTTCTTTTACTTTACATACTGAAGGGCATAATAGGTAGCCTAAAGTGTGCTTCTAAATTAGTACTTTATGTCACAATCTGTGTGTTTAGTTTCATTTGCATGGACTTTTGGTTTGTTTCTCTTCAGTTACCTGTTCCCTTTGTTCTAGTTTCCCGCCAGTTATTAGTTGTCATGGACATTCAATCATTCAATCATCACACCTGTTCGTTATTTATTTATCATCGCTGTGTATTTAAGTTGCTCTTTGCGCTCCATTCAGTTGTCCGGTATTGTTGTTCCTACACGCTGTTACGGTGCCATTTTCCTGCTTGTCAACTGTGGAGTACCTGAGTTTGTTTTATTTAATAAATCTTTTGTGTTGTGGAAGCTTTTGAACTCCTTATCATTATGATCTGGACCTATATGTGACACTTTAACAGTTAAACTAATCAAGAGCAAAATAAAAATATAAATGCATGTATATTACATTGTATAAATGTTGTATTTTTGTGACCAGTTTTACATTTTTGTTCCTGAAATCCACCCTTCTGCTGGGATCAGGATAATCCTGATTTTTTTTTTTTTTTTTGGATCAAAGGTATCCTGATCTTACTAAAAGGTTTTGAACAACCAAGATTGGATTTTGTGATTTAATCCAATTTCAGAATCCTTTTTTTTCTTTTGAACAACACAAGATTTGACCCAATCCGACAGCTGAAATCCAATCAGATCCAATTCAGAACGCAAGCTCACAACTAAGGTAATATATTACTTCTTTTGCCAGTAATGTGTAGACACTGTCAAATAAGCTAAATATATATATTTTCCCCATGAAATTGCAGATGTGTGAGTGTGTGTACACAGATAGAGATGCACTAATGTAAAAAAAGTACCTTCATAGGTGGTGGCTGCTGGCGGAACGTGGCTGTCTGCCTGGCGTCCTGTTTCCGTGCAGCTTGAAGCTGCTGGGCTGCAGCCGCTGCTGCTGCTAGGGATTCTGGGATAGGAGGTTCCTGGGGTTCTGTCTGCCACTCAGCCTTTTGCTTTTCAAAGTAACTGAAAGGAGAGGAAGAGCACACAAATAAACAGCAAGCATTTTAGCTTTCCTTTGCACACCATACACACTCTCTGTCTCACAATTTCTCTGACTCAGCTTTAAGAATTACTCTGTTACAAACACACACTCCTACACTGCAATGACTCATTTTGAGGAGTTCCCCCAGTCAAACATACACACACACACACAAAGGAACAGTGTTACTAACTCCAATGAGAGCTTCTCCTCTTCCTGGCTGAGGTCAGGGAGTCTCTGTAAGCCGAGGGTCATCCTCAGGGCGTCCACGTGTTCTTTCAGGGGCTTGTATTCATCGTGGAGACGTCTGGTTGACTCCAGCAGTTTGTTCAAGTCACTCTCAGACTGTTTGATAGTGTTTTCCATCTGGGAGAAGAAATAAATCAACTCCATAAATCACAATTGTGGGAAACTAATGGTTAGGCATCTGATCTGGTCACACAGGGGTTACTGGGTCAGATGCTGGATATTACAGAACAACTGAGCTTGTGGAGTACTATATACACTATAGACTAACATTCAAAAGTTTGGAGTTTTTGAAAGAAGTCTTTTATGCTCACCAAGGTTCCATATATTTAAACTTGTATTATTGAAAATACAGTAAACAGTAAAATAACTGTTTTCTATTTTAATATATTTTCAGATGCAATATGTTCCTGCGATGACAAAGCTGAATTTTCATCATCATTTCTCCAGTCTTCAGTGTCACATTCTAATATTCTGAATTGGTACTTTAGCAACATTTCTTATTATTATCAAAGTTGAAAACAGTTGTGTTGCTTAATATTTTTTTTTGTGGAAACCGTGATGCATTTATTTCAGGATTCTTTGATGAATAACGTAAAAAAAAGTACTTACCCAAACGTATGAACAGTAGTGTATATTGTAATATTTTATTTTTTTTGCCTTTGAGGGATAGTTCACCCAAAAATGAAAATTGTCATCATTTACTTAAGTTGTTCCAAACCTGTATGGATTTGTTTCTTCTGCTGAACACAAAAGAAGATACTTTGCAGCCAAACAGTTGACTGGTCCCACTGACATAGTATGGAAAAAAATACCTACTATGAAAGTCAGTGGGGTCCATCAACTGTTTGGTTAGCGACATACCTCAAAATATCAAATATCTTCTTTTGTGTTCAGCAGATGAAAGAAATTCATACTGGTTTGGAACAACTTGAAGGTGAGTAAATGATGACAGAATTTTCATTTTTGGGTGAAATAGTAAGCTATAGATATAGTATAGATGCTTTAGATATATATTTACCTTATTGAGTGCACTACAAACATTATAAACAGTGCAAAGAAAACCAACAAATCTATTATCATCTAATATGTGATGTATAATATTTTTTCTTATTTACCACATTAATGTCAGCATGTATGAGACGCAGCTCCTCGACGTGAGCCATTTTCTCCTGCAGCAGAAGATCCATTTCCTGTTTGTACTCTCTCAGGTGCTTCTCCTCTGACTCCAGAGCTTCAAACTCGCTCCTCAGTCTAGACTTGATCTTCTCCATTTGAATTGTCTTATTCCTGTAAAACCACACAAACACACTAACATACAGCCGGTGCTTGACAGCATATGACAATGCAATGCAATGCAAAGACTTCTGATCTGGTGCATGTGGTTTTAAACGAATAAGACATCCATTATGTGATTTCAGTGACCCGGTCACAAAACGTTTTAGACCTCGTGTGTGCACATCAATACTTACCCAGACAATCATGTGTATGTTTGAGGGCTTTATAAGTGATTAAGAACTGTTCTGCAGGAAATGAACCGTTTGCTCTGCAGTCTCGTGTCTAACCACAACAGGATGCTTTTCAAACTCGTCCTCGCTAAAACGACGGTGTGGTCAGAGACTTAATTAATGCAAAAACAGTGCGAGATGTTTTCAGATTTAATGCAAAACTACGCGTTTTTATGGTTTAAGCGGTTTGCTTTAGCATCATGATCGGCACAAAGAGCCTGTCAAAGGAGGAACTGCTTATGTTATTTTTTTAGGTAGACTATACACGCAAATCCATGCATTGCTCATTAAATGCAATGATTAAGGTAAAATACGCCGTTTTTCGCGATCCAGACGGAATTGGCCAGATGTTGAACACAGGCTAACGAATCTGCTTTAGGATCAATCTCAGCTTTTCTTACCGTATTTCTTTGATGTTTTCTAGCTTGCACATTATCTCTTGTTCGTCCGCCATGGTGGACTATGAAATTGTAAGACTTTTGTGGGAATAAGAAAAGAGGCAACGATTGTAGCGGGTATCCCTCTCATAAGAAAGACAATAGAAATGCTAACCAGCTGTGGACAACAGCAACAAGGCGCTGACTACATTTCCCACAATCCTCGGCGGGGTTTAAAGGGAGAGTGTGTTAAATAAAACCTATAAAAGCGTTTGTCAGACGGTTATGATGATATTCATATACTCTGTTCTTGTTAGGGCTTTCAAAACGATTAATCGCATACAAAATAAAAGTTTGAGTTTGCCTAATATATGTGGGTGTACTGTGTGTAATTATGCATATATAAATACATTCATGTATATATTTGAGAAATATTTACAAGTATATGTATTTATTTATATTTGTGTATAATTTATATTATATATAAATAAAAATAATTTGTACATAAATAATATCTTTCTCTTAAATATATACATATTTATATATACATATTAATTACACACAGTACTCACACATATATTATGCAAACTCAAACTTTTATTTTGCATCGTGAACTTTTATGATTAATCGTTTGACAGCCCTAGTTCTTATATGAAATGTTGGGTAAGCTATTCAAGAAATGTAGCCAACTAACTCATCACATTTAGAGACAGTATAGGGACAAAAGTACATGGCAAAAGTAACTTGTTAGTCTACATTTAAGCCATTTCATATTTTTAAAAGTATGAAATATTAAATAGTCAACTGTAATGTGATTTAGTACATTTATTAGAAAAACAAACATATCAACTAATACCGAAAACGTCTATATTGCCAAAATTACTGTGTGCGCAACTTTATTTACTAGTTTCACCAGCCTAGTTTATAGCCACTAGTTTATAGCCAGCTATATACATAGGATACATTTTTCCATATTCATGTACCATGGTATTTCATAGAATGATAGCCTATGTCCAAAAGCAGCGGTAATTAACGATTATTTTTGATACTTTAAGTGCATGTTCTTAATGTGATGGTCAGAAATGTCTTTATATACTACACAAACTGTGCTTTAAGAACTGTTTGAACTCAGTAGACCTTTTTCATCATTGGCAAATGATATGCATTTGCAGGTTTAGTTTTGATTGCTTGTAGGCAGTGTTGGGCAGTAGTTACTAGTAACTGGTTAAGATGATGATATACGGGGCAACTTTTTGAGCAATGTTGCCGGGCAACGTCGCCAATTGATGATGGTTGGGCACTTTCCCATTGAGAATAGGAAACAAATTTCGATATAAAGTTATAAATTTGTTTCCCATTCTCAATGGGAAAGTGCCTAACCATCATCACTCGGCGACATTGCTCAAAAAGTTGCTCTGTGTATCATCACCCAACTAGTAAGTAACTAGCAGTGTAACTACTTGCTAATAAGATTTCAGTAATAATATTAGTTACCATCCATAAAACAGCTTGTTACTTAGTTACTTTTGATAATTTCTGATTTGAAATCCAATAATTTCAAGATTTATTTTAGTTATCACGACTCGCACAGACACATGAAGTCAGTGCAGCAGGCAAGCTTGGAAGCTTACATTCAGCGGATGGAAATATTGCCATTACATTGATTTTGTCAGGAGAAAAGATGATCTGAACACCATTGTATAAGTTGTGGCATTACTTTACTCTGGCATTACATGGCTTGCCTCTTCTGATCCTGATATAAATTATATTACTAATAAAATCTTTTTGGAAAACAAAACATTTTCTTATGAACTTATGTGATTTATTTTGATAAAATACATCATGAAATTTAATCGTATATGGGTAACAGAGAAATTATAGCTACAATTTGCTTCAAGCTACACATTACGATTAATGAGATTAATACAACACTTTTAGGCCTACTTAAAAGTCACTATCAATCACCATTGAGTGTTTGTAATAACTACCGACTGCGATGCAATGTGGATTTTGGCACAAATATGTTGTTAGTAACATTTTAGAATTTTATGGGGAAGATACACAATTACAACTTCTGTAGGTTGCGTGAAGGAAAAGTAATATAACTAGTAGTAGCCTAACTAATTACTGTTGCCAGAAAGTAATAAGTAAAGTAGTAATATTACTTTTTAAAGGTATAACTAATGAGTAATAAATGACATTTTTTGAGTAACGAGCCCAACACTGCTTGTAGACAAATCTCACTTAATCCAGTAACTGTTTTTAAGAAACCAAAAGATTCAGTTCGCGACTGAACCGTCCCAATGATTTGAGCAACTCATAAAAAGAATCGACTCAGAAGAATGATTCATTCGCGAATCGGACATCACACTTCTGATTCAAAACAGACAATAGAAAATGCAAGGCAAGGCGGCTCAAAAACTCAGTTATTGACAAGGAAATGCATCGCTAAACAGACATTCACTACAGCAATGCCACAATTAAAAATAGACGTTATCACATAGCTACCGAGAACTGCAACAGTTTAAGCATTCGTGGCGACGCAGCTGCCCAGCATCGTTCATAGTCTGATACTTCATTAAAAAAGATTTCAGAACGACAGCTAAATGGTGTATCAACCGTCTGAACAATAAAGTTGGGAGTCTGACGGTCATATCGGACAGCGTATTCAGCGCTCAACGTGTCCGGTGTATTTTTAACCCTCGGTTGCTGCATTACCGGAGTCCCGTCCACCCACGTGCTTCAAAACGCTGAGACGGAGGCAGCAATAACACACACTTTCTGTGGCTCTGCCCGTCCGAGCGCAGCGACAGGGGGCGTCCGACGTGTTACCGAAGCGCAGGCGGTGGGTGCAGTCGGGGCCGCTGTAGGGAGGGAGGGAAGTGAGGAAGGGAGGGCGAGAGAGGAGAAGGAGGGATGGAGATGGATGATAGATGCTTATGTAGCGCGTCCCGTACGTTTGCCGTTATGCTCGGCCGCAGACAAACTTGCATCCTCCCATGACTTTATTTCTTTCCCCTGCTGCTCCACCCATGAAGCAGGACGCAGGGCGAATGCGTGCCAGTGTTCCGGAGCGCGTCGTGATCGCTTATTTATCCGTCTGATAAATGGTTTTGGAGCTCGCCGCGCCCGCCGGTGCAGGCCCTGCGCTCCAGCGCTGCATCCCGCACATCCAGCGGGTTTTCCGGGTCAGAGTGAGCTGCAGCACCGCCGAGCCCAGCTGCAACAGCCCCAACGCCGGCTCCAGTATCATCGTAAACATCGAGGACGGCAAGGAAGAAGACTGCACTAAAGCTAAAGTGAGTGTGTGTGTGTGTGTGTGTGAGAGAGAGCGTGTGTGTCGCAGGAGAGCTGCGCGAGCACGACCGACATCGCCATTCAAGCTCCTTATTTCATAACATTTTCGGGTCTGTTTTTACTTTCATGGGCAAAATATGAAGTTTGCTTGTTGCTTACATGATTAAGTCAAATATACACCATTGTAATTGTTTCAGGTGTTGCGAAATTATCTTTAAATCACGACCAGAACTGATGCTCACGACTCACGTTTTACAGAGATTTACTGAGTTCAGTTTGACAGAAGGCGCGCAAACATATACACTCGTTGACTTTTGAAGCTATAGCCTAAAAATGAGGTCCTAGCACATATATATGCTTTTTTAAAAATATAAATATACTTTTATAAGAATACTTTTTTATACAAATAAAATTGTATTACTTTATCTTTAAACCTGATACTCACACAAACCTGTTGACATTATTAGAGCTGAAGCAAAACATGATGTAGGCCTATGAGCTGCTCAAATAGTGTGGGCGCTTCGAAAGTCGACAAGTAGATCTTTGATATTTGTCATTATAGGCTATTTTCAAACATTTGGCCCTCACAAGTATAGCCAAACGTGTATCATGCATCCTTAAAATGGTGTATTTTTCTATTTAGAGGCAGGTATTCTTCAATGATAAACTTTTTCCTACTCTCTGTCCACTGTAAGCATGAGGCATTACACTTGCAAGGATGCTGGTCATGAGAAATTAGGTGTCCTTGATTGGGCCAAACAGAGTCAAGGCAGTTGTCCACACACACACACACACACACACACACACGTATGTTTGGCATTGTGCATACATGTCAGTGTCACAGCACCGGCCTATTGCTGCTGCATTTGCCTGTGTTTGTGTTTTGCATGCACCTAGAACATTAAAAAGTAAAGAATGCAGCTTCAGGTAAGAAGAGGCCTTCTATCTGTGCATCTTTGTATGAGTGCATGCTTTCACCTCCTGCTGATTATTTTGTCATAACTGCACCATAAGATGCTGCCACCCACTGTCTTTAGACTGAGTGCCTGAGCTCGGAGCTGCACCGTGGGCCTTAAATGAGCTTCATCTAGCCATGAGCTCCAGCATAGAGACTCCACTTGTTGCTATGAGACAAACCAGCATAAACCTGTGCGTGTGCTCGAGTGCATGGTGGCCTTGCTGATTGTACGCCTGTGTTGTGGAGGAGGTGAGGAGAAGAGAAGGGAAAAAGAGAAGGAAAACAAGGCAGAAATGAAAGGGGAAGAGCGAGGGAAGAAAAGGAGAAGGAGGGAGACTTTTAAGAGGAGGATGCATTCTGTTGTTTAGCTTGTTTGTGGTGTGTCTGCTGAATACACTTGTGTTGTTTTGCTGCCGGCTGTATGAGTCGCAGAGTATTGTGTGATTTTTTGGGACATGAGATATGACCTGTGTGTTTACAAAAAGATGAAATTTGGTGGTCCACTCATGTGCGGCTCACTAAAAGCTGCCCCCACATGATGGGCCACTTGTTTGTTCATGAGATGGTCATTCGGCCTCACTATGCTGCAGTTTCTCTCTGCAGTCAGTGAAGTGTTTGGCGTGACAGAGAACGGAGCCTTCCTATATTTGTTCACTGGCCCTTTAATGTTTTATTTGAAGTCTTACCTTTGCAAAAGGCTGATTGTGTCCAATCTCTGCTCTCTGGCTCTTTCTTACTAAGGAACTGGCTCACACCTTTTCACCCAAGGAGGAATATTTCAGCTTTCTCCTCATTTCTTCCTTGTGTTTTCATGTGCAGCATGCACACAGACCTCTCCCACCCACTCAGCAGCAGTTTCCCGACCAGTTCTTAAAGCTGGCCGGGTAATTTAGAGAGAAAGCGTAAATTTACGTCAGACACATTCTAATGAACATGACTGTGTGAATGAGCAGCTGACCCTTTTTCCCCTCCCTTTTTATTTAAAATTGTGAGTTTTTTTTTTTTTTTTTGGTTTACGTCAGTTATTTCAAATAGTTTTCAGTTATCAGCTTTTCAGTTACTTTGTGTTCATTTGTACGCCGCTTTTGGCACTTATATCTATACTAGAATTATTCACGTTTTTTTGGGTTGTTTCGCTGATCTCAGAACAGTTTCTCAGTCTGCTGTGGTGGACTGCACACACTGACTACATGATGCAGCTGATCTGGATAATTTGATGCATACAAAACATAATGTTTTAATACAGATGTTAAAAAAGATTCATAATAAAGTAAATTTTGTATTATTGTTATTATTATTATTACTATATTTAGATTGAAATATATTAGTAATATACTATTTTATTATTATATAAATGCCTTTTATATCAATTAATGCATTTTATGATTAATAATAATAATTAATATACTAGTATTATTATCATTATCAGATGTTAAAAATAATTCATTGTTTTTGTATTTATTAATATTGAATAATAATAGTAATAGTAATAACATTAATAATAATAGTAATTTATATTTATGTATAATTTTTTTGCAATTGTATGAATACCTTTTAACATGATGATGATGATAATAATAATAATATGTTAAATATTATACATATTGACCACAAGCCTGTGGTATCACAGAAAATCTCAGAATATTTACTTTTGTTTCAGAAGATGTATGAAGATGTTATAACAAAACAAAATAACAAAAACTTACAGTATGTCTGCCATGTAAAGGTAAATTGTGTTCCTGTCCTGTCCAGCAATACTATAATATGCAACTCTCTGTTCAAGCTATAGAGATTATTAAAACCATAATCGTTCGGGTTTACAGCAGGCTATTTCACTGATTTTAGAACAGCTTCTCAGTCTGCCGTGGTGGACCACTGTCGCTGACTGCGTGACGCAGCTGATCTCAGAACTGCAGTTGAAGCTGTGATCCTCAGCTGGGGCCCGTGGCTTGCGAGTGCAGACGATGCGGTTCAGTGCCCAGGGGAACATGCTGCTGGAGTCAGCGTCACGACTCAGAACAGCAGCTATGTCACGCTGGGGAGGAAATTCTTCAGTACGGCACATCTGCAGAGAGAGAGAGACGGGGAAGATTGTATACGCTGTCAGTTTAAAATGATATTATTCGTTTCGAATGCAAACAAACACTCTCTCTCTCTCAAAATCTCTCTCTCTCTCTCTCTGTTGAATGTGTGAGGAGAGCTCCAGTTCTGTGTGTAGGTGTTTATTAGTGAAGCATGCATGTGTGCTTCTTTATACGTGCATTTTGGCTTTGCACATGGAGTGTATGGTTTCTTTGAGCGGTGTAAATGTAATATGTGCGCTGCTTGTTTGTGTGTGTGTTCCAGGCTTTCCCAGAGAACACTGCGTTGTGTTAGTCGTGACTGCTAAAAAGCAGTTAGCTGATGACAGGGCTGCGTTGCTTGGCAACCGGTGTCATGAGCGCAGAGGAGACTCTCGTAGCTGGATGGTGCTATCGGTTTTCTCTCTACACACATGCACACGCACACACTCTCAACCTACACATACACATCCCTCTCACCCCACACAAAAACAAACAGAGATGCACACACATGCACACGCAGATTCACATATTCTCACTCGCTTTACACGCACGCACACACACATATTAGATGATGCATATAAACCTAGATAGAATTATCAATATTTTAATTGTTTAATATTTACTACTTTCAGCTTTAGTTAAATAAGTTTTGGAAATGGCAGAAAATTATGGCAGATGTGCAGGAATCTGCTGAAGGAAATGGAATGGGCTTCAGAAAATGTGAAGGTTTTCTGAAACTGAACAAAAAATCATTACCACAGTATCATTTCCTCTCTGGGAAGTTCAACCATAGCCACACCCAAAGTAGCTTCTCTTTTTGTCACATTGAAATTGTTTACAATACTGAACTGTTTTTTTTTCTTCCGCCCAGCAGCCTAACATACAAACACACACACACACGTATGATTGTGTGTGTGTGTATATATATATATATATACACACACACACATACAGTACTGTGCAAAAGTCTTGTGCATGTCAGTATTTTCACCCCCCAAAATGGTTTTAAGCCAGTTATTTATATCTTTTGCTGTAGTGTGTCAATAGGAAATATCCGTTCACATTTCCAAACATTCATTTTGCCATTAATTGTAATAATCCAGTGAGATTTTTGAATGCACAAGGAGTCTGACAACAGCTGGTGCTCCACACTTAGATCTGATCTCACCATCATCGAGTCTGTCTGTGATTACATGAAGAAACAGATGAAACTGAGACAAACTAAATCCAGGAGAACTGTGGCCGTGTCTCCAAGACGCTTGAAGAAACCGACCTGCAAAGCAACAGTACTGTGAAGAGTTTTGGGCACTTGTGTAAAAATGCTGTAAAGTGAGGATGCTTTCAAAAATACTGTCATAAATAGATTTTATTTATCAGTTAACTTCTGTTAACTAAATAAAATCAATACTTGGTGTGACCACCCTTTGCATTTAAAACAGCTTTTGTCCAAGTACGAGGTGCGCATTGTTTTTCAGGTAGCTTTGCAGGTCGGTTTCTTCAAGCGTCTTGGAGACATGGCCACAGTTCTTCTGGATTTAGTTTGTCTCAGTTTCATCTGTTTCTTCATGTAATCACAGACAGATTCGATGATGGTGAGATCAGATCTCAGTGTGGAGCACCAGCTGTTGTCAGACTCCTTGTGTATTCAAACATTATTACAATTAATGGCAAAATAAATGTTTGGAAATGTGAACTGATATTTCCTACTGACACTACAGCAAAATAACTGGCTTAAAACAATTTTTGGGGGGTGAAAATTCTGATGTGCACAAGACTTTTGCACAGTGCTGTATATGAAGATATTTCCATGACTCACAGCACATCATTTGGAACAGTTTGTGACACAAGGGCATTTGCGTCACTGCGATTGTCTTCAGTGACTATGCTCACCTCTGTAAATTGGCTGATTTAAAGATAAAATAATGAGTTAGCTGTATACAAACAAAAGAAGCTTAGAGACAACTTGCATGTGTTAGATTTTACAAGAAAAGACATTAAAAAGGTTTATGAAAAGCTAATTTGAACCTTTGCAGACCCAACAATCAATTATAGTCATGTCATAGATGATGTATAAAAAAAGATGTTTCAAACATACATATGAAATATTTAACATTTTTGTACATTACTGTTCAAATGTTTTTTTTTCTCCTTCTTTTTTTTAATGCTCACCACAGCTGCATTTATTTGATTAAAAAAATACAGGAAAACAGTACTATTTCTATATCATGGGCGTTTCCTCCGAGTAGGCAAGGGAGGCAGTGCCTCCTCAAAAAAATTGGATGAGAAAATAATCCATATTACATATAAAACGACACAAATATTACAAATTATGACATTAAAAAGAGCGCAAGTCACTCGTATTTCTTAAGAAACACTGCCCAACAGCGATACCCGCAGGTAAAGTTACACAGAGGAGTCATGCCTCCTTTACCTCTCATAGAAATCCATAGAAAATCATTAGACCCCCGGCGTGCGGTGGGTTATGTGGGGGGTAATTGAGAATGAATGGGGGAAAGTCACGTGAGAGGAGGCAATGTCTCCATCGCGCTATAATTGGATGTAATTGGTTATGATTGGTTTGTGCGATCAATCCCAACTCTTGTTGATGTGCGCGTTCCGCACGTCAGTTTGACTAAACAAATGATGGTGTCAACGGGAAGACTAATTGAAAAGTAAGTAAACAGATCACCCAGTTAGATATCACCGCTTTATGTCACGTCAAAATCAAACTTGAAATGGACTGAAAGCATGATGACTTTGAGTTTTTAGTGCAATCAGCTTGATGTAAAAATACATCTTCGTGACTGTGACAGACGGTGTTTACGGAGCATGACTGATGATCCAAAATAGTCTAAGATGACTATTAAAAAGAAAAACATCAATACACAAATAAAATATATTGTTTAAATTATTATTGCCTTTAGTTATTATTTTGGAATGAATGTAGAAATGCTTAAAACACTAACTTGACTTGGTTTTGATCAATAGAACATTTATTACAATACATTGTTAATGTAAAATTACAAAATAGAATTGTCTTTGGTTTATTTTTTTGATGTAATGTAAAGTAATGTTCATTTAACAAGGAAGATGTGTCAACGTTAAGAGTAATGCATGAATTTACATTGATTCATAAATAACGTTAAATAAAAAATGTGCCTCCTCATTTCAGAACACCACTGCACGCCACTGTTCTGTATATACAGTGGTGGTCAGAATTATTGGCACCCTTGGTAAATATAATCAAAGATGACTGAAAAAATAAATCTGCATTGTTTATCCTTTTGATCTTTAATTCATAACATTAGCAAAAATCTAACCTTTCACTGAAGGAAAAGAATTGAAAGTGGGGGGAAATCACATTATGAAATAAATGTTTTTCGCTACAACACGTTGGCCACAATTATTGGCACCCCTAGAATTTTTTATGAGTAAAATATCTCTGAAGTATATTCCCATTCATATAAAGATTTTTGATTTTTTAGCACACCAGGGTGATCATGAACATGAAGTTGTCCAGCCATGACTTCCTGTTCCACAGGAGTATAAACATGTGTAAACACAAAGGCCAAATTCCCTTAATCATTCATCACAATGAGAAAAAACAAAGAATATAGTTCTGATGTGCAGCAAAAGATTGTTGAGCTTCACAAAACTGAAAGTGGCTGTAATAAAATAGGTGAAGCATTGAAAATCCCCATTTCCACCATCAGGACAATAATTAAGAAGTTCCCATCAACTAAAGATGTCACAAATCTGCCTGGAAGAGGACGTGTGTCTATATCACCCTAATGTGTGGTGAGGAGGAAAGTTTGAGTGGCTAAAGACTCTCCAAGGATCACAGCTGGAGAATTGCAGAGATTAGTTGAGTCTTGAGTCTCAGAAAGCTTAAAAAAAATTATCAAACGGCACCTACAACCCCAACAAGTTGTTTTCGGGAGGGTTTCATGAAAAAAAATCCTCTGCTCTCATCCAGAAACAATCTCCAGCATATTCAGTTGTCAGACACGACTGGAACTTCAAACAGGACGAGCTTCTATGGTCAGATGAAACTAAAAAAAGAGCTTTTTGGCAGCAAACCCACCAGATGGATTTGGTGCACACATGGATAAAAAGTACCCCATGCCCACGGTTAAATATACTGCTGGATCTTTAATGTTGTGGGCCTATTTTTCTGCTGGAGGTCCTGGACATCTTGTTCAGATACATGGTATCATGGATTATATCAAATACCAACAGATAAAAAATCGTGGTTGGATCTTCCATCAGGACAATGATCCACAACAAGCATCAAAACCATGTGTCTCTGAGCACAAAATGAAGCTTCTCCCATGGCCATCCCAGTCCCCTGACCTGAACCCTAAAGAAAATGAGTGGGGTGAACTGAAGAGAAGAAGCACCAACATGGAGCTGGGAATATGAAGGATCTGGAGAGATTCTGTATGAAGGAATGATCTCTGATCTCTTGTCAGGTGTTTCATCAGGCATTATAGGTGAAGACTCAGAGCTGTTATCTTGGCAAAAAGAGCTTGCAAAAAGTATTGAATAAAAGGGTGCCAATAATTGTGGCCAGCGTGTTTTGGAGAAAAACGTTTATTTCATAATGTGATTTTCCCCCCCACTTTCAATTCTTTTCCTTCAATGAAAGGTAAGATTTTTGCAAATGTTATGAATTAAAGATCAAAAGGATAAACAATGCAGATTCATTTTTTCTGTCATCTTTGATCATATTTATCAAGGGTGCCAATAATTCTGACCACAACCGTGTATATTTAAAATAACTTTTATACTTTAATTTATTTCATTTTAAAATTGCATTTTTACAATTAATTATAGTCATTAAAGCTGAATTTTCAGTCTTCAGTGTTTTCAGTCTTTCAGTCTTGCAGTTTGAAGCTATGTGTACGAGGGCAGGGGATTTCAGTGGGGGCTGCAAGAGAGTGACGAGGGTCCATGAAAAAGTCTAGTGGAAAAACTGTAAAAAAAACAACAACATCAACAATGTGTAAATAAATTTGATTAAATTAAAATAAAATGTATTAAAAATTATTACAAATATTAGTTATTAATCTATTAAATAGATTAAATTAGATTAAAGAAAAAAAATTATATATATATATATATATATATATATATACATACATTAAAATTAAATAAATACATTAAGGCTACATTAATAAAGTGAGCTGAAAAAGTAATAAATCTAACTTATTTTTTCAGTGTATATATTAGGTCTATATAATTCAGAAAGAGCTTTATTGCCAAGTATGTTTGCAAACACAAGGAAAGATAGATCCCTTTTAAGTTGGGGGAGCATGGCATCTAAATTATTGAATTATTGAAAACCCCTGAGCTTGTGTAAGCGGACACTGCGCGCGATGCGAATTTCGTTGTATGCGCAGCTCGCACATGCGCTTTGTTTTTTGCACAAATTAGTCTGCATGCGTTCACGCCATGTCGGAATTACCGTAATTTCGTGATATCAGTGTATAAAAAGTTTTCTCGTCCTCGTAGAACTCTTGTAAATTCGGTATTTTCTGTGAGCTCCGACTTGTACCACGTGACCGCTTTACCAGCTACGGATTCATTTTTGGTGTTGACGGTGTTGCCAAACAAACGCTTAATTCCGAGTCCGATGACGTGAACATCTACGAGCAGAACATCACTTGTTGTCATCCCGTAATTACGGTAATTTCGACATGGCGTGAACGCAGCATTTGTCCACAAGGTGGCAATACGGGCCCCGGCCGTTGTTTCACAGTCGGGATTGAAACAGAGGAGACAGAACAAGAACAACAAACGACTGAAGACGGCAGCAACAATAGACTCCCGCGTTGACGAGTGCGAGTGTAAGATATACAACACAATTCTAGTTTAAACGAGCACAAAGACTTTTTTTATCGCTCATAAGCTTTGGAAAAGAAATCTCGCAGACAGTAGATAAGGATGCCTCTCTATTGCACGTGTCGAGCTCTGTGTTCGCGCAGTGTACTTTGAGAAGCTATCCGGCTCATTGTGAAGAAACCGGAGAAACCGACGTATACTTTGTTCTCAGGAGCCTTAAGAAATCTGATTTATACTGATTTGGTGCTCAGAATCTTTTTTTTTTTGGTTGAACAGTAAGTTTGAAGAACAGCTTTTATTTTTTTTAAATAGAAACTCTTTATATAACAAATAACTACTTAATGCACCTTGCTGAATACAAATAGCAGTTGTAGTATGAATTGTTTCTGTAATGTTCTGTCTATCTATATAATGCTGTAATTTCAAGCTCTAGTGATTGTTAAATATTGTCTATAAACCTTTTTGCAGTTTTTTTAGAAAATCAGGAGCATATTGATAAGTAATCAAAATTAAGATAACTGATGGTAGGCCATCTTTGTGCCTTTCTTAAATTGGTTTGAATGTGTAGCTACATTTTTAAAAATTGGCATGAAGTTGCCCCACATAAAAAGTATTTGAATGTAAATTCTATTAATAATGAATAAAAATGGCTTAATACCAAGGCAAATGATCGATCCATAATATTTTCTCTTTCTCTCAGGAGTACATTGTGTCGCTGATCAGTCCTGTGCATAAGCATCGTGAGCGTTTGACTCTTTGGCTGCAGCGGCGACTGCATGCCCTACGTGCAGCTATTGAGTACGAGAGCTGCGCCGTGGTGCAGGTGAGGGACCATGCACTGGAGCTTCAGGGAGGTCATGCACAGGTAACAGCTGCTTGCGCTATGCTGCAGCGGCTGAAGATGGAGCACCGCGGCTGCCGCGACCCTCAGCCCTCGCCAGCAGCTGCTGGCCACGACTCTCCAGAAGAAGAGGAGGAGGAGGATGAAGAAGCTGGGGAAGAGGGGACCAGTTCAGAGAGCGAAGGAGAGACGCGGTCACGGAGCGGGAGTTCTGGAGGAGGTGTTGACACAGCGGGCTCAGGAGAAGGAGGGACGGGAAGGAGGCGGGACCCGCTCGTAGCAACCAAACCTCACCGGCAGCTGTGCCGCTCCTCTTGTTTGGACCGTCCCAGCTTCAGCCAGAGCAGCACCTTACAGGAGTTACGTGCAGATGATACCCGCACCGACCCCTCCCAGAGAGCCCTTGCTCCGCCTGCCTCCACAGCCCAAATGCCCTTACGTCAAACCAGCGATCGAGATTACCAAACCAAAATGGACTTTGCTCTAAAACTGGGCTACTCTGGAGAGCAGGTGGAGTCTGTGCTGAGTAAACTGGGGTCCAGCGCACTAATCAATGATGTATTGGCCGAGCTAGTGCGGCTAGGGAATAAAGGAGATCCGGAGAGCCAGGCAGCAGCGGGCACTGCAAGTTTAGCACCACGGGCGGTGGGAGCCAAAGAAGCCGTAAGCCCCGAGGCATCACTGGAAGAAGACCCATCAGACACATATGACAACCTCAGACCAATTGTGATTGATGGATCCAATGTTGCCATGAGGTAAATGCTGATGAGGACCAAACTCATGTTTCTGCATGTTTAAAAACAGACAATTTCTGTAATTGCTGACAGGACCTACATGCTTTTTCGTTCATTTTGAAAGTAAATGGGTCAATTTTAGGGATGTACCGATATTAAAATCTGACTGATAACGAATTATTTGTGGCCGATAACCAATAGATGTTATCTAATGGCTGGTATTAAAATTTCTAAAATTGTAAACAATGAAAAACAATAAGGTGTGTGATGTTTGACATTAAAGTAATCTAAATGTTAAAATAGAAGAAAAAAAACATGCACAATTAAATATGCAAAATTCACAGATACTAGTGAATTACTAAATCTCTTAATAATGAATAACCAATTTTTTACTGGTATATCATACATCTGTAGTCAATTTTTTTTTCATGTCGACTTTAAAAAGATAGTCTACCCAAAAATCATTTACTTGCACTCATGCCTTTCCAAACTTGTATGCATTTCTGTCTTCTGTGGAACATTAAAAAAAAGATATTTTGAAGAATGTTTTGGTTATATTATATATGTATATTATATGGATAAATGCATTTTATCCATACAAATAAAATTTGTCCATTATATATGGACAAAAAAAATAGAATGGAAGTCAGTTGGAACCAAAACTGTTTGGTTACTAACATTGTTTAAAATATCTTTTGTTTTCCGCAGAAGAAAGAAATTCATACAGGTTTGGAATGAGATGAGGTTGAGTAAATAATGACAGAATTTTCATTTTTGGGTGAACTATCCCTTTAAGGCTCTGGACTGATATCATGTAGATGAGATTAGTCATAAACTGGGGAAGTGTGAACTAGAGAGTCATCAAATTCTCACTATTGTTGTTTACTCCTGAAATGTATGTTGTAGCAGGAAGTGTTTTGGAGAAATTATCTTAATGTTCCTGTTTTGAAATGCTTTTAGTATTGAGAAATGTTCAATCAATGAGTGAAGTGAGTGTATGTCTGTATGCGTGTAATTTGATGTTGGTAATATTATTTTGTAGCCATGGAAACAAAGAGTTGTTCTCATGCCTGGGCATTCAACTGGCTGTTGATTGGTTCCTGGAGAAGGGCCACAAAGATATCACAGTTTTCGTCCCAGCATGGAGGAAGGAACAGTCAAGACCTGATGCACCAATCAAAGGTACCACAGAAGCGAAAGGAACCTGCAGAAAATGTTCCTATGACGAGTTAACACTTCCCAGAAGTGCGAGTTTGTGTTAATATACAGTGGGTCTAAGAATGAGATCACCAGTTTAAATGCTTCAATTTCTTATTTAACATATTTAATATAGTTTTTAAAATAAGTATAACAATTTGAGTGAAAAGTTTAATTGATAGTACAATACAATAGTACAATTGATAGTTTTAGAATGTATTAGTATTGTTTGTCCTTCTTTCCCTGCTGCTGTCTCCAGAAGTTTGTAAATCCTGATGATTGTTCTCAAGCGTGATTGAGAAGGAACCACATAGCATCTTGTGCTTTAATTTAGACAAATTTCACATGATCAATATCACAGATTTGCATATTTGTTTAGTGACTTAGAAATATTCTTAATTTTGTCATAATATATATATATATTTTTTAATGTTCTAAAATCCTAAAACATCCTGTTTATTTTCAGGTTTGAATTGGGTTTTAAATTATATTATACTTTTCACCCTTCCTGTATGTTGTTAGATACAGTGAACCATTTCAGATTGTGTTACCATCAAGATATGTTTTTATTTGCTTGTATGAACATCTCTGAGGAGCTACCATGTGCCCAGTGAGATCGTCCATCTGTGCTGTGATGTTTATACAAGTTTGCGTATGTCTGTGCATGAGGTCACAGGAAGTGATGATGTGTGATGTCACCCTCATCCTCAGATCAGGAGATCCTGCGAAAATTAGAAAAGGAAAAGATCCTCGTCTTCACACCTTCTCGCAGAGTCCAAGGCCGGCGAGTGGTTTGCTACGATGACCGTTTTATTGTCAAGCTGGCCTGCGACTCAGACGGGATCATTGTGTCCAACGATAACTACAGAGACCTGCAGAATGAGAAACCGGAGTGGAAGAAATTTATTGAGGAACGACTCCTTATGTACAGCTTCGTCAACGACAAGTATGCTCGCACACAGTTACCGTGGTGACGGGGTTTTCTCTCTCTCACTCATTTGCGTCTTCTGCTTTCCACCCTCGCACCCGTATGGCGTTCCTCTTTCTCTCTCTCTCTGTTTTTCTTCTTTCACTTTTTATTGCTCTGTCACTTGTTTCAACTCTCAAGTCACTTGTTCTATTTTGTAAATAAGTTTTATTTAATTTCCTCATTTATTTGCTTAAGTTTGATTTTCAGTGATTAGGAATAAGGTCCCATGATAAGGCCTGTTGAGATTACGTAATTGCCTATTCCCAATTATGTGTGATATAAAGCCACACATTGCTAGCCCAAAAAAGTCATCATAAGGTTATGTAGAAGTGCCATGAATGTTCATTTTTATATCTCTTTTTCTGATCAGTAGTGTAGTGTAAACTATCTGCAGTGGTTCACGCCACACTCACGTAAAACTATTAACAATGCTTTGTGAACGCTATTAACATGCATTGTGAACGCAGAATACTCCAGTTCACTTTATTTTAATATCTGCATAATGGCGTCAATTAGGGTTGGACGATTAATCAAAGTAATTGAAACCGAAATTCAGAACCTCAGATTGTTGGTTATTTCGTTTTTTAATCTTGTTTATACTTTCCCCTTAAAAACTTACTACCGCATGTGTAGTCACGTGACTCCGCCCCGTCCAGTCAGCAGCGTGGAAGCAACAGGGAGGCAAACTCAAATGCCGAGTCAACACACAGACAGTGCGTGATTCAAACGATTTTAGACCATCGGATGTGTATTATATTGAGCTACTGCTCTGATGGATCGTGGCACACGAACACTCATACAGACAGTAGCTGTCAGTAGCTATCACGTGAAGATCACACGCACAGAGGAACAAAGAAACTGAAGAGTTTAGGACAGAAAAATATGACCATACTTTGTATAATATTTATAAAGTCTCATATTTATAAAATTAGAAATATTGTTTCATAAAATAATTTTTAGATTTAAACCATTATTCATATCATAGTTGTGCTTATTTTTGTTTGTTGGCTTGTTTTGTAGGTTTATGCCTCCTGATGATCCTTTAGGCAGACATGGACCCAGTCTGGAAAATTTTCTCCGCAAACGACCAGTGGTTCCAGAGCACAAGAAGCAGCCGTGTCCTTATGGTCAGTACAGCAAAAGTATGGAGAAATTAATTTGTCTTTATTTCAAAACATCACAGCATATTAAAAAAAAAATATATATATATTAGATAATTTTTATCATGCAGGTAATTGTCATGCTATAGAATTTCCAGATGGAATTTAAAATAAAAAAATTCAGTATACTGTGATCAAAAAAAACATCTAATATTTAAAAAAAAAAAACACAGAAGTAACAAGTTTGGCTCAACCGCCACTATTGATTTTATCACAGGTAAGAAGTGCACATACGGCCATAAGTGCAAGTACTACCACCCAGAAAGAGCCAACCAACCACAACGGGCTGTCGCAGATGAGCTCAGAGCCTTCGCCAAACTCTCAGCTGTAAAAACAATGAGTGAGGGGGCACTTGCAAAATGTGGAACCTCTGGTTCTGCTGCCAAGGGAGACGGTAGCTCAGAGGCAAAGAGAGTGGCACCCAAGCGCCAGTCTGACCCCAGTATCCGGTCGGTGGCCTGTGAGCAGGAAGAGCGACTCTGTCCATCGCGGAAGGCCGAGGCCAGTTCAGTACCATCTTTAGTGTCAGCGCTTAGCGTTCCAACTATGCCACTGACAAAAAGTCACGCAGCTGGTGCTCTGAACACACGGTCTGCAAGCAGCCCTGTTCCAGGGTCTCTGCACTTTACCCACAGCTCGCTCGAGCATGCGGGCAGTGTCCAATATCCCCCCATCCTTGTCACCAATAGCCAGGGCGCATCTGTGGCTTACGGTGAGCCGTTTCCCAAATACGACTCTGTGGTAAGCGACCACGGCTACTATTCCATGCTCAGTGACTTTTCCACCATGAGCCTCCAGGACAGTTTCTGCAGTCTTGAGCAGCCAGAACCTGTAGGGGTGGGTGGAGGATATCCTGGCAGAGCTCCTAGTATGTGCCCAGAACCCGGCCGAAGCCATTCGTCGGACTCCTTCTCGTCCTACAGTGGAGAGATGTACCTCAACTCATTGGAGGGCAGCCTGGACGACAGCATGAAAGGGCCATCTGCGCAGGCTCCGACGCAACCTTTGGCACAAACACGCCTTCAAGCCTTTGCTCACGGTTTCCACCATGAGGCCTTGACACGTGTGCAGAGCTACGGAACGGATGAACCCAAACCAGGACCTCGGAAGCAATCCTCCGCCCACCTTGCACCTCACTCCCAACACCCGGTTGTTGGCGCTCGATCCAGCTGCCCAGGAGACTACCCTCCTCTCTCCCAGAATGTGTTGCCTTCTGCCAGTCCCTCACAGCAGGGTCGGTCCTTAGGCATGACCCGCATGGACAGCATCTCTGACTCACGGCTCTACGAGAGCAACCCACTGCGCCAACGCCGACCCCCTCTTTGTCGAGAGCAGCATGCCAGCTGGGACCCTTTGCCGTGCGGTAATGAACCTTATAGTTACGGATGCTATGGTTTAGCGGGAGGACTCATGCCTTGTTGCGAGAGGGTGATGGTCCGCAGCATGCCCGAGAAGATGGAGCAGATCTGGAGGTCCCCGTGGGATAGTGTGCCGCCTCCACCGCCCGCCTCTCGTGGGCCAGTGGGGGAATCCCAGGAGCGGCACCCTATTCCAGAACACCAGTATCAAACCTACCGAAACCTCTGTAACATCTTCCCGGCATATGTGGTCCATTCAGTCATGGAGAAGAACCCTCACATGACCGATCCCCAGCAGCTGGCTGCCGTCATTGTCACTAAACTGCGCTCTTGCCACTAAGCACATCACAAAAGGCTGCTAACAGCACCACCACATGATATGTAGATATCCTAGGGGATGAGAAGTTGGACAACTCAAATGTTTTGTGTTTTTGTTTAGCTCTGAAGAAACAGCCTTCCCCCATACGTAATTATGATCGGATTGGATCCATTAGGAGGTTGGCTAGCATGATAGCATTGATGCTGCATCGGTTTATGTCATCCGTTAAGCCATATGGGAGCCTGGATCTTGTACCTGATAAGTTTAGCATAGAAAAGTGAGATCCCTCAACAAAACAAAAGTCTTCTGTGAAGTCCTGCTGACCATTCAGCTACTGAGATGGGCCAAAATGTTCTAGAGGTTTAGGGTGGCCTGAAAAATTTTTCATAAAGCAGACTCAAAAGTGTATCCACATTGAGAGAGCAACTCTGCCTGCCAGTTTGATGGCAGATCTTGAGAATGTGTTATTTTGTGGGTGATGATAACATTTATCCTTTGAAAAGGAGTTACATGAGAGAAATCTCTTTGGTAAAACTGATCAGAAATGATCCTGCACAATATGAATAGTATTGTGTATGTATATGTGTATTCACTTGCATTCGCGTGTAAATATGATGTGACGCTGTGGTGTTTTTTTTTTTTTTGTTGCGTGCGTGATGACCTGATGTGTGATTTCGGAAAGCGGAATGAACGCTTGCGTACCTCAAAGCATGAACTATGACCTTTGAACTTTTATGGCCTTACATCGGAGTGACCTCACCACACGTTAATGTGAATAGTGCTTAATAGTTGTGGAGGTCACATTTGTTTTCTAAAAGCGAGCACTGGGACAGAGAGGTTTAGATTCTGCCATGCTGCAGTTCAGACGTTTTAATTGGATGGGCTGTAACTGCAAAACTGCCCTGCAACGTCTGTTCGCGCTCATGCACAGATGTGTATTTACTAAGCCATTTTAAAAGACTGAGCCAAAAAGATAATCAGTGTACGTTTATTTTGATCGGAAATTACTAGGTAAATCTAGCTGAAGAGAAGTTATCCATATGTATTTCCTTAATGTTGTTCTTGTACTGTAGATTTAAAGAGAGATGTTTGAGCATTTGGTAAGCATGGGCTTCAGTAAATCTCTCCCAGACAGCATGTTAGCATTATGCTTGACAGAGAGTGCCGCTCACGTTTGACTTGGTGGTCAATAACTATGTTAAAGTATTCACAAACCGGGGAGGAGAATGCGTCTGTTCGGCAAAATGCTCTTGTGCAGCATCTATTTCCTGATTGATGCCGAGAGACCACTCCTTTTCATCTGCTCCGCCCTGTAAATGAACATATTTTCAGGAGAGCGTGAATGTTATCAGTCCAGAGATGCTCTGGGTGTTTTCAAAAGACTTAAATTGCTCCTTCATTTTTTTTTTTTCATGAGCACAGGTGTTGCCCCGTGGGGCCCCGTTACTGCTCGTGGGAAGGTGTGACACACTGCCTACCTGTCTCTTCCTGTGCGACACACACAAGGAACACCAGGCTGTTGTTGGGTTGTTTCTGACATTTGGCTGACAGTTTGCTTGCTGCCTCTCGACCGCCCCCCGACCCTGCTTTCGACTTGGACTCAAAATCCTTCCTCTCAGCGCTTTAATACGAACACAGACGGTTTACCTTCTTCTTAGTTTAGTTTTTCTTTCTTTCAGAAGGCCATTATTTAATTTTTAAATAAGAGGTTTTTCTAAATTTAATATTTTTAAATGTTTATTTTTTTGTTTACATGTATTTTATTTATTTACATGTATTTAGATGTTTTTGGCCAGAACATATTTATGCAAATACAGAAATGCAGACACTAATGCTTGGTCAATGCATTGAAAGCGTACATGATGACATGAGTTTTCTGACTAATAGCAACACAAGAATGTTCTCGTTCTCCTGAGTCCTTCACTAGCGATCGTCCTGAGCTGTGACATCAAAGGCAGTACACAATAAAATAAGAGCCTCCAGAAAATCTGGCATTGGCAAAACATATATTTTAAAATGATATTTTATGCTCTCATACTGTGAGTTTACTATTGCCCTCTTTAGTACTCCTTGTGGCAGAGTTGCAGTTGTTTGTGTTATGAATTGACACATTTTGGAATGCAATGACTTGAAATCCTGCTAGAAGTGTTAGAGTGGTCACATCTATAATCTATTAGCTTTTTTTTTTTTTAATTTTAGTTTATTTGTGGGTGAAATGCAGTCATTTCAGTAGTAATCCACTGAATTGGGAATTTCCAGTGAGAATGAAAGATCTGCCCACACCGATCTCGCAGTGGGTTCAAGTTGGGTTCAAGTACAACATTTTGCCCATGCCTTTAGCAACATTGATGTATTTACATAGAGTATGTTTCAGGCCTAAATGTGTTTTTTTTTTTTTTTTTTTTCTTAAGATGTTTTTACAGTTGGGTCTCTCCTCTTCCCCCTCTCCTCTGAACCTAGGAGCAAGAAAATCCTGAAGAATATTGTTTCTAGAGCAAACTAGAAACATTTTTTGTAAATGAAGACATTGCTGTCCGCTGCTTATGCTCCCAAGGTTCAGACCCCCATGCAGTTGAGCAGCAAGCTTCCACACATCAAATGTCCAGAAACGACCTTTTGCTTGTTGATACAAATTGTATCTATTTCTTGATTGTAAAAAAATATATTTCTGAGCTGTACAGTATCACTTATGAGTATATATATATATCTATATATATTTAAAAAAAAAGCTTAGTTTTGTTTAAAAAAAAGGATAAAGAAATATAATGCCATAATGTCAGTGATACCGTGTGTCACTCGAGTAGCCCATAGAGATGGCTTATTTCCTGCCGGGCAGACCACTACAGACAGGGAACTCTCTCTCTTTCTTTCTCTCTCTCTCTCTTTTCATTTTTTTTCCCCCTCCGTCCTCTCCTTCACTTTTCCATGCCTCCAAATTTGCTGTTTGATAATTATTTTGGAAAGTGATAGTTTACCTCAGTGGAGCTGAACTTCATTTCTGTTTGAAGGATTTTTAAGGCGTGGTTTTATATATATCATCATTTAGTCTCTTTCTCTCGCTCTCTCTCTCTCTCTCTCGCTCTGTTAAAGGTTTAGATTCAGGAGAGAGACATTCTGACACAATCAGTGTGCTCCTAATATATTTTTCCTCTTTGTAAATATTGAAAATTAATGTCAAACCTCTTGTATTTGCACAGTATTAGTGCATTTCATATACATGGACACTGTACCAGCTTATTCGAGCAGGATCTGTCTCTCATACACACTTAGACTCGATAGGTTGCCTTGACAACCACAGTCAGCTGATCACATGCTATCATTAGTACTGAAATAACTAATGTAAAATGTTGACTATTGTGTGTGCACTAGTGTGAATTTATGGTAAATTCACCACTGTTTCACCTGTAACATAGTTTACCTTCTATAGTAAAGACATGGAGGTGCCATTCCAGGTTAAAGATGAAACTTTAATTGGATGGAATTTGCACAGTATTATTTTATTTTATTTTTTTAATTTAGCAAATAGATGAGTTTGAGTAACTGAAGTTCTCTCACGAGTGAAATGTGAGCTTTATCTTGAGTCTCGTACTGAAAGATGTCCACACAAACACATGAACGTGCGCACCTCGTAATCTGCCTTACAGTTGAACTACTTAGGTTTGTGAGAGTCGAGCACATTCTGACTGTACAGCACAGAGCATTGCGATTCTTGCTTGTCTTTTTTTATTCTTGTAAGCAGAAGCACTAATGGGAAAATTAGGTTTTTTTGCCTTCAGCTCTTAATCTCAATTGGTGTCTGAATGGACAACCTGATTTATCTGGACGAACTGCCAGTTTTTTTTCTGTTTAAGTTTGATTAGAATGTCCAAGAAGAATCTACAGGACAAACGGACATGCCCAAAGGAGAAGCAAATGGGCATTTCCAACTATCAGAAGAGGTGGTTTGCAGAGCTGATGAATTCTGTACATTTACATGTATGTTTTCAATATTGAATACACCAGCTGTAACTCGCTCACACAAACACACTCACCAACAGATCGATTCTCAGGAACTAACAGATGTATTATTATTTCTGCTCCTTTATGAAAGACATTATCCTTGATGTTTGCTCTTATAAAATTGCGGCAATTTGTGAAGTAGTGTGGATGATCTTGAAAACGTGTTCTTAAATTCGAGTTTTGCTGTTTATTTAACATTTCCCCCCTCTGTATTGTAGGTTTTTTTGCGCCTTTGCAGGTTGACCGAGTGGTCTTAACACTTTTGAGTCTTGTGCTGTGATGATGACGACATACGATAGTATGTTTACTCTCTACTGAATGAAACGTTGCTTTTAAACTTGTTTTCAATATGACAAAACAAGAACCAAAAAAGAGAATGAAAAAAAAAAGAAAGAAAGAAAGAAAGTGAAATAGGGTGAAAAACTTTATAATGCTTTGGGTCTGTGGACTCAAACAAAATGTAAGTCTCAATGACAAAAGGTGTTTGTTCCTCTCAATAAAGCCAGACTCTATTTGGTTAACTGTTATCATGCCTGTGTTCCTACTGGTTGTGTGGTTGACTGTAGATAGTAAATGAATGAAGCAATACTGAGAAAGAAAGATGGTAATATTGCAAAACACCAGAGTAAGACACTATTACTGAGTTAGAACAGAACCACCAAAAAAAACCACTAGATTTAGATTTTCATTGCTTTAGATACAAAATATCAAACCAAGTGGCAAGCAAATTATGCTATTTTTTCCTCAGAAAAACCTTTTCTGAGCCACCTTTTCAGTTATTTTTTTAATCAGTTTGTCTAATGGTCACCATTCATGGATTTCTGAAGTCGGTTCCTCTCAAGTTCACACAGGTGTCCTAGCAAAATAACCACTGTTTAGTTCATTATATTGACAATAAACATGTTCCACAAAGTTTGAAAACCAGAAAGTGTCCCGGTCTTTATTTTCAGTTTACAAGTGTCCTGGTCTGTATTCTCTAACAAACAACATTGATTCTTTTATGTGTTCTTGGTATACATCATCTTTAAAATAAATGCCACTTGTTTTGAAATTTTATTTAATGCAAATACAAACAACAAAAGTTTAAATCAGTAAGATTTTTTTTACATGTTTTTGAAAGAAGCTTCTTATGCTCATCAAGGCTGCCTTAAATAAAAAAAAAAAAAAAATAGTAAAAGTAGTATTGTGAAATATTTCAATTTAAAATAACTTGTATTTTAATACATTTTAAATGTATTTTATTCCTGTGATGGTAAAGCATTATTCCAGTCTTCAGTGTCACATGATCCTTTAGAAATCATTTTAATATGCTGATTTGGTGCTCAAGAAACATTATCAATGTTGAAAACAGTTGTGCTGCATAATATTTTTGTGGAAACTGCCCACAAACTTTCTTTACGGTCACTTTTGATCAATTTAATGCATCCTTGCTGAATAAAAAGCATTCATTTCTTTTTAAAAAAAAAGTTATGACCCCAAACTTTTGAACAGTAGTGTGCATTTTTAAGTGGCTCAAGTGTCCAAATACGTTTTAGGGCCACTGTATATACTGTAAGTAACTATAACAATAATATATGAGTTAAGACCACCAAATTGTACTGCTACTGGTTTACTTCAGCCCATTTCAGAACAGATTGTCACAATGTACTGCAAGTCTATGCAAAGAAGCAGATGTTTAGGATGTGTAGTCAGAACGGAAGCCAATACCATGGAGGTTTAGGTAGCAAAAACAGCTATTTTAGTGCAGGCAAACTGGGCTAGTATGGTAAGTGGATCTTGAGAAATAGAATAAAACAGATGAGTACACAATAAAAGTTTATTTGGCAACTTTGTGTTCAAAAATAATGTAATTTACAACATTTCTCAAACAGCACCAACTTCTTCATTAGAACCTTGTGAGACACTGCTCTTGGGAGTTTCACTTCCAGATGGTTTGAATAGACGCCAAGAGCTGAGCCGATTAAACTGCAGTCTGGACTGTAACTGTAATGACATTCAAGTAATACAAACATGAATTACAAAACAAAAACAGCTTCATGTTTCCAATTGTGCAGTACACAACAGCATCATGTCAGAGACAAAAGTAGAAGAGAGACTGGATGTGAGTGTGTTTAGAAGAGCCTCAGTCCAGCTTAGCCCTCAAGTGTTTGTTTTTAACATGACAGGGTTCATATTTCAGGGTTGGTGGTTCAGTATCTTCAGGCTATTGAGAATCTGAGTGTTAGAACAGTTTGAGTCCAGCTTTGAGTTTGCTCAAATCATTGTGAGTCCAAAGCAGCCCATCAGATCCACTGGCACCTCTGGTCTGAAGGGGAACACTGTGGATAAAAATGCACTTTTATGAAAATCAAATTACAACATAATAGCCATAACAGGGTTCTATTTCAAATAAATGCAGCCACAACATGTTCCAAACTCCTAGTTAAAGATTCTACCTTTTAGTTGTAGTTGAATTTAAGCCTAAACAATTTATTATGTCTGTACATTGAGTACACCTCCTCACCTCCTGTTGCCATGGTGCTGAGGGAGTTGATCTAGCTCCACCTGCTGGTCAAACACAGTAAATGTAGAATAAGACTCCACCATCAAACAGGAGGGGTCTTCTGGTTGTCCTGGAACCTTTCCTAGCGGGTAATGTTTCCAAGGGACTTTATCTGATTCGACACAGAAACATCAGATTTAGCTCAAACCAAATCATTCAAGTCCGTCTCAGGATTTACTACTAGTTTATGAACTACATCTACTTAAGTTGCAAAACAAGGTGCCCTCAGTCCTCAGTAATTAGCCAGATGTTAGAAGGGGCGGGGTTTTGAGTTGTCACTCACATTGAACACCCACTGACATAACTTAGTTCTTCTATATATGATGTGTGTATATATATATATATATATATATATCTGTGTGTGTGTGTGTGTGTGTGTGTACACATCACACGTCATCAGCAGTGTTGGGTAAGTTACTCTAAAAAAAAAAAAAGTAATTACTAGCTACTAATTACATCTTCAACAGTGTAATTAGATTACTCACTAATTATTCTTATTTGTCTGTGTGCAAGGATTATGTGATTGCTGCTATTGTAACAATTTCCTGCGAAGGATTAATAAAGTATCTAGCTAGCTAGCTAATGTACTAGCATAGCATACAGATAGTTTTAAGATTCTTCATTTTGTTATCTGCCATATATTTATTTTTATTTCAGTTTTGGTTTTAGTAGTTTTAGTACTTTAACTTTTTTTCATATCCGTTAGTTGCTAAGATAAATGTCATTTAAGTTTTTTTAATCTAATATTTATATTTTAGATTTAAAATTTTATTCTATTCCAGTTTTATTTCAATTAAAGAATTTAAAGTTAAAATTCAAGTTTTTTAATAGTTTTAGCTAACACTGAAGTACAATGGAAGAAAATGGGTATTTGACAGGGCTCCAGACTGTCAAATACCCAATGTCTTCAACAATATGTTGAAGTAACATTAATAATAATTAATCTTTAAGAATATTTGATTGAATGCTGAATGTTGTGCTTGTTCAATTTAATAAAATTAAAACTTTAATTATGATAATTAAAATAATTGAATATTTAAAATTGAGTGACCAATTTTTGCTAATTTATTAATAGTTTATATATATATAAATGATCTAGCACAGCAGCACCTGCGTAAAAAAAAAAAAAAAAAAAATCTGGTGCCGCCCGTGGTTATAACGGCCCACATATTAAAAATGGTCGGGTTTAAACTGGGCTCGGGCTCATAATTACGGTGAACATGTCGGACCGGGCCGGCCTCGGACACAACGGGCTCGGGCTCGGGTAGGGTCGGGCTTGATTTGTTGGGCCCTAATATGCTCTAATATGTACGCAATATGTCAGTTTCATGAATAAATGATTCTTCTAATTTTGGTTTGGGCTCGTACAATTGACCTCCACACTAAACTGCAATTAAAAAAATATCATAAAAAAAAAAAAAAAAATTTTACAAAAAAGCTGTTAAGGGTCTGTAAGTGTTACCTGTGCACACGCTCCATGGTGATCCTCGTAATGCAGAGTTTCTCTCTTGCACAGCCTCTGCGCTTAGCTTTTCCTGGAGCTCCTCTGTGGGCGGAGCCTGCAATGATCCAGGGGTGTGGTTAGATGAGTGCTTGTCTCTGTTCTGTGAGGCATTACTCTTGAGTCTCTCCTGGAGGTTCTGTAGGGTGTACACTGGCTGAGGAGGGTCTGAGGGTTCAGGGGAGGAGTTTCTATGGTAACCCTGTGTGTAAATGCTGCAGAGCTGAAGCAGGTTCCGCTGAGCGTCTTGTGGGAGGGGCTTATCCATGTCACTGAATATCCTTAAAAGGCAAGTAAAATAGATTAGATTAGTTACCTTCACCCACGCTGTGTGTGTAAATATGTGTGCAAAAATACACACTCACTGTCGCAGAAGGAACGGTGTTGCTGGGCATGGTGCGTTCACACATGCAGAAATCAGATTCTGCCATGGAAACTGCAATCTGTTCACAAAGATCCTTTCTTTTGATATTTTTAGTTTCTTGTGAGCCTTCAATTCACCTGCCACAGACATACACAGATAAGAACACACTTTTGAAAAATAATATCATCCACTAAGCTATGCATGCACAAATCTGCATACAAATGTTTTCACGAACAAATGATTCACCAATATCTTTTGATCTAAAATCTATTCTAAATTTATGAAAAAAAATGTAGGAACAACTCAAACCTCTCACACTCAAATATCTCGTAGGGGGGGGGACTAATAATCATGATGAGATTAAATTTTATACACAGATATTTCAAGTTAAATATACTCCATCATATACCGTGAAAGAGTCTGTGCTAATGAGAGTCTGTTATATAAATATGAAATAACCCATGCAAATATTAGTGAATGAGACCCAATTAGTTAGTTTTTCAAATGGTAAAACAATAGATGAACTGTTCAAAATAAGGCAAAAAGTTTTTGGACACATTCTGGCATTTGATTATTTCAAGGGATCAGGTTTTCGCGTTTATCAAATCAAATTTTGCATACTTATTTAAAAATAATCTGAATTATTATCATTGACACAAATTAGATGCTCTTATAATCAGAGTAAAACGGACTAAAATTAGGGTATCTGAGTGACAAAAGAGTTTTAAAATTAACACTGCATTCACTTTTAGTGTGGCTTAAATGTCCAAAAACTTTTTCAGAGTAACTGTATATACTATCACAGGCACCCAGAGGACATCCCAGATTCATACTTTTGCTGTTGCAGAGTAAAATTTCGGAGATCCAGGAGGCAATGTAGTAAGTTCTGTGACTGGACGGCTCGTTAGAAAGCTCAGCGAATAGTTTGTCAAGGATCAGATTTATAAAGATGGATGAATTCAGGACCTTCAAGCACGGCAACCAGAAGTGCAAAAACACTCGAGGAAGACAAGGGGCGAACTTGTCGACAGAGTCTTCTACAGAGAGAGAGATAGAGAGAGGCAAATTGAATTTGTGTCAGCAAATTACTGCTTTATGAACAAAATGTTGTGTATTTGTACCTGAGGGGTCAATATCCAAAGACTCCAGTTGTTCAGCAGTGGGAATAAGGAATCCATCATGCATTAAAACATCAGCAAAGATGTCTCTGCAACACAGAACAGATGGCAATGAGACACATACTCTTTAACATATCAGAAATAAAGACTTGCTCACTCGAACACATGCACACACCTGGCCTCTGTGGCAAAGTGTTTGATCTGTGTCAGGATCCAGCTGAGATCAGCACTGGCATCCGGCCACACGCCATGCTGCCCTCCCTGCTTTGCCAGCTCTTCGTACGTCTGCCAAACACACCAAAACAATGGGCACACATTATTAACATCTAAACTAGAAACTATTTACATTAGAAAAGAAACAATCCTACCAAACATCAATAGTTATAACCTACTAAATGTTTTATTATTAAAGTATAGCTCATGTCTATCCCACAGACCAACAATGTAGTTATACATATACCAAAAACATTTAGGATTCGCCTACTGTTTAAGAATTCAATGTATTCATACATTATACTAATCTGACATACTTTTTTGCATATTATTTAGAACAGGGAAGTAGGCATATTCGGAGCGTTCCAACACTTGACAAATCTCTGTGCCAGAAACACAAGCTCATACTGCCCTCTGCTGTTTTAAGTTGGGATATTACACACAATGTTACATTTGTCCCAGACTTACCTGAAACTGTTCCTGTTCATAAGAGATGAGCAGTTCTCTGACTTTTTCTGAAAGGTAGAGAACAAGCAGGGAACTAATATTTAACTGTCTGCTACTGTTGATTAGAATAAAATATACAATATATCATCAGTAAAACAGTAATATTGTGAAAAATTATTACAATGTAGAATAAATTCTATTGAAAATAGAATTTTCAGCAATTATTACTCCAGTCTTCATGATCCATCAGATAACATTCTAATATGCTGATTTGGAGCTGCTTCATAATTTTTTTTTTTTAACTGTCAGGCATTTTGTGTGAGGCATGAATAGCACGATCAAAAGTATTTCTTTGAAACAGAATTCTTTTATAACATTATAAATGTCTTTACTGTCATTTTGATCAATTTAATGTGGCATTGCTATATAAAAGTATTTTACAACTTTGTTGAATCTGAACAAAGCTATAATGCTTTGCATTTATACAGTACAAAGGTATTTAGTATTTTTTTATGCATTTTGTCTTTTTTTATATATAATTATTGATTTTTTTCAGCCATGTTCCAGTTACTGAGCTGTAAGTATAGCATGAAAAAGTCTAATCAGTCTGTCATTTCCCTCCCTGTAGTTCCACATCTCTCTCCTTTCTGACAAAAACACCCAACCAAAAGGGATTTTTATGTGTAAAATGATACTCACTGTGTGCCTCAATCTCTGTCTGTCTGATGAGTAGATCTCTCTCATGTCTTTTAACAATCTCCTCTTCGTCCTCATCTTCTGATAAAGAGTTCCAGTTCTCTGTCAGCTGACTGCCCATCTGGCGAGACCAGTACTCTTGATGCAACCAGTCCAGCACAAATTCACAACCTGAAGAACACAAACAAACAAACACTACAATAACATACACAGCAAATAGAGAAGTGAAAGCATGAACTAATCTAACTTTTAAAGCATGTGTGTAAGGGAAAAAGCATCTCTCACCTTTTCGGCACCACTTTAGTGATGGAAGTCCGCGGTGTGTCAGATCATGTCTGAGGTTTACCACCCACTCTGGTATATTTATCTGTCAGAGAGACAAACTGTCAGCAAACTGCAGTTACAGCAGATTATGAAAAATGTTCATCCAAGTTGATGCGTGACTTACATTTCTGGCTAACCTTCGCAAGGGTCTGGCGACTTTTTTCTGTTGCCGTTCTGTGATGAGATTAACAAACCTGAAACACATCATACTCGTTCAGTCATGTTAATTCTGGGAAAGTCAAATGCACTGGTTTGTATGCTTCAAATGCACTTGGATGATAAACATACCGAACCAGCGCCATGCCATAGAGCAGCACAAGATCACTGGCCTCCAGCTGACCCATGCTGTCCAGCACCTGACATCGGACCAGGTCTGCGGTGCTGTCCACGGCCACCGGAGTGCTTTGCCCGAACCTGAAGTAACAGAGAGCAAGTCAGAGACAACACTCCACCCGGTCCTAATCATCTAGTTTAAATTGAAAGCTTGAAAAACAGTTTGAGAAAACATAAGTAAACAATAAAAAATTAGATTAAACTATTTACATAAATAATTTGAATAAAATAAAACAACTGATTAAATAAACTGATAATAATTAATACATTGATCATATTTGGGGGGGCTGGAATCTAAAAGAGTTGAACATGTCAGTGCAGATTAAATTTAAATTTAATAATCTTATGAAACCTGTGAAAATAATGCCCAGATGAATTAAAACTGAAGAACTTGTATGATCAACTTGCAGTTCTGTCATGACAACTCTCGGAGTGTTTGCATGGTAATGGATATGACAATGTAGATATATTTGGTCTTGGCAGAATAGATCAGCTACGCTGCTGTTGCTGTTGATTATTGCTGCTGCTGCTGCAGAGCAAGTACGGGACTTGCTACTGCCAATACATACACGACACGCTGCTTTGAGCAAGTAAGACATGCTGCTGCTGTACAATATAGCGTACATGAATAACCGTAGCAGATCTATACAGGTGGAGCTGAGGAAGGTGGAGGGTTTCTGAAGCACGCTGCGCTGCTAAGCAATGCCAACTCATTGAGCACGCAAGCTCATTGGCTACTAATACAGCAGGAACCAATCATCTGTGACCTATAGATAATGATGCGATAATTAGCAGGCTGTGTTAAAAGGACCTATTAGCCTGCCCATTAGAGTTTCATGCCAGAACTTTGTATTTAGGAGTAATCAGTCATACTTTTTGAATTCATATTAGACCAATCTACATTTTTATGTAACTGACTTTTAAAAGTAATGACCAGTCTTGAAGAAAAAAGTAGATTTCTAACTTGTAAGCAGTTTATGCAACGGGCCACAGGACACATGTCATCCAAAAACCCAAATATTACAATTATATATCAGATTTTGAATACAGCCAATGTAATCTATTTTAGGAACCTCAGAATTTGTTGTAGTGTTACACTATTTTAAGGAGAATTTAAACACATTTTAGCACATTTGCAGAACAAGAAAATCGTAATACAAGAGACGAAACATCAGATGTCACGTGACACACGCCAATCTCTAAAACTGTATCACTCTCACAACAACCCCATCCCTGAGCACCGTACCTGCCCTTCCACGCAGAGATCCTGTGCAGCGCGTGTTTCTGCAGCGCGGGCTCTTTGGAGTACAAATACTCCATCACATGCTCGAACTCTGCTTTGTTCATCCAGGCCATGACGTGACGCGTCTTCCCCATCGTTTTCTTCTTCATCGTCAGATCGTAGATTGTATGCTTCCGATTGCTATAGTATTAGGACCCGCAGGGGGTAAAATAAGACTGTGCAGCTAGAGTCGTAAAATATGAAATATACGATTCATGTAAATCTAATGTTACCCGAACACAACACTGTGCTACGCCCCGCCAGCGGTGCGGCAGGTTAAACATTCCCCTTGAACAAGTGATGAACAATGGTTCCGTACGTACCAACCAGTACTCTTTCTAAAAAACAGAGAGCTGGGAATTATAATTCTTGCATTAGAAATGATTGCTATAGGTGTAGCCTAATGCAATAAAGAACAGTTTACTCAAACTCTTGGTAGGTGAAAATTATTTAGTATTAGTACAATGCTGATGAACACGATCAGCCATTTTCAATCAAAGCAGCCCCATTAAACCTCCAGCTCTTCTGATAAAACCCAGTCCTATTTTGATATCACACATTGAAACGGAGAGATTAGTACAACTCTTCATAAAGCATCTCATTAACATTTAGCACGAACAAAATGTAACATGCTGCTACTGTTTTTGGACCTGCTACTACCATGGTACATGAATTTATTATCACTGTGTATATCAAAGTAACGTAGTATTACAAATGACACCTTTACTTTACCACCACAATACAGTAGGTTGTATGATCCTCCGATGATACCTATAGGAGATATTTACAATTGACCATGTTTAGGGATTTTTTTTTTTTAAATATTCATTTATTTAGACATTTAAATATTATCTTATGGCAATTAGGTTACCACTGAATATAACAACATCTAAATACAATTGGTGTGCATTTGTTTAAAGAGGATCCGTTTAATAAGATTACATTACAAAATGGTCTAAACCATGAGGCTCACTCTAAAAATCAAATAAAGATATTTAAAAAAAAAATCATCAATAGTCATAATAAAGAAAGGATAGTCTAATTCTAAAGTTCACATCTAATTATATGTTACAAAAAATGCTCAACTTTTTTCAGTACACGTTTTATAGGCCTATAAGAAAGCGTTTGTTGTTCATGAAGAGTCTCACTTCTTTAGAGAGAGAAAAAAAATCCCTAAAATTTATTTTTTTTCAACATTGAGACAAATTACATAGCACGATAATGTCCTTTCTCCATATAAAGTCTCGCTGTTCCTCAAAAGAAACGCATTTCCCGTACCAAACTCTGCCACTTAACAGAGGAAGCCAAGACGGGCTTGGAATTTCTGGGGAAAATTACGTCACTGTTGGAATTGTGTGGGATACCCCCACCTCGCATTCCCAGAGCGCGCGCGTCTGTGGCACACAAAGCGGCAGCAGCGAATAACGGGGCCTGTACGAATCCGGGCGGAGTTTAGTCAAACGCGCTTTGGTGTGCCTTCATCGGCTGGGCTGGGTGTGGTTTTCAAAACTCAGTTCCGTTAGCAGGAAATCGACTCTAGGACCACCACCAGTACTTCTTTGAGCGACAAAGACGCAGTGAAAAGTGAAACTTTGTCTTCGGGATCTGGAAGAAATTTGAGAAGAAGCTTTTCCAAACGGGCGGTGACGGTTGTTCGCTCTTGCGCGTGGACATCAGCCGATGGGAAAAAGTTTGGCTTTTTGCTGACTTCATTTTATTAGTTCAGTTTGTGACACATCCGTGAGAGAAGAGACAAAAACAGACAAAATGCCGAAAACGGTGAGTACTCATGAGAAATGGAAGCCATTGTTTTGAGTTCGTACGGTAGCGAACAAAACTGGGCAGAGATTTCAGTGTTTTTTTTTTAAAAAAAGCTGCGCATTTTTGGTGAAACAGGAGACAGTAGCGACGCGTAGGCGCTCGAGAGGGGCGAGGATGATCTTTCTCTTGCTAGCATTTTTGCCAGTTGCTAGTTCCCGCGGATAAACAGTAGGCCATGAGCAAGGCACTATTTATGGCAAGAATTAATTCTTTGGACAATGACGGTCGTTCATCCGACTCGAACGCACCGAAGAATAACTTGTTGCGCTGCTAATTAAAATGACGGTTTCTCTAATACTTTATTTGTACGTTGCATTTTATGAGGAATTGTTTAGACCTGTGAAGTTAGCAATGTTTTTCCTAAACCATTTTATACTAACAGACTTATCTCTGGCAGTGGCGTTTTGTGTTGTATAGGGGCTGAACCGTTACTCGGTGACAACCTGACAACCCCCTCCCTTCCCAAATCCGATTGGCTTTCCATCGAAGTTGCCTTGAATAGACCGTGTCCAGCGCTGATGAGGATTTTGATTCATCCCAGTCATTTGAATGTTTTGAACGCTTTCACAGAAAGACTTTTCAGATTCGTTCACTGACTATTTAAGATGCATCATTTGGCCAGTAGATGGCAACAAGAACGTCTTTTGTGTTACGAGTGAGTCTTTGAATCAAAATTCAACCGATTCCTTAAAGTCGTAACATCTTTTATTAAAGGATTAGTTCACTTGCAAATTAAAATTCCCTGATAATTTACTCACCCCCATGTCATCCAAGATGTTCATGTCTTTCTTTCTTCAGTCAAAAAGAAAATTAAAGGTTTTTGATGAAAACATTCCAGGATTTTTCTCCATATAGTGGACTTCAATGGAGCCCAAATGGTTGAAGGTCAAAATTACAGTTTACAGCGATCCCAGATGAGAAATAAGGGTCTTATCTAGATAAACCATCGCTCATTTTCTAAGTTTTAACCATAAATGCTCATCTTGAACTAGCTCTCCTCTAATTTGAATTCCGACACTGCTAAGTGTATTACTGCCCTCCTCAGGTCAAAGTTTGAACTAAATTGTCATATACAATATGCTAGTGCAAGTATATAACAATTAGTTCAAACTTTGACCTGTGGAGGGCAGTAATACACTTAGCAGCGTCTACACTGCCGGAATTCAAATGGAGAAGAAGGGAGCTAGTTCAAGATGAGCATTTTTTTGTTTTGTTTAGAAAATGAGGGATGGTTTCTCTAGATAAGACTCTTATTTCTCGTCTGGGATCGCTGTAAACTGTAATTTTGACCTTCAACCGTTTGGAGGCCATTGAAGTCCACTATAAGGAGAATAATCCTGGAATGTTTTCATCAAAAACCTTAATTTCTTTTCGACTGAAGAAAGAAAGACATGAACATCTTGGATGATATGGGAGTGAGTAAATTATCAGGAAATTAATTTCAATGTGAACTAATCTTTTAACGTTTCAGTGTCTGCACATTTACTAAGAGATTCAGGAAAAAGATTCAAGCTTCATTAAGTGTTTCCTTTACAAATGATTACAAGACAGACCTGTTATTTTTGTCCTCCATTTTTTTCCCCAATAAACAAGGTTTAGTGAAGGTTGAGTCCAACAAATATTTCATAAGGGACATGCTTAAATGATCAAGAAAACATTTTAATTACTGTCTGTGGTCATTTGTGATTCTGTTTTCTAGAACCATGAAAGAGAACCGAAGTGAATGAGAACAGTGGAAAGATTCATTTAACCCGATTCACGTGTTCACTTCATTGTAAAGTCATCAAGAAAACAAAATTGACAATTTTTGCAGTATTTATTATAAATAAATAATTTATCTGTGCACATCTTTATTTTTTATTTTTTAAATTCATGTGGCCTTGTAATATTTAATTGGATTAATTTTCTCTTCTCTTCTCTTCTCTTCTCTTCTCTTCTCTTCTCTTCTCTTCTCTTCTCTCTGATAACTCATTTACTGGTACAAGAGTAGGACAGCCAAAATGGTCGACTTTAAAATGATTGATGATTGGATAGTTGTTTTTTGCTATTGCTGTGATCTTCATGTGAGTGACACAGGTTGTCCGCCCTTGCACCGATAAACACGTCATCAAAGAAGAGAAGAGATGTTGTTGCAAGAGGGAATTATTTTGATTAAATAATGTGAGGGCACATGAATTGAAAAAAATTATGAGCACAGATAAATCATTTCTAAAAAAAAATCCATTCCATTTTTTTTTTTTTTTTTTTTAAAAAGGCACATTTTTGATCTGATTTGGGACTAAAAACTTGAGGCCTGTCAGAAGTGACTGGTCCAGCATTTTTGGAGCTCGCCTGTCACTAGGGAGGACCAGACGAGCTCATGGCGCAATCTTAGACAATTTTCCATGCCAAGGCGTGGTGCTCACTCAAATAGAGAAGAAAAACTTTTTTTTTTGGTTACACCTCACAATTAATGAATCATTGTTTAGGTAAAGATTTTATTTAAGACTACAGATCAACAGTAGGATAGAGGCACTCATCTTTATGTAGCTTAAGTTTTTAGCGCAAGCAATTTTTTTTTCCTCAGTGAAATACAGTTCAGTGTTTTTAGTGTCAGTAGTTATACACTAGTACTGCATGAGTCATAAAATTACAAATATTCAAAATAACCCCTGACAAAAAAGTACCACGGACATGCGTTATGGTCTCGGGCTTGTACCATACTATTTTTTGAAAAGTACTATGTAAATACCCAAATGCAACAATAATCTTTTTAAACATGCTAATGAACTGAAACAGAATTAGATTCTTGGCCCTTTTTGTTCATCCACACATAAATCTGAGTGTTTTAATCATTAAAACATTAGATAGTGACTTTATGATGAAAGTTATTATAAAGTGTTAAGAAACATTATATATTGCTCAACAGATCAGTAGTTGATGTGCATGAGAATGTATGAATTAAAGATTCATGAGACTTTAATGCATCTGAAGCTTTGTATACATTATATACTGTAAGAATTTGAGAAATAATGTTTATTAGCATGTTTACATGGCATTAGACATTTGAGTGCTGATATTGTGCTTAAGCTCAATTTAATTGAAAGATTCTTTTTTCAAAATAGCTCAATCACACCCTTACACTATAGCTTACATGTAGCTTATAGTTAGTTTCCTTTTTATCTGTCATGTTCGGAGTGAAGGGAAACTCCACTGAGTGAATATAGAAGTTAGCCGGATGTAATATCAGAGCTGTTAGGCTGAAAGAACAGAGCAGGTACATGACACTATAATGAAGAGTGTCGGTGTGGTTGTGTGGCAGACTGCTGCACACTAGATACTGCTTGCTGCACACTAGAGTTTCTGGAATAGATTGATTTTTATGATAACGGAAATCAGTCTAGTATAAGTAAATGTGCTTCGCTTGTCATTGGGGACATCAGATTAATTTTTAGAGGTTTGGATCTGCGTATGGAATCGTATTGGACTGCAAAATGAGTCAGAACTTTTTTGGTCGTTATTGTAGACTCCTGCAAGTCCAAGTGTCTCTTTCCGATAATGACTCAAGGTTTCTGTGCTTACACTGTGCTTGCATCACTTCCTGTTGAACGTTTCCTGTTCGGGGCCAGCTAGGCTTGACGCTGCCGCTCAGTACCTTATTTGGAGTTTCACAGAACTACGGCGTGTGCGCACATACACCCTCACACACACAGCTTTGTGTAGTGAGCATGGGCCCCTTTTCCGCTGAAGATTTCTGTTGCCCAGAATGCAGCTGTGTATCACAGCTAATGTACTAAAATGGCCTCTTTTAGGATAAGCACACTCCTCTCTCTCCTTCCCTTCACTCATATGTATTCACATATATGCATTTATCTCCAGTCATCAGTTCCTCTCAGTGTAACGAGTGGGAGTTTTGTGACCCCTGTACGTTCAGGTCACAAGGAGTGTGCAGGCGAGAAGTGAGGGACTTATAAAGTTCAACTATAATCCATTTGTAGACTTTTTTTTTTAAACAGTTTTGTGTAAATTTATAGCCTGCTCTGCTTTTTGAATCAGAAGTTTGTATACATGACCATTAAAAAGTTGGAGGTGGTAATGTTTTTGGAAAAAGTCTCGTTCATCAAGGATGCATTTATTTGATCAAAATTACAGTAAAATCAGTAATACTGTGAAATGTTATTACATTTAAAATAGCTGTTTTCTGTTGTAATATATTTTAAAATGTAATTTTATTTCTGTGATGGCATAGCTAGATTTTCTGGACTGTACTTGGTCATATCCGCTTTGCCATCCTATATTTGAAGTTTTGGTTTAATTCTGTTGACAAAAGTACACAAACTGTCTAATGTCCAGACCATAAGACCTCTATCTGATTTTGAACCATAGAGATGATCCAGAACCTTTTGAATTACACGTAATAATTTCTGCAATGTAACCTGTAGACTTGAGCATTATTTTCCTAAATATACTGCTTAAATCTTATTCTTGACTTTGTTCTAAATGACCAAATCATGAAGTCAGAAGGGGGTTGGAGGTCTCTGAAGTTAATCCATCTACTTTGCACATACCACACACACACACACACACACACACACACACACACACACACACACACACACACTCTCACTCAGATTAATGATCTTTAATAAGGTATAGCTCCAGGAGGGTTTGAGGGGAAAGTTCTAGAATTTGTTGAACAGTTCACATCTCGATGGAGGAAAACTGCAGCATTGAACGACATCCGACTTTTAAACCTAATGTGAGTTGAACTGTGTGCGTGGATGTTTGTAAAGTAAAGCAATACAAATAGATTGTTGAATTAAAATAGTTAAGTAAATTTGCAAGTGGTTTTGGAGTGTCACATGAAAAGCTTTACAGCTTTGAGCACAATGTTTTATATAGGACTATTATGTAAATGCAAAATACTGGTGTCAGTTTTTTTTCTGCATTTTATTTTTAAAGAACTTCCACTTCAGAGTAAATGAGCTGTATTCATTTACCGGCAGAAGCCTTTGGTGTAGCTTTAAGGACCATGATTATTTAACCAACTGGAGTGTCTTCTATTTAAATGTGTTTTTGCAAGATAGCCCATTGTTAAAAATGGAGAGACATTTTGATTTCAAATTCATATTCTCTTAAATTCTCATTGGATTTAGTTACAGAGACCCTGAGGCTGTGTGTGTTTCCATTTATTTCAGCATTGGAACAACTGCATTGGAAGTTTGTGCTGTTTGTGTAAATGCATAGAAGTGTGTCTGTAAGTCGGATTTCAAGAGGGAGATTTGAACCTGCAGTAAAAGATGCTGGTCAAGTAATTCATGTAAATTTAATTCATGAGTATTGCTGTTCTCTGCAATATGGAAGTTCTGAAGTTCCTGTTTAATATCTACTATTTGTATAAATGTTATGCTGTTATTTTATAGTTTGTAACAAACTCTAGCAAAGAAGGATCTTGAGATAAACGTATGCAGTTTACATGGATTTAAAAATTAAAAAGTTGTGTGCATTTTTGGACTTTTTTTTTTTTTTTTTTTAGAAAACAAAAAGGTTCTATCTACAAAAGAGTATGAAATGCAAAAACGTTGAAGCTCAATATCTCAAAACTGCTCAGAATGCAGATAGAACCTTATAATTCCAATGTGGTGAATTATCGACAGTGTTGTTGATGTCTCCATTGATCACGTTTCCATTTTAGACATGGACAAACGTGTGGGCAAACATGCATTAAATTTACAAAGTCAGATGAGGATTAACCACAGATGCACTCAGATTCTGCTGTGTCAATTTTTTGGGTGGAAGTATTGTAGAGTCATTGTGTTAAATTGCACAACCAAAGCAGGGGGAGGGAGTGAGAGAAACAGAGAGTTTGACTTTCACCACCATAGTTAGTTTGTGGTATCAGTTAACTGAGGGTAACGGTAGAATAAACACACAAATATACAGCGGCTATTAGCTTTTTATCTCCCCTCATCTGCCTGATATAAACAGCAGCCATTTTGTCCTTGTTTGAGTACATTTTCAGGTCTTTGGGATAAAACGGGATAAAAACACTGTCAAAACTGTGCCGAGTGTTATTGGATTTGAGAATGAACTTGTGCCATTTAGTTCAAATATTTGTTCTAATTAGCCTTTTCAGTGGAATACTTAATTTAATGGCTTGTTTTGATTTCAAGTGTTTGTAAGATTCAGCGTGTGGGCTTGCTAATTGATATTAGTATTTGTTTGAGAAATACAAGTCATTGTTTGCCAATTCTTGGCTCTGTCGTAGCTCATGATTAGCATTTTTGCTACTTCCCAAAGTAACTTGCACATTAACTGATCCCAGTCCTAGTGAGCAGCCTTGATGTCTACTGCATAGTTAGTTCATTTTCAAATGAAAATTACCCCAAGCTTTACTCTAGGAATGGGCGGTATCTTATCGTTTGCGATGTACCGTTGAAAATTCTCCTCACGATAAAAATTATTCTCATCGCGATAATAACAATAAGTCTAGTTGATGACGTAGTTTCGTGCGTGACCGATTCACTGTTCACGTGCGGAGTGAAAACAAACATGACGGAAGGCAGACGTGAGGCTGAGGAGCAGCTTGTTGTTAAGCGAGGAGCTACCTCCACAATTTGGAACTGGTTTGGTTATAGAAAATCAGATGCGGAGCAAACTACCATAATCACTATAAACAAATGTTCAAAAGCCGTATGCTCTATGAGCTGTCATTTACGCCGTCATCACCCGGGTGTTGAGAGCGCACGAGCGCAGGTGAGACCTGAACATCTCACGTTGCTATCTGTGTTTAAACTAAACTCATTTAAAACTTGCCAATTCAAACATTCAACCGTAAGACGCAGTCATATATATATATATATATATATATATATAATATATCAGAGGTCGCGTTAACCGTTTTTTTTTTTTTTTTAGCTGTGACGGAAAAAATATAAAGGCCGTCCGTCATTTTGACAGATTACTGAGGCTGATGTAGCTTGTAAATGTAATTCCCACCCCTGTCCAGTAGGTGGTGAGTGCACTCCAGTGTGGCAGCAGAGCGCGAGTTCAGTCTAGTGATGGGAAGTTCGGATCATTTTACCGACTCAGACTTTTGAGTCTCATTCAGCAAAATGAACGAATCTTTTTTTGAGTAATTTTGTTCATTTCGTTCATTTTAGCAAAATGTAATTAAAATGTTACGTGTTACTTCCCCAACATATTCACACTACAAACAATACAAAACTACAATGCTATAAGATTCAGAAATGATTAATTCATTACCTGGGTCTTCAGTTTATGAGAAGCTGATTAAGCTCACCTCACTTCTTGTCTGACAAGTCTTCGGGTTTAAGTCATTCCTTAATGACGTGACAGGCAGCCCCATGCTAAACCAATGCATTCTGAGCCGCAAAGAGAATTGATTAGTTCGTTTCATGAGTCTTTCGGGTTTTTGAGTCGTTCCTTAATCACGTGACAGACCCATACGCTATTTCTGACATTTCTGTCACTGTTTTTGTTACTGTTTCTTGAGGATCTGTGGTGTGTTATTATAAATAAAGCCCTGTTATAAATAAAATATTGATTAATTTATCTTTTTGACTGTCTATCTGTAAATAAACACTAGGCTATGTAATAATATAATAATCTAAGCCTACAATACAAAGTATTTATGGCCTAGTTTGTTCATTTTTACTCCAATTTTGAGTTTGCTGGTATAATAATTGCTTTTCCTAGGCAGACTTGACATATTGGTCTCAAAAAGGACATAATGACATAAATTAAAAGCAAATAACATTTTTGAATTATTAATGTTAGTTTAAAACATTAAGGTTATGATAACTTCAGCTTTAACAGTTGTAACCCAAACTGAAATAAAACTGGAGAGTTAAAGTTATTTACTTAGAAATATAATGTGCTTGGGTCACACAGCCTGACTGTATTGACTGCATTGGTTTAGCGTATGGGTCTGTCACGTGATTAAGGAACGACTCAAAAACCCGAAAGACTCACAAAAAGAACTAATCAATTCTCTTTCCGGCTCAGACTGCATTGACTGAAACAGGTGAACTACTATTAGCAGTACAGAACCTATAGAATATTGCACATGCGCGACTGAACGAATCACCCCCCGAGACGACTCGTTCTTCCCGAGTCATATTAAAGATTCGTTCAAAATGAACGAATCGTTCAAGAACGACACATCACTAGTTCAGTCTCCAGAATAAAATGTTGCGTTTGATTACACACAGGCAAGCACCTAGTTTAAATCATATTTTTATAATAATGTTATAATACTTATACTTGCATGATTAAGTTTCTAATCCAGTTTGTTTTGTTTTCGATTTCGGTAAGCTACTGTGTCTTTCAGTATATTTTCTATATTTTCATATATTTCATTCTGCCACGATGATCGCGTTCACTCGCAACCCGTGACAACTGTTCAAGATGAAAACTTAAGTCTTTGTTCAACTTTCTTTTCATAATATAAATAAATGCATAGCCTAGGCCTATTTACTTGTCCTGTAAGTTCGTAAATAAAAATGAAAATGTGGATGAAATCAGAAGCTATTAAAGGTAGGGTAGGTAAGAACTGTATGAAAATTTTTTTTTTAAAATGTGTTTAAACTTTATTTATATATCAATACATAATTAAAATGTAAGTACTCTGAAAAAGAAAGTATAAAAATCGAGTGTCTGTAGACCTCTCACGACTGTTTTAAAGACAGCTCATTATTTCTATTCACTCCACCCCCTCCCTTCTGGGCTCCTTCCAAAGCCACGCCCCCAAAACACATGAACGCGCGACTCCGACCACTGAGCTGGAAGACGCATTATTTACCTGAGACGAGCGGAGAGGAAGGAGCACAGTGCATGACATCATGTCAGAATCACATGTAATAAAAATAACTTTATAATTATGAAGATAAACAAACAAGATGTATTTTAGTACTCACTAATCAAGCTAGCATATTGATATTGGTAAAGTTTAAAATATATATTTTTTTGAATCGCTAACGAGCTAGTTATGTAGAAGGCAAAGCTAAAAACAGGTTGCATGATACACGTTTTTCCATTACCATCATTTACACTGTGATGAAGATGAATTTCGTGTAAGATTCATAACATATACGTTGTTCTGCATGTAAGAGTTTCCATGATGAAAGCATTGTTGACTCTGATGAGGACTACACTCAAATATCAACTCACAACTGCATTGCAGACACAAAATAATAACACACACATACAACAAAGTGTGTACAACACACACAGATACAAGATAAAGACATCAGTAAACATAGGTAGAGAATATAAAAACAAAACAAAGGCGAAAAAAACGTGCAGGTAAACTTACAAGTGAACATGGTAAAAGAGTTAGACAGAGGGTAAATATAGTTCTAAGAAAAGTTCCTAGATGCGGAGTAACGTTAGGCCTACTATCTGTTAAACATGTGTTTAGTTATCTAAAGCAAAATTATGCACAATTCAACACTATAGCCATCATCTTGAGCTAGGCTATAGATTATTTATCGTCTCTACTACGGCTCGCTAAGTAATGTTATGTTAGCTATATTACGCAGCTACGTGTGCTAATGACACATGCTTCATGAAAAAATAAACAAAAAAATATGTACGATTAAAATACAAAAAGAAAGATTTACCTGTCCAGCAGAAATAAGGCCATCAACGAGTCACTTTTCAGCCCCTTGAGTTCCCTCAGTTCTCGCCATCGCTGGAAAGCCACGCCGATATTAACTCTTGTTTTATTTCTTTGTTTATCCAAAATGTTTTTGTTCCTTGCCTTTTCTTGTATTGTTACCGTCTTCCTTTTTTTGCCCGGTTTGCCTTCAGTAACTGCATAGGCCGGTACAGAGAATTCTGCTTGATGTTTCTCTGCCATTGTTTGGTACGTTATTCCTCTTGAATTCCCCAAATCAAACGTGCGCGCGCAAGTGGGCAGGTCATGTGTGGCAAAAGGGTGGTTGCCATGGTTGCGAGAGAGTGACAGCCGCCTAAGCCAATCCTATGTTTCGTCCCGAATGGAAATAATGAGCTGTGTTTAATACAGATTAAACGGTCTAGAGTCAATCGATTTTTATACTCTTTTTATCAGAGTACTTACATTTTAATTATGCATTGAAATATATAGAAAGTTTAAACAAATTTGGAAGAAAGTTGTTAAAAATTTTTTTACCTACACTGCCTTTAAATGTGTTATTAAAATATAAAAATTAAAATGACGGGTAATTTTGATTATGACAGATTTTTTACTGTCGGATCAAAATGACGGACTACGTCATTGGTATCGTTATCGCAATAAATACCTGAAATAATCATGATATATTTTTTAGGCCATATTGCCCATCCCTACTTTACTCACCCTCAAGCCATCCTAGGTGTATATAACGTTCTTCTTTCTGATGAACACAATCAGAGTTATATTAATAAATATTCTGATGCATCCTAGCTTGAAAATGGCAGTGAGCGATACCAATGATAATGAAGCTGAAGAAACTGCATCCATCCACATCCATCCATCATAAACGTACTCCACATGGCTCCAGGGGGTTAATAAAGTCCTTCTGAAGCAATGCTTTGTGTATAAAAAAAAACAAAAAAAAACCAAACAAAAAAAACACAACAAATTTAACAAGTTATGAAGTAAAATATCTAGCTTCCGCTAGACAGCCTTCTGCATTCAACTTATGAAGAAATTGTAAAACTCTCACAAATCAGAAAGCTAATGCTACGTCCTACGCCTTCCCTATTCAACTTACGGTTAAAGCTTAACTGACGCGGTGCCAGTTCCCTTTTTTCGTAAGTTGAATACAGGCAGTCTTGCGGAAGCTAGATATTTTACTTCATAACTTGTTAAATATGGATTATTTTATTTTATTTTTATTTTTTTTCCACAAACTCATCGGACTTTATTAAAGGGTTAGTTCACCCAAAAATGAAAATTATGTCATTAATGACTCACCCTCATGTCGTTCCAAACCCGTAAGACCTCCGTTCATCTTCTGAACACAGTTTAAGATATTTTAGATTTAGTCCGAGAGCTTTCTGTCCCTCCATTGAAAATGTAGGTACGGTATACTGTCCATGTTCAGAAAGGTAATAAAAACATCATCAAAGCAGTCCATGTGACATCAGTGGGTTAGTAGAAGTTTTTGAAGCATCGAAAATACATTTTGGTCCAAAAATAACAAAAACTACGACTTTATTCAGCATTGTATTAATGTCATTAATGACATAATTTTCATTTCTGGGTGAACTAACCCTTTAACCAAGGGTAAATAAAGAACTGGTTGTTTCAGTAAGTACTGTACAGTGTTTCCTTTACTCTTTACTTTAAAATTACTATGTCTATAATGGTAATATTTTATGTATTTGAGGTCTGAGATATGGCAAACAGTATGTCTAATCAGCCAATATTGTCTTAAATGTCCTGCATAGCCCTTCGTCTTTTATAACATGAGATTTTAACCAAATGTTGATTTTGGTAAAATGTTGCAACAATATGTTAATTTTTTTTCATGGAAAAATTACAGTTTTGGACATATAGGGTAATAAGAAATAACTACAAATGAGCATGTAAAGCAAATAACTTAAAAAAATCCGTGCCCCGCCCCACACTATGTTCTCACCTTTTTCCCCCCTTACCTGTTTGCATCCCTGCTTTAACTAAAGAATCAACTATCGATGTAACAGCCTTGTAGCAGTAGTTTTGATTTTAAAAACAAGTTATCTTTCAAAATGAATTCCTCAATGGAGAAAATAAATGTGATTTTTATTTCTGGAACCTGACTGTTGCACTCTATACTGTTTGAAGTTAGCATGTTGTTAAATCTAATAACCTGAAACACTAATAAGCATATACATGGCACACAAATATTGGGTAAAATAATTCTACCAATTCTAACAATGTCTTCTATATTTTTAATCTACCTTTCTCTGATATCAACTATCTTGGATTATTTTTTTGTCACAGGACTACATTTTGGAACAGAGCTACTATGTTGGCTTGCTTTATTGAAATTGCTTTTTTAAAAAGTGCAAATACTATATTTAGCCTATTCTTTATTGGTTCGTTGGGTAAGTGTGTGAGTATTATTGTTCTGTGTGTGTGAGGGCGTCTGAGTGAAGTCAGGGTGATTGTTCTAAGAATAGAACCTCTGGCGGGTCCACTGTGAAGACCACACCCATAACACACACACCCTGACCAGGCAGAACTATATATTTTTAGTTCCTGTTTCATGAAGCCATGAACTATTTTTATTCTGTGAATCCACATCAGGATTGAGAGAGTCCATTAACCGACCAATATACCGTTTCACACTTACTCGCTCACACACACACACACCCCTGCCATTAATGACAGAGGGGGAGAGAGAGGGGGAGGGAGGGAGAGAGAGAGGGGAGAGAGCGAGAGCGAGATTTGTTATTTAGAGGCTTGTGTTTATGAAATGAACTCTCCCAGACCCAGAGAGGAGTAGAAGAGGAAAGAGCAGAAAAGTCATACAGTCGTTGGGAAAGCTCTGCTTGTTCTTTTTGTTCCAACTGGCTGATGTAAGCCTGTGAAACGGCAGAACAAGAATTCACACACACACACACACACACACACAAATGCTAAAATGAAATGAATCACCTCATACTTAAGTCATTCCAAGAGTGCTTGATAGTTACCAACAGAGACGCATTCCGATAATGCACACAACGCACCTGTGTTTCAAACATGCGGTTTCACAACCTGCTCTTGTTTCACAATTGTGTTCTCAATACCTAATAGTCTGTTGTAATATTCTGAAGCACCAAAACATCTGACATTTAATAGAGATAACAGCTTATTGTGTGCTTATAAGAAAATCAGAATATATGTGAATATGAAGTTGTGTGTAGAAATACAACTTCAAAGAGTAGTGTGTATAGTTAAGTACGTGGATGTGAGGAAGTGTGGATATGAAAGAATGAGGGACTTTTGTGGATATTAGTAAGGGGACTGTTAGTAAAGGAATATGTGGATGTAAAGCAGGCCATAAACACCATTGAAATTGAGAGGGACCCAATAATTAGATACATCCAAATTGCTGCTCATCATTACACATTGCACTGTATGTTGTTAGGATTAGGATGATAAAAAGTTTGAAAACATAAACTTTCTTCTCAAGTCATATAGAACAGACTGTAATTTTTGCCACTTTTCACTGAAAATAGTATATATAGTAATAGTATATGAAAATAGTCTTTGCTATAGCTATCAAATCTGATTTGTGCTTTTCTTTGTCACGATAGTTTACAGGACGCACAAGAATCAAAGTCATTTGGCATCACTGATGTGCAAATGTATGTTGAGCTCTTAAAGAGTCTCAGCACATGAACACTGTTCTGCCTCACAGACAGCTGCTAGATAAAGCAGGATATTACGGCTGAGCTGTGGCTAAATTGAGCTGTTTATCTCTTGCGCACAGTCAAAGCCGGTTAAAAGTCTTTAGTCCAGTAGAAGAGCTTTATGTGGACCACATCAATCAGACTAAAATACGTATTTTGACCTATTTGTTCTCTTAATGTTTCACAGGTGTCCATATTTCATAGACATTTTCACAGAAAAGTATAAAATGAATAACAATTGGCTGACTTTATTTGGATAATTGTGAAATGGACAGAAGCTGCATTGTACTGAGAATTATCCCTCTGACTGATGTTATTAATAGGAGGTGTGCTCCGATTGGTTGTATTTGTATAGTGAGAAGTAAGGTGCATTGCTTAATGTGTCTCCATGGTTACTGGAGGTGTGGTCATCTGCATCCTGTGGGGTGGAGGTGGAGATGGGGTGAGAGAGACGAAGAAAGGGGGGATATCTTTTCCATTCATCCCTCTTGCTGTTTCCTTCTATTGTTTTTATCTTATCCAGACTTCCAGAGCACAATCAATCATGTTAAAATAGCAAGCCACACTTTGGAGCGTAGATTTACACACAAACACACACATAATACTCTTAAGCATGCATGCTCACACACATCTAAGCGCAGACAGACACATAATGCCTCTTTTAGAGTTCTCTGTGATAAGGATTCAAGCTTTTTCTAACTATTAAAGATGTTTAAGCAGCTGTCCATCAAAAAGATATAGGATAAATGCTGCATTTACTTGATCAAAAATACAGCACCAACAGTAATATTGAAAATTTGTATTATTACAATTTAAAATGTAATTTCTTCCTGTGATGGCACCCAGTCATTACTCTAGACTTCAGTGTCACATGATCCTTCAGAAACTGTTCTAATATGCTGATTTGGTGCTCAAGGAACATTTCTCAAGATCTGTGCTGCTTAATATTTTTTTCAGGATTCTTTGAATAGAAAGTTCAAAAGAGTTTTGTAGCATCATAAATGTCTTTACTTTTGATCATTTTAATGCATCCTTGCTTATCCCCAAACATTTAAACAGTATTGTATGTGGTATGCTCTATGTACTGCCTGTCTTTTGGCCTTTTAATCTGACTTCATTCATTCATTCATTCATTCAATCATTCATTAATATTTATTTATTATTTATCTATTTTCAGATCAGTGTTCGTGTGACTACGATGGATGCAGAGCTGGAGTTTGCCATCCAACCCAGCACTACGGGGAAACAGTTATTCGACCAGGTGTGTGTGTGTGTGTGTGTGTGTGTGTGTGTGTGTGTGAACTTGTTGCTACTTTTTCTTTTTAGAATTTAAGAACCAACTTTCTTCTCGGTACCCCCGTTCACACTGAGATCTCATTGGTTCAAAATCCTGCTCACCATAATTGTATATTTAAATGTTTGTGAATATTTCACTTTCAGTTATGAACAGTCAAATTTCCTGGCAGTGGAAACTAGGTTAAGACAGTGTCAGAGAAGCTGTGTGTGTGTTTAGTTTAAGAACTAAAAAACCTTCTTGTGACGGAATTCTTCCTTCTTCCACCCTTCCTCTTTCTGACTCTGCTTCTTCCTCATGCTGTAATTCTGTACAATCCCCTCTTCCTCACTCTTAGTCACTCTGTCCATCACACCCATGAAGTCACCCTTTCTTAAACTTGATAATAGGCAGCTTTGTTCCTGAGCAACCTTTAATTTCTCTCTCTCTCTCTCTCTCTCTCTCTCTCTCTGACACACACAAACACACACACACACACACACACACACACACACACACACACACACATTCTTCAGGCAGTTGTGTAGGTTGAGGTTTTTTTTTTTTTTTTGTTAGCAGGATTTAGTCTTCAGTTTGACCAGAGGGTTTGGGATTAGAAGGATTCGGGCTGACATGATACCAAAGCTTTAGAAGTCAATACCAGTACCACTGAAATCATCTTTCATGCCACAGCAAAAAAAAAAAAAAAAAAAAAAATATATATATTATATTATATTATATTATATTAAATATTAATATTTTAAATGTAATTAAATGTTGAACATTTTTAAATATAAAATAAAAGTATTAATATTATCAAATGAAATTACAGCGATGGCCTTCGAGTGTATTTCAATTAATTATTTGTTTTTAGTTTCTCAGTTATTACATTTTAGTGTTCAGGCAAGTATTTAATCTAGACAAATTAACAGTCAGCAATAAAGGTCTATTAGTCTGCATGTACACTGCCTAGAGCACAAATACATTATTTTTACACGCATCTAATAATTTGTCCCATCTGTTTACATTCTCTTAAGGCTGACTGTATGCTGCCACTCAAAAGTTTGGGGTCAGTAAGGTTTTTTATTTAAAGGAATTAATACTTTTATTGTGTGTATTTACATTAATGTCACAAATAGCTATTTCATCCAAAAAGTGAATGAGTGTTTGAAAGCAACAGCCTATTCGTCAGTCTTAGCACTGATATGAAATTGGGGTTAAACTTTTACTTTTACTGCAGAATTACGTAGTACTGAATTGTTGGCATTTTTCTAAAATCCCTAGTTTCTGTGGTACTTTAGCATGTGGTTGTTTTTACATATAATTGAATATATGTTCTAGTAGTGTGTAACTATCCAACTTCCTGTTAATTGTCCTAAAACCTTTCTGCTAACCATCCAGCAGTGCATACAGCATGACGTTATATTCAAAAGAGACAGAACATAGTGTCATTCTCTGTTTACAAATCATATATAAACAGCTTCCTCCTCACTGTTTTCTCTTTCTAAACATTTACTTATCACTCTCTCTTTCTCTCATTCACTTTCTTTCTCTGTCTCTGTTTAACTTGCATTATTTTCAGACACAGTACAATTTGACCAGTCCAGTAGTGAGCCAGCTTTTCACAACAACTCACATTTTCCATTGCTGTCTGTCTCACACACCCTCTTGACTGTGAATAACGTGGGTCTTCTCTGCATATGTCAGCACATTCATAGCATCTCTTGAGCATCTCACTCCTGCTTTAAAGCTAAATACACATGGCAGTGATTAAATCCATGAACATTTGGCCACCAGGAGGTGCTGTTGGTTCTTACTGAAGGTTAAATCCGATACGCTATTAAAACATCTCTGTTGTTAATTGATTGTGAAACTAGTTCACTGATTTATTTATTTTTTATTTTTTTCAGAAAACTTGGCTAAATAAAAAGTGCATTAAAATTCTTCTTTATTTCATGTCCATGAAGGGGAATTGGCCACGTTCACACAGCAACAGAATACGGTTGTCAGTCCTGTATTTGAGTCCTTAATACGGTTATGTTCACACACAGTTCAGTTATTTACAGGAGTGACAACTGCATTCTACAATCATTCTATAAACTCGCACCTGTAAATTCAATTTTCAGGACTCACAACCACATTCTCGGAAAACCTGCACTGTGTGACCATTGCAAGAGAGCTTCTCTGCGCTGTGCAAACTCACGTCTACTGTGTTGTGTGTTTTCTTGTGTGGTTTCACTTTCAGAAACTAACAGTGACAGAGATATGACCTGTCTATCATCTGAAAGTCTTAGATCCAGTCATTATTCCGCTCCCGTCAGTTTTGTGTTCTACACGCGACTCAAATATATTTAAGATATTACTTTGGTCACCGTTGCTATGGTTACTAGTAAGAGAATACGGGCTTGAATCCTGTTGCACGTTCATACAGACAGTATTCGAGATGCTACTAGTGGCTGCTGTTTGAACGGGACATTTCTTTAGTCACGCCTGTAAGTAAATGCGGTTGTCAGTACCAAAAACTGACAGAGAGACCTGAAAAAGGTTCACACAATTACAGAAAGCTAGATAAATCAGTCTTCACTTTTCCACATTCTATGAACTTGTAATATCTTTGAGTGGATGCATGTACTATGAGTGTGTGAAAATGCTATTTTATTTAATGTCTTTTTATTTAATCATGGTTTTTAAGATATGTGTGTCTGTTTTATAGGTTGTGAAAACCATTGGATTAAGGGAGGTGTGGTTTTTTGGACTGCAGTACCAGGACACCAAAGGCTTTTCCACCTGGCTTAAACTCAACAAGAAGGTATGTGTTTATACATACAGCTGCTTTTTAGTGTCCCATTAGCACCAGGGTTAATTATTTTTTTTTTTTTAAAACATCTACATTTTTTGTCATGTTTTTTTTTTTGTTTTTTTTAATCATTTATTAATCTCACTCTGATGGCATATAAATTTAGTAAACAAAAATAACAATTCAGTTGATCATAATAATGTGCATAACTTGCACAACAGGCCTAACTTTCCAACATTTAAAAAAAAAAAAAAAGTTCATCCGTCTTACCGAAATAAACAAATGACAACATGTGAACGTGTCCTCGCTGTTTACATTAGCTCAAAAGTATGTAACAGATTTGAGATTATCTTCATTATCATTGACAAAAAAAGCACTGTCAACAAACACTTTCATCAGTAATATTGCTGACAAAATTTAGCTGATTAGTACTTTCTAGTGAAACCTGCAGTTGTCAGCCTTTTTCAGACTTCCAGTTTTCTTAGTAACACGTCTCAATAATTTGACCCCATGTGTATCTCAGAAAGTGTCATTAATAAAAAAAAAAAAAAATACATGGAAAGGCAATGAAAGGCAATGAAAGGTCAGTTCATTTGTTCTGAAGGAACAGATGATTGATGCTGACAGGCAGGTGGAATTAATGACTGTCAAACCAAAAGTAATTCTTGTTTATTCCTTGTTGTCTAGGTTACGGCTCAAGATGTCCGCAAGGAGAGTCCTTTGCTGTTTAAATTCAGAGCAAAGTTTTACCCCGAAGACGTTTCTGAGGAGCTGATTCAAGAGGCAACTCAAAGACTCTTCTTCCTTCAGGTTTGTGCATGCTTGTGTCTTTACATGTTTGCATTACTGGACTGTCTAGGGATGGATTTGAATTAATCTAAATTAATGCTGGATCTTGTAAAGTGATAATGTGATATTGCACAATCTGGTGGTCAGTGAAGGAATTTACCAGCAGCAGGTCTACTCACAGTACAGGCTAACATTAAAGCATTCCTTTCTTTAAAACCTTCCATTGTTGGTTGGTTTCAGGTGAAAGAGGGGATCCTGAACGATGATATCTACTGCCCCCCGGAGACTGCAGTGTTGCTGGCGTCTTATGCAGTGCAGGCCAAATACACGGACTACAACAAAGATGTTCACACTCCTGGATACCTGTCCAGTGAGAAACTGCTCCCACAGAGGTATGTATGTGCAGATATTTTAGTACCAGTGTCAACTGGTGCTTTACCAGAGTGGGGAAGCACAGATGATTGACTGGTGTATTTTGATCTGTTTTCTTATGAGGTGCATGTAGTGTTTCTCCAAAGCATCGCTAAACGTGAAATTAGTTAAAGGAAATGATATAGCTTAGAACTGATTTAATGACCGTATGATGAACTGTACAATATTTACAAATGGCAATAGACATCATTATGTTCAATAATTGTGTAAAGTTCATCAATTATGAAACAAGTTCAATTCATCTATAAAGCAGCTCTTTAGAAAACAGTGATGTCATCATCCAGCTCAGATCAGTTCTCATCCAATAGTGTCAGTGCAGTCAAGTAAAATATTAAGAATATTAAAATTGAAGCCTTTAATCTTCAAGCATTCATTATAAATGAATGAAAAGCAGAAAAACAAAAATGTGTTGTCTAATTTACTAAATAAATAATAGTGCAATAGTGCTATGGAATATTTTAAACTTTTATCCACCAATATATTGAACTGCACCAAGAGTGATGTATAATAACTTATTTGTACTAAGGCTGCAATAACTAAAATCGATAATGAAGATTGCTGACAATTAATTTTTTCATTATTTATTGGTTGTTTCATTGTGCACGGATAACTTTTTGTCAGTGACGTTGCTTTACAGTGATAAAAGTGACATTTCTGACATTTAAAAAATGTCAGAACCTTGTGTAGCCTCAAAGCAATAGACCTTAGTCAGGGTAGCACCATATTTAATTTATGACAGGAATGAAAACAAGACTGTGAAGGATAAAATACAGTGCATTTAATACATTGTACTGTTGTTTAACAACAATCCGATTGTTAAGCTGATGGAATGTCTTTCAAAGAAAAACTTTCAGTTGACACAAACTCCATAAAACAGTTTTAAAAGTTGTGAGTTGTGAAAATTACACAATCTAGGACCTTTTATACAGTGTTTGCCATTGTAAAGACTGTACTTCTGTCCCTCACAGCCTTGTTTTCATTTGCGTTAAATTCAATATTGCCTCTATCCTGACTAAGGTCTATTACCATCACTTGGTGCTTAACAATGTTTTGGTTAGAAAGTATCAGCCATGTCAAGAACATGTTTGTGATTCTAACTGTGAGCATGTGTGTGTAATCTTTTCTCTGCAGAGTTCTGGAACAGCACAAGCTGAATAAGGAGCAATGGGAGGAAAGAATTCAGGTCTGGCACGAGGAGCACAAGGGCATGTTGAGGTACAGCCAATGGAATGCGCTCTTGCTTTTTTTCTGTTTTATCGCTGACTGCAGTGACCCTGTCAATCACACACACCAGACAGAGTGATAATGTGTATCTGTGCATGTGTTCCAGAGAGGACTCGATGATGGAGTATCTGAAGATAGCTCAGGATCTGGAGATGTACGGTGTGAATTACTTCAGTATTAAGAATAAGAAAGGATCAGAGCTGTGGCTGGGTGTGGATGCCCTGGGACTCAACATCTATGAGCAGAATGACAAGTACGGATACATTTAACATTCATAAACAAATGAATGGTTTTGTTATGTGTCACATATATTTGGTAAGAGAATGCACTGCTATATAAAAGTTGTTTAAAAGTTTTTTAAATGAATACTTTATTCAGCAAAGGTGCATTTGATTTGAACAAAAGTGTCAGTAAAGAATTATATTATAAAATATTCTTTTGAAAATAAATGCTGCAGAAAATATGTATGTAAAATTTGGGGTAGTTTTTTTTTTTTTTTTTAAAGAAATTAATACTTTTACTTTTGATCAATTTAATGCATCCTCCTGTGAATAAGAGTAATTTGAATTTCCTATTTATCAAAGAATGTATCACAGTTTCCACAAAAATATTAAGTAGAACAACCATTTTCAACATTTATAATAATAATAATTAATTCTTGAGCACCAAAAAAGCATATTAGAATTATTTCTGAAGTATCATGTGACACTGAAGACTGGAGTAATGATGCTGAAAATTTAGCCCTGCTATCACAGGAATAAATTACATTTTAAAATATACTAAAAAATAGTTATAATATTTGTATAAAATTGTAATAATATTTAACAATAAAAATACATGCAGCCTTGGTGACTGCAGTCACATGCAGACTTCTTTCAAAAATATTTTAAAAAATCAATAACACTTTACAATAAGTTATAACATTAGTTACCTGCTTTGACATGAACAAAGAATTAACAATACTACATCAGCATTTATTGATTTTAGTTAGTTAATTTCAACATTTACTAATACTTTATTAAAATCAAAAGTTGTATTTGTTAACATTAGTTAATGCACTGTGAACTAACATGAACAAACAATGAACGACTGCACTTTTATTAACTTAACAAAGATTAAACAAATATATTTCTCATTGTTAGTTCATAAGTTAACAAATGAGACCTTATAGTAAAGTGTTACCAATAAATCTTACAGACAACAAACCTTTAGAAGAGTAGTGTTAATCATTTAATTGTAATCATATCATTTTTTAAAAATAAAATACATTTTAATTTGATTTTAATGCTTATTATAAAATCACACAAATCACAAAAATCTGTTGTATTAGATTTTTATTTTTTTTTTGGTTTAGTGCTTATCATAATAATGTGTGTGTGTGTGTGTGTGTGTGTGTGTGTGTGTGTGTGTGTGTGTGTGTGTGTGTGACTCCCTCTTCTCCTCTCTTTTCAGGATGACACCTAAAATTGGCTTCCCCTGGAGTGAGATCAGGAACATTTCTTTCAACGATAAGAAATTTGTCATCAAACCCATTGATAAAAAAGCCCCGGTATGTCAAACATGATTTTCCTGCTGTCTGACTTATCACAGTTTCTGTACAATTTCTCTGCAAACAGGGTGTAGACAAGTGGAACGCTGTTATTGCAAAGCAGTGAAGTGTTGTAATGTTTCATTATGTGATTTGAGATATGAGGATGGTGAAATCACAGTGTACACCAAAGACTTTCCATTGAAGCTGCACGTTTTTCTTTGTTACGCTATCATGGACACAAATAAGAGTGTGGATGTGGACATGTCTCCTTTTTATTTCATTCTTTAGTATTTCCTGTAGCTCCTGATCCCTCACTCCCTCCCCTGGCTTTCTTTGACTCTGTTCCTAAACTTAGGGAGCTGTTTATGTACTCAGCATTTTATGGCATCATAGGAAGTATAATGTTTTCTCTCTTCCCCTCAGGACTTTGTGTTCTATGCCCAGCGTTTACGCATTAATAAGAGGATTCTGGCCCTGTGCATGGGGAACCATGAGCTTTATATGAGACGCCGTAAACCTGACACCATTGAGGTCCAGCAGATGAAGGCACAGGCCAAGGAGGAGAAAAACCACAAGAAGATGGAAAGGTGAGAGGAAAAAAGAGAGACAGCAGGGCTCCAGCCGCAACTAAATGGCTGCATTTTGCATTTTTTCCTGCCAGTGCGACTAAATTTTGTTAGAGGTCGCACTGGTGTGACCACCACATTGCACAACTGATAAGAGCTGTCATTTCTGTTTCATATGAGAAACATCAAACAGCAAACAAAACAGCACTATTAGTTTGAGCTGTGCAGTGCGGACCGTTTATCATCACTGAGCAATAATAGACAGCGCAGCGCAAGCTCAGTGTGCACCAATCTCAATCATGTGACACTGCTAACTACACAGTACACACCGCTGGGAGATTCAGTGAGAAAGCAGTTGAATTCACCGCAAAATGAATAACATCGCTGCAAGATCTAGTGAGAAGCATTCAAATTCAGCGCAGAATTCTGCTATAAACCAAAAGCTCTAAATATTACCCAATTTTAATGTTATTTTTAATTTGATGATTTGTAAAACTAAAAGTTTAAAGATGGAGAACTAACACTAATAGGCAAACAAAACCTTTAAAAAAAGACATGAAATTACCACTAGATGGTGGCAGAGAAGCAGTTATTGACTCCCTAATATATGGAAAAGTAGGAAAAGTCAAAAACATCTTCAAAATTGTGACTGAATTCCACAGAAAGCAAGTAAAGAGTGCTCCTTTAATAATCACTGAAGCTGTTGATCAGTTCAGTATGGTACATTTAATAAGAGTAGAATATTTACATTTTCCCCTATAAAATGTTTTTGCACGTTACTGTCAATAAGTTAATTTTATCTGCATCTCAATTCAAGCTCATTGCTTTACTGTCAAATTTCCAATGAATAAACATGTAATATTATTAGTAACTGCACTCATTAATGCAAAATAATAGCAATATGATTAAATTACCTTTTATGATTTAAAAAAAACAAACAAAAAAAACAGCTCCACCAAATCAGGCACGCGCCAGCACCTTCTGTAGAACTTCTGCTCTCAAATGTTAGTCTGGAGCCCTGGATAGAGTTACATCTGATTTTGATCAAAATTGTGATTATTTCAGCGGTGATTTGAATTCTTTCCAGTGACTCAAATATTTTGATTCTGCTCACCAATAGAATTTCAGATGTGTCCACTGATTCATTCAGTGACTCTTTCTGTATGTTACATCATTACATCAGTTAATGTCTATTCTAATTTTTGTCTATTGTAAGTAACTGGATCATTGATTTAAACAGATTCATTCACAAACTCTTTTTGTCATTCTAGACTGAATGAAGTCATGTTAAAATGTTTACACATTTTTGAATTGGGATCATTCCACCCCATTTATTTTCTTGTTGAACAATACTGACTTGATTGACTAAATGAACACACATTCACAAACTTATTTATTCTGTTTATGAACATTCATGAACGTTCAGTTTAGGTTTTGTTCAGACTCAAAACACTGAATCATAATTTTTTCACAATCAAAACACCACAAATTATGTGTGAAATATTTATCAGGCACACAAGGAGCTAGCCTACACCTTGAGATCATTTAAAGTGTTTATACTTATTTATGTGTGCCTGTGTGTTAAGCTGATAAATTGATGGTTTTATGTTTAGATTAGTTCATTGTTCAGCGCTGGACCCTTCACAATGACAGGAAGGACACATTCCTCTTCTAATACATCTGTCTGTTTGTCTTTCACCCTCACACACACACTAATCTTGCAGGGCCATGTTGGAAGATGAACGTAAGAAGAGAGAGCAGGCTGAAAAAGAGAAAGAGAAGATTGAAAAAGAAAAAGAAGAGCTGATGGAGAGACTCAAAGTGATAGAAGAACAGACGAGAAAAGCTCAGCAAGGTGAGATGGAGTGAAATTAGCTGTTTCTAATCTTTCATTTATTCATTAATGGTCAATAATAACTCCTTATTTTGTGTGTGCAGAGCTGGAGGAGCAGACCCGCAGGGCACTGGAGTTGGATCAGGAGCGTAAACGCGCTCAGGAGGAGGCAGAGCGCCTGGAACGAGAGCGCCGTCTGGCAGAGGACGCCAAAGCAGCTCTGCTGCAGCAATCTGAGAGTCAGATGAAGAACCAGGAGCATCTGGTCAGTTGCCATGTCAACCAAGCTACACATTGCCAGCCACCATGTCAGCACAAATCTAGTCACTATGACAGCCTCACAGCAACACCTATACAACCCTTGCAGTAGGTTACAGTTGTAACCATGGTAACCAAACTACAGCTCTGAAGTTTCCATGAGAACCAAACATCATCCAACCACAAAGAGCAAGACACCCATAATTAAATCTGTTTCCATGCAACTCTGAGAATATGTGTGTGTGTGTGTGTATATATACAGGCCACTGAACTGGCAGAGTTGACCTCCAAGATCTCCCTGCTGGAAGATGCCAAAAAGAAGAAAGAGGAGGAAGCATCAGAGTGGCAAATGAAGGTAAACATGATTAATTGTCAGCAGGTGCCTTACAGAAGCTTACTGTAGAACAATCCATCCATCCATCCGCGGTGCAAGTGTGTGCCGAACTGTGGATGGTACCCCTAGTCTTAATCAGCGTTGCCACGCTTGTGGTTTTCCTGTGGAATTGGGCTACTTTCAAGTTGTTGCAGGGGGTTAATTTTTTTCTTCTTCTGCGGGCTGATTTCCATCCCCGCATGTATGATTTTGGCACTCTAACACCCCCAAAACACCCTCCAGATGTAAAATTCAGTGGAGAATTTGGCCGCACAACGGAGAAAATGGCATTGGTCTACTTTGACTGGCCATTGGGCTACTTTAGTTGCACAGACCTGGCAACCCTGGTCTCATTCTTGTGATAAAACATTCCTTAATGGCCAAAAGGCACAAATATCACAATGCTGGTTCATTTTTAAAACATTATGGTGTCAATTTTGTGAGTTAATGTAGTGCTGTGTGTTTTCCAGGCCACTCAGGTGCAGGAGGACCTAGAGAAGACTAAAGAGGAGCTAAAGAACAAAGTCGTGTCATCCCATGTCCAAGAGCCAGTGCACGGCGAAAATGACAACGATGAAGGTGATGAGAGCAGTGCAGAGGCCTCCGCCGAACTCACCTCCGCAGCAGCTTATAAAGACAGGAGTGAGGAGGAGCGCATGACGGAGGCTGAGAAGAACGAACGGGTGCAGAAACACCTGCTGGTGAGAGAACTACTTCACAAACGCACTATTTAAAGTGATAGTTCACACAAGAATAACACTTTTATCATTTACTTATCCTCATGTCATTCCAAACTGGATTGACATTTGTGTTTGCATGGAACAGAAAAGGAGTTATCTTGCAGAATGTCTACGCTGCACTTTTTCAATACAGTAAAATTTGGACAGCATACAATGAATGCTTTACCAGAGTAAATTTACTTTCATATGAAAAATAAAAAAATTGAAAAGTCTCCTTTTTTCCACAGGCTCTTACTTCTGAGCTTGCTAATGCTCGTGATGACACCAAGAAGACCCAGAACGACATCATCCACGCAGAGAATGTACGAGCAGGACGCGACAAATACAAGACGCTTCGTCAGATCCGCTCTGGAAACACCAAACAGCGAATTGACGAATTCGAGTGCATGTAAATGTACCACAGTCAGCCAACAGGGGGAGCTACAGCCTGCCTTTTGCATCATGCCTGCAGAGGAACTACAGTACCAACAGTTCACCACTCCAACAGAAAATAAAGCCAAATATAGAATAATGCTGCACAATTCAAAAATCCCTTTAATTCAGGAGTGTTGTTTGGGTTACTGCATTATGATAAGGGAGATTTTTTTTTTTTTTTTGCTTTGTGTTTTGACCTAGATGTAGCTTTTTATATTGGAAAACATTAACAGTTTGCTGATTAACTGAACTAGAGGGTTTTTATTTCAGTAAAACTGGGATTTCAATAAGAATTGAATTCCATTGTTAGGATAGACTCCAAAAGCACTCCAGAGAGACATGCCAGTGTGCCAAGACTGTAATTCAAATCAGTATGGTTGATATATCAAACTGCACAGTGCCATTGTGATGGTGCAATAGACTAGCTATTGCTATAAAATTGTATCTATGTGCCTTTCTAATAAAACGACTACAGTATAGATTAAAACACATGCCTAAGATCATGGCTACATGCTCCCCATCAACCACTCTGCCAATATCGGCAGCCCACAAGAGCAAAAAAAGTGTGTGTGTGTGTGTGAGAGAGAGTGAGAGTGAGATCCCTGCTGATAATTCCTTTAGTTATAGTTTCTCACTGCTGCAGGTTTGTGGCCGCTCCCTGTTTGTGCCTTTTCCTAAAGAGAAAAAGTTAAAATATCAAACTGTATTTCTAGTTTAGGTTTTAATCCTATTCTTATTTTAAGCTTTTTTTGTTGTTGTTTTTTAAATAAAAGAGACTTTTGTTGTTTTTGAGGCATTCAAATTTTTTCGCAGTATTATTTTGAAGAATCCTTTAATAGAATGACACTTAAAAAGCATCTTCTGGGATTAATCTTTTTCCCCTTATTTCTGAACAGTATTTACCCAGAGTGTACACAGTTTAAAATAGCCCTGCACTTGTAGGTGGTGCCTTAGTTGTTGTTGTAGTCTATATTCATTTTATTTTTTTCATGTGGCAATATGCTGCACTGAAGCAATATGACATGTCCCCAGCTGCTTTAGAAGAATTCTTCATTCTGATCTTACTAAATTGTTTTGATATACAAGAACACCGGTCTCCTGATAAATATGAAGTTTGTTTTTATCATATACAATGCTCTTGTAACCTCGGTGATTTCTCGCCACCCTTAGGATACAGTTTTTTTTTTTTTTTGGTTTGTTTTTTTTTGTCAACCAATCACAGAAAAGATTGCTGCTTAAAATGTTTCCATTGCAACTGTCAATAAAATATTAAAAACTTCACTAATGCATTGGCTAGTGGTGTTCTTGCAGCATTATTCCTTTGAGATACCTGTTTTGTGATGGCCTGCGCACATTATTATAGACAGAGAGGAATATTTCTCGATAAACGGTGATAATATATTCATAAAGAACATCTGGGCTCCATGTGAGATTAATCCCCAAACCAGCATGTCCTTGCTCACAGTGACTGATACCGGTTGTTTAGAGAGATCACCGTGCTACTACTTTCTGAATATCTGCTAATATACACAATATACAAAAAAAAGTCACTGTTTGGATTTTAATAGGCAAATACTTAATCTATGAATGGATCATTGTTACAGTGATTATTATGTTTCTAGCATGTCAATGCTAAAAGGTGGAAACGGTGAATTTACTCTAAAGTGCGCATGCACAGTAGCTGGAACAGCTGGAAAATGAACGATACATCAGTATGGCTGCATAGTGACCTGAAGGACTGTTATAATATCATCCACAAATTTGTAATATCCTGGGCCCGGTTTTTCAAAAGGTTTAATCCGGATAAAATTGATCCGGATTTAGTAATCCTTTTTTTTGCGATCCGTGATCACGTAATCCAGCTTACTTTTGGAGCCAGTTTTTTAAAGCAACATCGGATTGGATCAATCTGATCCAGATAGGAACTTTTCAGGATCACCAAATCTGGATTTCCAGTGCTCTACGGAGGCCCTAAAGGGACATGTTGATAGAAAGAACATGGGTTTTGAATTAAATATATTTTTGTTGGATATTTACAGCTGTTTAGGGATTGTTTTATGGCACCAAAATTTATTTTTACTTTAGAGTAGGTTACCGAAAGGCTAAATATGTAGACTAATGTCTGCATTTAATTTATTACTTTAACAGTTAAACTAATCAAGAGCAAGATAAAAATGTGTATGTATATTACATGATAAAAATGTTGTAGTTTTTGACTAGTTTTAAAGTTTTACTACATTTTCCTCCTGGAATCCACCTTGAAATCCTACCCCCTGTTGGGATCAGGATAATCCTGTTTTTTTGGATCAAAGTGATCCAAATCCTACAAAAAAGTTCTGAATAACCCAAACTAAAGGTTTGATCCGGATCAAAACCAAGATTGGATTACGTGATCTAATCCGATTATGTAATCCGTTTTTTCTTTTGAAAAACACATTTTCAAGATTTGATCCAATCCGTTATCCAAATTATTGGATTACTTTTGAAAAACCGGGCCCTGATTCCTGACCAGATATTTGGTATTATTGTAAAGATTTTTTTTTTTTTTCAAGAAAAAGTGATGATGATGATACTTAATGCTTGCTGAATCCCAATTAAACATGCCTGCCACGAGGATGTTGCAACAATGCAGCATAGCACTGTTAAAAACGTTAGTCAGTTCAACCAAAAAATGAAAATTCTGCCATTTAATCACCCTCATGTCATTCCAAACCCGTAAGACTTTTGTTCATCTTTAGAACACAGATGAAGATATTTTAAATGAAATCTGAGCAATTTCTCTTCCTTCATTGACAGCTACATAACTACCACTTTGACACTTAAAAAAGTTCATTTAAAAGATTGTAAAATTAATACATATATGAATTGAGTGGTATAGTCCAAATTTTCTGAAGAGACAAGATCGCTTTATACGCTGCAGATTTAATTTAGGCTTTTATTCACATTTAAACATTCATTAATGCACATGTCAGTTGCGGTAAACATAAGCTCAAGCATGTTTGCTTGACATGCAAGAACCAGTGAGGTTCGTTCTCGTGTGTTACGCAACACGTTTGAGCTTCCGCAAGAGGTTTGTTCTCGTGCGTCAAGCAGGTTCGGTTGACCTTCTGTTTATGTTCGCTGATCAATGTTTATAGCTGCGTCTCATTTCGAAGGCTGCATCTTCCGGAGGTCGCATTTGAAGGCTGCATACGTCATCGAGGCAGTCTCATTTAAGAAAAGTAACCGTTAGATTGCAAATTAAGAAAGAAATTACAGTATTTTACACCTCACAAGGAATAACAGTAAATTTGATTATGGTTGCTTTTCTTAAATAAGACACCCTTGATGATGTATACAGCCTTAAAATGCGAGCTCCGGAGGATGCAGCCTCCGAAATGAGACGCAGTTAGTATGTGAATAAAAGCCTAAATGGACTCTTTGCACAATTGCTTCCGCATTTAATCTCAGTTGTTCTGCAGCTTGCAACCTTGCAATTTATTGTGTCTGCTTAAACAGATGTCGATTTATAGCAAATATTATTTATGTGCTCAAGTGTGTATTTAATTAAATTCCATTCACATTTATTTGTATGCTTTTCACAATAGCCTACATATCGTTTCAAAGCAGCTTTAAAGAAAACGTATGTCTAAATTACAATTTAGAGTGATCTGTTATCAAAGGTGAGTGTCCAAGTTATGTATTTCAGAAATGTAGGCTATTAATGTATTTCAGAAATGTAGGCTATTAATTAAAGCAATGTGTTAATTTAAGACAGAAACAATAAGCTTATTGAAGTAATGAATACATGTTGTAAACAAATTATTAGGATATAGCAATATAAAAATGTTCATAGCACTTCTGCTAGGTATTTTTATTTATTTTTGAAGTCCTCATGTTATAGACTTACAGCACAGTTTTGCAGCTATATGGCTATACGAGTGTTAATATTTGAAACTATATCCTGTAGCCTACATACACAAATTATACGCGTCAATTATTCTTTTATCTCCCCAGCGTATTTTTTAACAAGAGCATGGCCATTTAAAACTTGAATGTGAAAGTCACTGTCAGCACATCAGTCTTTCCAAGAAAACTAAATTTAAAACCAGAATAAAGTAGCTCATATTTAAACAAATCAGGTTAAATATTTTAAGAGGGTTACCAATGGGTGTATTTAGGATTAGGAGTTGGTTAGGAGGACGATATATCAATTAAATTTATACAATTAAACAATTAAATCATTATTGAAAAATAATAAAATAAATACAATGAATAGTAAGTTCTATAAAATAGTATAAACTGCTTTACATACATAAATACTGTGATGTTTTTGGGTTAATTCAACCTGGCCACCTGTTGCCACTGAAGGGCGCTCCAGGCTGCATGTTGTACGAACACAGAAAGTAAAAAACGAAGAACAAGTTGTTTTCCCATATTCTCCTGTTTTGTCTGTTCCTGAAAGAAAGTAGATATATTCACCGTTATACTAGCATATTGATGCAGACATAACTTACAAAAAAAATAAATAAATAAATAAAAAAAATAAATAAAAAACACAGGGTCCTAAAAATGCGGTCCTGAAACTTGTTTTCTCAGATAAGTGTTCTCAAGAGACCAATGAGAACATTTCAGTAGCCTATCAAACTCTCACAATTATATAGCCTCATAATTATCTCACAATGTTGAGATTTTGATGCATCATTTATTGTTTATATTTTTGCCTTGCCATCATTTGTGTCAGTTATTTACAGTATGCACTGTAAACGTTAATCGGTGAGACAAATCAGTTTTATATATCAAACTCAGCACTACACTAAAACAGGTGTGGTTATGTTTAATGATTCTGTGAATTGAGTTTAATGAGTGTGATGAATTTAAATATTTTTCTAATAAATATCTCTACTGTTTCTCTACATTCATGTTAACTCATTGTCATTTCCACCACACCCTGTCATTTCCATCATAACACACATTTTTAAAAAATATTGAAAAAGTTCTCATCACACATTAAAACTGTATCCACAATTTATGAGATCATGCTCTACTTAATATAAAAATTAAAGTTATTTATTTTCTAATAAGCTCTTACCCAAACCAATATTAAATTTCAGAGTGTGACAGGTGTACAGTTCAGCATTTGGTCCTTAGGGCAGTTGATTTATCTCATTGACAAATGTAATTAATGTAAAGTTCATTGATTATACATAAAATTCAATGCCTGCAAGTGAGGAATGATTAAAAAATAAATAAATAAAAAAAGGTCAAATTCACTCAGCATTCCATGATCTAATTCACTATTTCAATTACAATTAAGTACAAATGAACTGTTTTTAGTTGTGTTGTAGGCAGTTCAGTAGTACATTATAGTCAGAATCATTTTTATGTTGAAATAATGAAGATTTCTGTGCCATCCCAGACTGGTTGCTGGCCCTTGCCTGGCCACCCCAAAAAATCCTGGCTCTGCCACTGCATACGGCGTGAACTCAGCACTCCGCTCCTCCAACCCTAATCAAACTCACCTGAACAAGCCAATCAAGGTCTTCAATATTAGGGTAATAGAAGCTACAGGCAGGTGAGTTTCATCAGGGTTGGAGTTGCCCAGACCTCCTTGGATCTTTAAAAACGCGTTTTCAAAAACTCTTTTTACAGCGATTTATGTTGCGGGATTCAGCAGCACGTGTTTTCATTGCAGTTTTGTGTGCCTCACTGTCTGCTCCTCCTGACTTACTAATTTCAGCGCTTCTACCAGCAGAGTTTACTGTGTGAGACCGCAGGTCGAGAGGATGACAGCTCGAGCGTATTGCTCGTTGGGTGCTGTTTTATTGTGTCTGTCTGCATGTTGGAGCACAGCGGACACTGCATTCGCAGGTGAGATGTTTTAGCTTTATTGTACAGCCCGAAAAAAAGTGCCTTACAAAATGACTTCCTCTTTCTCTTTTTCAACACGTGCAATACGTTTTGTTACAATAGTAAACTTAACAACATATGTAGCCTACTGTCCATGTCTTCTGTCAGCGTTCTGCTTCTATTACACACCTTACCAGTAGTGGGGTGGGTTGTAACCGCACTCTTTGTCAATAGCAAACCATTAAAGCACTCACTGGTCTCCCCTAACGACCCTCTTGAATCCTCTTCTGTAGTGACCGGTCAATGTCCGGCGAAGCTGATGGTTGTGCCATCCCTTAAAGGATGTACTTCTGATAGAGACTGCTCTGGAGGACACAAATGCTGCCGATTTGACTGTGGACCTGTGTGCGTGCCACCTGTTTTCAGTGAGTTTCAATTAATGATGGAGAGGTCTTCCAAAAGTAACTCTGGAAAAAAGTGCTCACACAGAGATTGCTAGTAAGTTTCATGAATAATTGCAAAGAAACCGATGCACTGAACTAAACACGAGTTCCTGAGTATCGGTTCAGTTGAGGCGCTCCTTTTCATGTGCAACAAAGGTGATTGCGCCGGCGCCTCCATGTCATGATGATTTTGTCTGCTATATTTGCTTTTTAAAGTACAATTTTTACATAACGAAATTTTAAAGAGGCTTTCTACAAAACATAAATGAAATGGTCAGATCTTATCTGACAATGTCTGACATATTGCGCATAGCCCTATGATCCTATCTTACTCATTAAGTTTTCTTTCCATTATCTATATATATATATATATATATATATATATATTTATATTTTAAATTTTTTTTTTTTTTTTTTAAATGGAGAGAACGTAAGATTTCTGGTCTGACAAAGTCGACCTGGTCTTTGTTCGGACAAAGACGGACTGAAGTACTGATGGGATGGTTGAAGAGAATGAGAGATTGCTTTGTAGCCTACACAAGACTAATAAATTGTGACTGAGACATTCTGTGTTCAGTGACCATGTTTTTGTAATGTGTCTGTATAACAGCAAAGCCAGGAGAGTGTCCAAGTAAAAACTCTGGAGCAGTAAAGTGTGGCGAGTTGTGTGCTTATGACAGTGACTGTCCGAACAATGAGAAATGCTGCAGTAGTGGATGTGGACGTCAGTGTATGGCTCCATGTACAGGTATATGTATTTGTTATATAGTGTTTGGCTCTGCTTTTTTTTTTTTGTTTTTTTTTGTCTTTGGACCTGAATTCAGCCCATAGCACCGTTTCAAGCACAGGATGGCTTTACAAAATTAATAAAGATGATTTAATTATAGCCTACAATTCACTCTGTAAGCAAGACTTGCTAATCATGCTTTGCAAGTTTTATGCTGTATATCTGATTCTGAATGCTGCTAAGTGAACTGACTAAAGCTGACATCTGTATCCCTCCAGGGATGCCTGCCGCCGAACCGCCCAAGCCTCCGGTGAAGCCCGCCGAACCACCCAAGCCTGCCGAACCGCCCAAGCCTCCGGTGAAGCCCGCCGAACCACCCAAGCCTGCCGAACCGCCCAAGCCTCCAGTGAAGCCTGCCGAACCACCCAAGCCCGCCGAACCGCCCAAGCCTCCGGTGAAGCCCGCCGAACCGCCCAAGCCTCCAGTGAAGCCTGCCGAACCGCCCAAGCCTCCAGTGAAGCCCGCCGAACCACCCAAGCCTGCCGCCGAACTGCCCGAGCCTCCAGTGAAGCCCGCCGAACCGCCCAAGCCTCCAGTGAAGCCCGCCGAACCACCCAAGCCTGCCGCCAAACTGCCCGAGCCTCCAGTGAAGCCCGCCGAACCGCCCGAGCCTCCAGTGTATGCTGAAAACTGTCAAACTTGCGGGCGCGGGCGCGGCCACGGGCGCGGCCACGGGCACGGCCACGATGGCGGGGACGTTGGCGGCCACGGGCACGGCCGCGGGCACGATGGCAGGGACGATGGCGGCCGCGGGCACGATCGTGATCACAAGTCACGTGACCGTGGCAGCTGTGGTCAAGGAGGTCAATGCAGTGGCTGTCAGTAGTGGTGAGATCTTGGGTACTAGAGTTCTTTTAAAGATAAATTTGGTGCTCGATTCATGTTTTCCGTGTTTATCACCAAATAAATCTTATGTTTAGTGAATTGTCTTTCTGCACTTTTTTTTTTTTTTTTTTTTCAAATTTGAAAGCATAGTTTGCCCAACACAATTTTTGAACATGGAGGAATATCACAGCAGCTACAGCATACAGTACATTTATCTTTGTAGAAATGTGTATGGGTCATTCTACAGAAATGTCCACTTTTCTGTCCCTAGACTTTACAGAAATATTACACTTGAAAAAACACTTTAGGATTAAAAAAAACACACTAGGATTTTTTTTTTTTTTTTAAATATGAAACTGTTATTTGAACAATTAAACCTTCTTGAGCCATCAATGTGGCAATATTTTATTTTTTTTTAATTAAATATTGAATTGAATTCCAAACACCACAGAAGCGCTCATCCCCATAGTCATGTACAGAGGGAAAGTGCTTTATTTTGAGCTCACAAACAGGTTTTAAACCATTTCAAATACAATGTATGCATAACTATCAAATATTACAAATGTCATAAACCAAATGCCAAATATTATAAAATGTATAATGAATGTAGTGGTCCCCTGGTGTTGTCATTGGTGTTTAACAAAAATCTCATATTTTGAAAGGGATAATCACACTGATGACATCACTTGACTTCCTTCCTATTTCCTGAAGACCAATAAAGGCCAATGGAAAGTCCCCTCTTTTCAGATATCAGAAATTTTTCAGTTTAAATCTTTTTTATTGATTTTAAAACAGAGGTACTGAAAAAGGACAATACAGCATGTTTCTCAACATATTGACAAAAGAAAAAATCTGATGAGATTAAACAAATGCATTCCTTACACTCTGTGTTAGTAAAAACAACAAAAAAAAAAACAAAAAAAAAACAAAAAGAAAAATAATTATAAATGCTTGCTCCAAAACATATTAGTATATTACAAAGCAATATAATTAAAATAGTATTAAAATAAAATATAAATGCGCTACATACATGCAGTGTGGAGGCAAAAAAAAAAAAAAAAAAAAAGACGATACAAAAATAAATCAATAAATAATAATAATAATAATCATAATAATCATAATACAACCATTATACAATCACTGCCAACCGTGAACCAGATACAACTATTATCCCCTTTTTTTTTTTCTTTTTTTTCTCTGCTTCTTAATCAGGGACATGAGAAAGGACAGGATCAGCCAGGGCTAAATGTAGAGGCAGGACTACATATAAGGTTACTTACAGGAAAAAAAAGTATTATTTTTTAAAGTATAAGAGGAAAGGTTGCCAAATCAAGTAAAATAGATCTGTTTTGCCGAGCATTGTAAATCTAATTTTTTCTATTTGAATAAACTGTAATAGGTCGTGCATCCAATGTAGATAACTAGGATTTTTCCAGTTCATTAGTATAAGCCTTTTAGCAATAATTAAACAAAAAGCTAGGGCATTTGACTGAACGAGTGATAAGGACACCTTTATGGGATTCAGACCAAATAGCGCCACTAAGGGGCACGGCTCAATATCTAAAATAAAAACGTCAGATATTGACTTGAAGATTGATGTCCAAAAAGAGGTCAATGCAGGACAAAGCCAAAAAGTATGATAAAGAGTAGCCGGAGCTTGTCGACATCTGTCACAAGTGGGATCAAAATCAGGGTTTATTTTAGATAGTTTGTCTTTTGACCAATAGATTCTGTGCAACAACTTAAACTGTATTAGTGAGTGGCGAGCACAAATAGAGGAGGTATGTACACGACGAAGGGCCTTAGACCATTCCTCTTCAGTAAAAACATGGTTAAGATCTGACTCCCAATTCTGTTTTATTCTAGACATAGGTGAGGATTCTGAGAATGAAGTAAATGAAAAAATTATTGTGTAAATATTAGCGACACCACCTTTAGAAAGTTTTATGTCCAAAATTTTATCAATCTCTTGTTTAGGAGGTTCATGAGGGAAGTGAGAAAATTTATTTCTTATGAATTCACGAGTCTGGAGATATCGAAAGAAGTGAGTTTTTGGAAGATTGAATTTTTCTGATAGATATGAGAAAGTTACAAAAGTATTCTCGTGAAAGAGATCATAAATATTTACAATACCCCTTCTAAACCATAATGCAAAAGCACCATCTGAGATGGAGGATAGAAAAGAGGGATTTTTATAAATAGGAGATAGGCCTGACATTGCTTGGAAGCCAAAGTGTTTTCTAAATTGTTGCCAAATTTTTAAGCTATGCAGTACTAAAGGGTTGGAAGAATAATTGGAAAATTTAATAGGTATTGAAGAACATAACAAAGCATGTAAAGAGACACGGATACAAGAATCACATTCCATTTCAACCCATGCCGGAACCCATTGACAAAGACCGTAATGTGACTGACTCCAATATAAAATGCTACGAATGTTGGCCGCCCAGTAATAAAATAGAAAACAAGGAAGTGCAAATCCACCTAACCTTTTGGGTTGTTGAAGAAATGTTTTCTGAATTCTTACAGGACCTCCGTTCCAAATAAAATCAGAAATAACACGATCTAGTGACTTAAAAAATGCTTTAGGTATAAATACTGGGATATTTTGAAATAGAAAGAGAAATTTGGGCAAGATATTCATTTTTATGGCATTAATTCTACCTACAAGAGAGAGTGGGAGGGTTGTCCACCTAGCAAGATCCTCTTTTATTCTCTCCAAGATTGGAATAAAGTTATGTTTGAAGAGATCTACATGCTTCCGTGTTACTGTAATTCCCAGGTAACGAAAGTTATCTGACGCTGTTTTGAATGGAAGAGCTGATGTTGAAAGTACCATTGCGGCAGAATTAATTGGGAAAAACTCACTCTTATGCAAGTTTAATTTATAACCTGAAACACTACTAAACTGTTCTAAAATATGCAAAACATTGGGAAGACAAGTTTCTGGATCAGAGACATATAGAACTACGTCATCGGCATAGAGGGAGATTTTCTGTTCTTTTCCTGCTCTAAGAATGCCAGTTATGCTACAATTAGTACGAAAAGAAATTGCAAGAGGCTCTATAGCGAGAGCAAACAAAAGTGGGGACAGGGGGCAACCCTGTCTTGTCCCGCGGTGAAGAGAAAAATATTCAGAACTAATACCGTTCGTTTTTACTGATGCCAAAGGGGAAGAGTATAAGAGTTTTACCCAGGACACAAATTTATCTCCAAACCCAAATTTTTTTAATGTATAAAATAAATAGTCCCACTCAACGCGGTCGAAAGCTTTCTCCGCGTCAAGAGAGACTAGGGCCTCTGGTATAGATGAATCTGACGAGGTGTAAATTATGTTCATCAGCCTTCTCAGGTTAAAAAAGCCTTGTCTATTTTTTATGAAGCCTGTTTGGTCTGGATGGATGATATCTTGAATAACGGTTTCCAACCTTAGAGAGAGAATCTTAGCCAGGATTTTCACATCCACGTTGAGAAGTGAAATTGGACGGTATGAACCACAGTCCAGGGGATTTTTATTGGATTTCAAAATCAGTGAAATCAATGCCTGACGCATGGAGAGGGGAAGATGCCCATTGTTTAAGGATTCTTCAAAGACCAAAAGAAGTAGTGGGGAAAGCTGAAGAGGAAACTTTTTAAAAAACTCTGTGGGAAAGCCATCTGGGCCCGGGGATTTTCCACTCTGCATCTGTGTAATAGCATGCAGGATTTCGGTTAGACTAATGGGATCATCTAATTTAGTTTTGGACTCGTTACTGATTTGAGGGACATCAAGGTTTTCAAAAAAATTATCAATAAGATTAGAATCGTTGAGGGAATTTGACTGATACAGAGAAGAATAAAAACAATTAAATTGATTATTAATTTCTTGAGGGTCTGATACAATATTTCCTACAGGGGTTTTGATTTGAGCAATCAAATTTTTTGCAGTTTGCAGCCTAAGTTGCAATGCAAGTGCTTTACCTGGCTTATCACCAAACTCATAGAAATGGTGTCTAGACTTAAGTAGAAGGTGCTCAGCATGGCTAGTGGAAATAAGGTTATATTCCGATAACAAAAAAACCCTTTCATTATATAGTGCTGGGGTTGGATGTTGTGCATACCTCTGATCCAATTTGCCAATATGTTTAGAGAGTTCACTGAGCTTTTTATCACGCAACTTTTTAATATAGGCAGAACGAGAAATTATTTCTCCACGCAAGTAAGCTTTGAGTGTTTCCCAAAGGATAGATGCAGAAATCCCTTCCGTAGAGTTCGTCTCAAGGAAACTAGAGATCTTTTCAGAGATAAACTCAACAAAGTGGCTATCTGATAAGTGTAGCACATTCATTCTCCAAACAGAAGAGGTCATACAACCACCAGGGAGGGACAGTTCGAGAATTACTGGGGCATGGTCAGAAATGACTATACTATCATACGAGGAAGACTTTACTAAAGGAATAAGTTTGTTGTCAATGATAAAATAATCTATACGCGAATAAGTACAGTGGACTGGAGAGAAAAAAGAAAAAGTTTTAGAAGTAGGATTCAAAAGACGCCATATATCAGATATTCCGTACCACTCCAAAAAAGAATTAATTGTTTTAGAAGACTTAGACGAAGGAGCTGGTTTGGGAGATGACCTGTCTAGATCAATCTTCAAAACACAGTTAAAGTCCCCTCCCATGATCAACTGGTAAAAATTCAGGTCTGGGAACTTAGAAAAAAGTTTTACAAAAAAATCTGGATTATCCCAATTAGGGGCATAAACACTTGCTAAAGCAACTTGATTGTCATAAAGGGTACCTGAAACGATAACATATCTACCATTGGGGTCTGAAATAACTTTAGATGGATTGAATGGAGTATTCTTATTAATTAAAATAGCTGTACCTCTAGCTTTACAATTAAATCCAGAGTGGAACACCTGTCCCACCCATGACCTCATCAAGCTTTTATGACTTGAGTTCTTAAGATGGGTTTCCTGTAAAAAACATATATTGGCCTTCAACTTTATTAAATTGGAAAAAACCTTTACACTTTTAACTCTGTTGTTTAAGCCTTTTACGTTCCAACTAATTAATTTAACCCTGCCCTCCTTCCCCTGAGTTATATTATACATTGGTAACAAACATTAGTTTAATTATGTTAGGGGAAACAGATTTTTGCAGAGAACACGACAAAAAAGGTCGGCCAAATAAGAGACGGCTGAAGGTAAAAAAACAAAGCAAAAGAAAAAAAAAAAAAAAAAAACGAAACAAAAACAACACATGTGTCCAAAACTGACACAAGATCTAACATCTGTGACATTAACAAACCTAACTGAAAGGAACGTAACAGTCAGGTGTAGAAGAAAAAAAGTTAACTAACATTAGTCATTGCAACTTTAGCTGCCCTTTCGGCAGAGCTCCGTGAACAGGAATACAATATACTATTTATTCTCACAACAGTATACGATGCATGGCATCCAACCAAAAGTTACAAACGACTGTTATGCAACGGGGGACAGTTTGTGACCAACCTTATTTGTGGGCTACCTCACTTTTCATAGCACAAGCTTAGAAACACTTACTAAACTTAAGGATGGCAGATTCAGACTCTTTCCAAATTTAGATCATGTCCGTCACACCTTGCTCGCTGTAGTTTTAATGACAGAACTGACAAAGTCCATCGCTGCCAGCGGAGTGTGGAATATTTGACGCTGTCCTTGGAAATCAACGCGGAGTCTAGCGGGATGCAACATTCCGTAGGTGATGCCGGCATTGCGAAGTGCAGCTTTCACGTCTTTGAACTCAGCACGGCGTCTTGCCACCTCAGCAGACATGTCCGGGAAAATCCGAACGATCGCACCGTTGAACTCCAAAGAGCCCAGCTCGCGACTCAGTTTCAGTATGAGTTCTTTGGTTTGGTAATGGTGGAGCCGGACCAGCATATGTCTAGGAAATGTATTTTGTTGAGACCTTTGACCGACACGATGGGCCCGATCGATTTCCAAAGGACGCTTAAAGGCGCCGTCTCCAAACAGTTCAGTAAAGAATGACGACATGAAAGCAACTGGATTTTGCCCCTCCGATCCCTCTGGGATTCCAATAATCCTTAAATTTTGCCTCCGTGAGCGGTTCTCCAAGTCATCAAGCTTGAGTTTAAGGCTAGTGTTTTCTGTTTGCAATGTGTTGCACAATTTCTCCACCGCTATCAAACGGCCATCTGAGTCGTTAAGTGCCGTTTCAATGTCTCCGATCTTTTGGGCTTGCGAAGACAGGGTTGTTTGTAGAGTAGACACGGCAGAGCGAAGTTCAGACAAAAATTCGGACCGTAGCGATGAAATTTCAGAGCGAATGGTGGATGAAATTAAGTCTTTCAAGGAATCTGCCGTGATTGCCTCCATCCGCTCCTACTGGAGCGGTAACGTTAGTATTAGCATTAGCTGTCTGCTCGCTCCTCTTGTCAGTCAGCATTTCTACAATGTTTCGTCCCTATTTTCCTGGTTTGGGCATTCTTCTTTATGAGTATGAAATAGAGTTGAATATTTGGTATGTGTAAGACAAAATAAATGAATACTGCTGAAAAAAACAATGGATGTTCACGGAGCGACTTCCACCACGTCTATTCACCACGAAGCATACCGGAAGTCTTCAGATATCAGAAATTTTTATTAGAAAATCAAATTCATATGAAGCTTTTAGTCACTGGTGTGACCTACTTTATTGTTGGGGAATTTAAAAAAAAAAGATTTATAAATGGATTAAATTACTTTAATGAATATATCATGATTGACAACATGTGGATTGATACCTTGCTGCAGCCATTTTGTAAAATGCATTTTTGCCACTGGTCACTGGTGTTACCTTTTTATGAAATTGTCACTGGTGTTACCCGTGTATAGATAAACTTTATTTAAAGCTATTCATTTAGTTCTTTTGCATAAAATGGCACTAAGATTACATGATAACTTTTCTTTCTCATTTTTAATCCTCCTTTGATGTACGTCACTGGTGATACTGTTTTTTGTCTGTCACATTAAAAAGTGTTATATGTGACATGGTAATAATTTTACATTCATTGAATTCTGCAACACTCAAGAATTAAGATGTAAAGGATTGCATCATTACTTTTTTATAACTGTTTTTCTAATATTTTCATTTTTATAGCAAATACATGGTTGCGAAATTGAATTAACATCATTCAATCACACTTTTAACCTTATTAAAATAAAAAACACAATCTCCTTATTTTTTGCATTAGCATTATTATTCTGTAACTCTGACTGCATGTGCTGAAAAATTTAGAAATATTTCATAAAAACGTTTAAAAATGCCAGAGAAGTAAGGTAACACCAGTGACAAAAAATGGGTACATGCAGTCTTTAAAGAAATGCACACACACACAAAAAAAATCATTAAGCTGTCATTTATGTGTATTCATAAAGTCAAAGTGTAATATAATAATGTGGTCTAAGTTTAAATGTTAGAAAAAGAAATACATTTTAAGACATTTTGTCATACCAAAAGTGGACATTTCTGTAGAATGACCCTAATATGTAAACTGAAAATTCACATGCAGTTTGTTGGGGAAGAAATAGGAAAATGGAATGTGTGGTATAAGAATGATTTATACAAGTATGTGGTGAGAAATGAACAAACAACTGTGAATTTTCAGTTTGCATGTATTACTGTAACATTCATTTACAAAAATGAATGCACTGCATAAATACAACTGTTAATCTTCCTTTGTTTATACAGTTTTACCAACTGTCTCAGTCTGTATCTATAAAGCTCAGTGTGATACACGAGAGCATTCAGCTAGACTCAACTGACTTTCTTGTACAGAAAGCAGTCACAGAAGTAGAAGAAAACATTTGTGTATGTAACATTTCATCGTGAGAGAACCGTCTCAATTTTGGTCAGTGTGGCTCACACAATGACAAACTCTTATTTTGGTGCCATTGGCCAACTTTGACACAGCATGTGTCCCAATTCAACAAAACCATCAAGTATCCCAATCCCAGACCGTTACATGGCTAGCGGCTGTGTGACAGACAGCTGACAGTTGATGTTTGTGTGTGCATTTCAAAGATTTATGACTTTAAATAGGCGTTTTGATATGCTTCACTGCCGGCGATGACGGGACACTGGACCAAAATATGTATGGTTAAACTATGTAATGTTAGTTTTATATCGTTAGCAACTATTAGTTAATCTTATGTTAACTGTGAAAATATACACAGTCATATTTATACATTTACAATGTATTTAAGCTGTAGTTAAGTCTAAATTTAAAGTACAGTACATTAGGATTTTATTCAACTGCACTCCATCTCAGAGACACATGCGTATTAAAGACCCCCTGAGGTGAAAATCAAGTTTTTAATGTTGTTTATGTCTATAGTGTTTTTAATATGCTTTAAGACAAACCATGTGCAAATTCATAAGACAGCACCATTGCTGAGTATTTTATATTTGAAACCGCAGTAAACCAAAGACAGACAAAAACCTGCGGTTTGAAATCGGTGGTGTTTGTGACGTCACAGACTACCTTGTAACCAATCACAACAAGGTGCCGGCAGGCTTTAGCATATCATTAACTATGACCGGTCTGAAGCAGGAAAATCTTGAGTGAAGCCAGGTTATCCCAGTTTATATTCTGTTGAAAAATTGTGTAGATTTATAAATATAGCGAGTCTGTTACGATGTTATGATGAACTATAAGCCTTTCTCCACTGACATTCTGAGTTGTTCAAAGCGTTTGTAAGGAGACGGCAGTGGTCTGACTGCTGTCTGATATGAAGAACGGGAACCGGTGTGTGTAACATTAGCAACACATTATTAGCCGTTTGATAACATAGTCAAGCAAGAGGCTAATCATATTAATTAATATTAATTAATGACAGAACCGTTGCAAGGGCTGTGCCTAGTGTGTGAGCGCATAGGGGCTTGTGCCAAAGTAAAGTGACAGCTGGCTTGAAGTAAAGCCAATAAAGTTCATGTTTTTGTCCTTTGAAATATCTTAATAGCCTACTATTAAAACATAGCTAAAACAATATTTCTCTGAGCGTGTGACCGTGATTCGTGTGCATATTCAGTCAGTGTGTCCCTGCACGCCAAGTTCTGAGAGAACCATTGTAAATTTTAGCCTACCTGATAAGCACCAGTGTGTAGATGAGACACAATGAATCGCCGACTCGAGAGCTTTTTCATTGAACCAAAGAGAAACAATGAGCATAATGGCACAGTCTCCATGCTACAATAGTAATAGTAGTAGTAAGGTTTTCTTCTGTGTAACATTACATACAGTGGGTACGGAAAGTATTCAGACCCCCTTAAATTTTCCACTCTTTGTTATATTGCAGCCATTTGCTAAAATCATTTAAGTTCATTTTTCCCCCTCATTAATGTACACACAGCACCCCATATTGACAGAAAAACACAGAATTGTTGACATTTTTGCAGATTTATTAAAAAAGAAAAACTGAAATATCACATGGTCCTAAGTATTCAGACCCTTTGCTCAATATTTAGTAGAAGCACCCTTTTGATCTAATACAGCCATGAGTCTTTTTGGGAAAGATGCAACAAGTTTTACACACCTGGATTTGGGGATCCTCTGCCATTCCTCCTTGCAGATCCTCTCCAGTTCTGTCAGGTTGGATGGTAAACGTTGGTGGACAGCCATTTTTAGGTCTCTCCAAAGATGCTCAGTTGGGTTTAAGTCAGGGCTCTGGCTGGGCCATTCAAGAACAGTCACGGAGTTGTTGTGAAGCCACTCCTTCATTATTTTAGCTGTGTGCTTAGGGTCATTGTCTTGTTGGAAGGTAAACCTTCGGCCCAGTCTGAGGTCCTGAGCACTCTGGAGAAGGTTTTCGTCCAGGATATCCCTGTACTTGGCCGCATTCATCTTTCCCTCGATTGCAACCAGTTGTCCTGTCCCTGCAGCTGAAAAACACCCCCATACCGCATGATGCTGCCACCACCATGCTTCACTGTTGGGACTGTATTGGACAGGTGATGAGCAGTGCCTGGTTTTCTCCACACATACCGCTTAGAATTAAGGCCAAAAAGTTCTATCTTGGTCTCATCAGACCAGAGAATCTTATTTCTCACCAGCTTAGCAAACTCCATGCGGGCTTTCATGTGTCTTGCACTGAGGAGAGGCTTCCGTCGGGCCACTCTGCCATAAAGCCCCGACTGGTGGAGGGCTGCAGTGATGGTTGACTTTCTACAACTTTCTCCCATCTCCCGACTGCATCTTCTTTACCTCTCTCACCAAGGCTCTTCTCCCCCGATAGCTCAGTTTGGCCGGACGGCCAGCTCTAGGAAGGGTTCTGGTCATCCCAAACGTCTTCCATTTAAGGATTATGGAGGCCACTGTGCTCTTAGGAACCTTAAGTGCAGCAGATTTTTTTTTGTAATCTTGGCCAGATCTGTGCCTTGCCACAATTCTGTCTCTGAGCTCTTCAGGCAGTTCCTTTGACCTCATGATTCTCATTTGCTCTGACATGCACTGTGAGCTGTAAGGTCTTATATAGACAGGTGTGTGGCTTTCCTAATCAAGTCTAATCAGTATAATCAAACACAGCTGGACTCAAATGAAGGTGTAGAACCATCTCAAGGATGATCAGAAGAAATGGACAGCACCTGAGTTAAATATATGAGTGTCACAGCAAAGGGTCTGAATACTTAGGACCATGTGATATTTCAGTTTTTCTTTTTTAATAAATCTGCAAAAATGTCAACAATTCTGTGTTTTTCTGTCAATATGGGGTGCTGTGTGTACATTAATGAGGAAAAAAATGAACTTAAATGATTTTAGCAAATGGAGTGAAAAATTTAATGGGGTCTGAATACTTTCTGTACACACTGTATATCCTTTATAAGTAAAATTCTGGCTTTATTATTTGTGTCCCCTTTAAAAATTGCTCTTAATACATTTTATGTTTATTGTCCTAATACTAATGTCACATAGATTACTATTTAGGATGGATAGTATGCGCATGTTGAGATGCAGGCACAGTCTTTACAGCACATGGAGCGCGATAATGCACAGCCGCGCCAAACAGACATGAAGAATATTTATAACCAGTTTAACTGCCATCACTTCGAATTATTTATTAAATGTAGCTCTTAATGTGAGCTCTGTGGTCTCACCAATAAATCACCAAGACAGTTCAAACATTTTCATGACATTTAATTCATAAAACGACTTTGATTCCCGAGCTGGTTCTGATCGAGGCTATCTATCACTGTAAAACCGGAAAAACTTTTACCCAGCGTGGATCATTCCGGAAGCCAAAAACCCGGAAGTGTGAAATATGCCTATCAGTTATAAGTATAACAGTGCCGCGGATATTCCGTATCATAGCAACAAATTGTGTCAACTGAAAAAAAACCTCTGCGCAGCTGAAGCGCTCTCAGGCGCCTAGCATTTTCAGCTGGCTAAAAACGCTTTGGTGGACACACGGGCTGCGTCCGAAAACTGGAAAATGCTGCCTTCTGAGGACACATTTCAAGGTAGTAAGGCATCAAGGCACGTCCGAATCCAATGTTAGCTTCACTTCCTCTCTCATGAGATATCTCCCTCAGATCGATTTTTGAAGGAAGCATAGATGTATCCTTAGCTGCCTTTAATCTCCCACAATCCTGTGCTTTCCATTCTGTGACAGTTGAGCTAGAAAAATAAAGATGGCGTCCGAAAGTTGCGTTTGCTGCTCAGTTTGTGTATAAATGTATGATTTTGACCAACATATTTCAATTTTGATATAATTTCTATCGAGAAATACTACTGTAGTAATTAAATCTTTGTTTAGTTCTCACTAAAGCTCGCGCTATTTTGCTGTAGATCAAACTGTTACGCTGCCTCAGAAGTCTGTCCGAAATCAGTTTCGTGAGGTACCTTCATGCACAAACGCTGCTGTACAAGCAGGGCCGGCCCGAGGCATAAGCGAACTAAGCGGCTGCTTGGGGCCCCCTGGCCAATAGGGGGCCCCCCAATCGTGTTTTTTTTTTTTTTTTTTTTTTTTTACAATTAAATAACTTAAACAAGTGATATAAATGAATGAATGAATACGAATGAATAAATAAATAATTCGAGACAAGAAAATTCTGATTTGCCGACAACTGCTGCTGTGTCTGCTAGCGTTTGAGTCATGCGCAATTGCGCATAGACACCTCGCGTGCATTGACAATTCGCGCCGGCGCGCAAGTGCACGTCACTGTAATAAATGTTATAAATGATAAGCCATGTCACAAAAAAGGATGTATCCCTCTGGTGCCGAAAAAAGAAAGAAGAAAAAGACAGAGGAGGAGAAAAAAGAGCAAGATAAAGGTATGTTTGCATAATTATTTACAGAATGTTTTGTGCAGCAGCACAAATTGTGCTCATGTCACTTGAGGTAGCAGCTAGTCATGACTCATGATCTTATATAAGCCATCACCAGAGCTAACGTTAAATCGCATTATTAATATACATTTATCTAGGTGTATTTCACGTATTGATTATAGATATCAGTTTAAGTTGAAAGGGATGCCATATTTCTTTATTTCTTTATTATTTCTTTATTAATATGGTGGCGAGTGATGTAGCAGTGCTATTCTCGGTAACACTTTAGAATAATGGTCCGTCATTAATAAGTAACTATGCAGGAAGTAATGCAGGACTAATGAGTAGATCTACATTAACACTTGAGCTACTACTATTAACTAATATAGAAACAAGCTTAACTAATCAGTAAGTAATATCAAATTTAGGACAAAGACAGTTCCTTATTAGCTAATCAATAATTAGAGAATGACATTGGCATCAATAATAACTAATAGGTAACTATGAGAAATTATAAAGAATTACTAATTAATTACTAATCACAACATTAAAGTGTTTGAGATGTGAGCAATTGTCTTTTTTTACTCTCAGTGTGCTCATAAAATGCATCATTAATTACTCAAGTGTTACCTAGTCACTATGCAGGAACTACTAGTGATCAGGACCATTATTTTAAAGTGAAAAACATGTTTTTCACTTTAAAATAATGGTGCAGACCACTAGTAGTTAATCTCAACATCGTCATAAAATGCATCGCTAATTAATCAAGTACCTAGTCATTTTCTTCAAGAACTACTAGTGATCAGGACCATTATTTTAAAGTGAAAAACATGTTTTTCACTTTAAAATAATGGTTTGTGATCAGTAGTAGTTCCTGCATAGTGACTAGCTAACACTTGAGTAATTAATGATGCATTTTATGATTATATTCAAAGTAAAAATTATGACTGATTACATCTCAGACACATGCTAATGTTCTTTACAATTTGTCCATTAGTTAATAGTTATTAATGATGGTAATATCATTAGGTAATTACTGATTAGTTAATAAGGAACTATCTTCTAAATTTGATATTACTTACTGATTAGTTAGGGGCCAAGCCCCGAAGGGGCTGTAGCCCCTATTGTAATTGTACGTTTTCCCTTTTATTATTATTATTCTTCCTCCCGAATGGGAGTCTATGGCAGCCCTATCAACGGAACATGAGAAAATGATGAAATTTGGCACAGTTGTAGAGATGCTCATGAATAGTGATTGGACCAAATTTGGAGTCTCTAGAACCAACTCTATAGCGCCACCACCAGTTCAAAATTTCAACATTCTAACGGTTTTAACATTTGAACTCTTTGTCATAGAAAAATTAAATTTAGTTCATCTGATTCGTCTCTTCATGCTGATGCTATTCAACTTCTTACATTAAATCTCCACCCATTACAGTAGCGGCCATTTTGAAAAGTACAGTATTTGTTTTTTTCGCTTCTCCTCCTTCAAAATTTGTCCAATTTTGTCCAAACTTTGATCAGGTGATCTTTGGTCTGAGCCGCACAGAAATGACTGAACAGATTTTTTTTATTCATCTTTGTTCAAAAGTTATGATGTCACGAAGTTAACGAGGTTGACCCAAAATTGCTATAGAGGCTGTATCTCGGCCAAACTTTGAGCAATCGAAACTAAAATTGGTACACTTGATCAAGACCATGATCTGAGGTTCCATGCCAAATTTGGGAACAGCGCCACCTACAGGTCATGAGATCTGAAAAATGGCTATTTTGGCCAATAACTTTTGAACACTTTATTAGAAAATCAAGATCTTGGTGTCTATGGATTCCCTGTGCCATGCCGAATCCGAGGATATCGAATTCGTCAACATCGGATGAACCACGTGTCCGCCATTTTGAATTTTGTCATAAATTGCAATAACTTTTAAACAATTTGACATATCTTCACACAAATTGGTACGTATGACCTTTAGAAGGTCCTGAAGGTACCTGAGAAGTTTCAACACAGCGCCACCTACTGTTCCACAGATGTAATGATTATTGCAAAACCACTTATAACTTTTGAAAACACTTTCCAAAATGTGTATGCTTTATGTCATTTTATTCCCTGGCTTATGCCGATTCCGACGATGTGTCATTTGTCATTTTCCTTAAATGTACCTGTCTGCCATATTGAATTAAATCAAAAACAGTTTTTTCGCTACTCCTCCCACAAATTTTGGTCAATTTTGTCCAAAATCAGCTCAGATGATCTTTGGACCGAGCCGCACAGAAATGACTGAACGGATTTTTGATATTCGCTACCATTCCCAAGATATTCATCTCTGAATGTGACCTTGCTTGTGTTTGTTGTCTTATGCTAGTTAGCTTAGCATGCTAATTGCTTAGCATGCTAACCAGTTGTCATTCTCTTTAATGTGGCTCTTCAGTTATCAAGTTAACCATGAGCTTCATTAGCATTAAGTTAGCTTAGCATGCTAATATGGTTAGCATGCTAAGTAATGCTTTTTTTGTGAATTCTTTGTTAGACTAAAAGGTTTCTTCCACAGTCTGTTGAATGTGCATCCTCAAGTAGCTCAATGTGTAAAGCCAGTTATCTGAAGAGCCCTGTATCCGAAGTTAGTGGGTTCGAATCCCAGGTGGAGCGGTTTTATAAAATAGTGTGTTTTGATTCCTTTACTGCCTCTTGGATTAGAAATAAATGCTTTTTGTTTCATGCTGTGTTCATTTTCATCTAAGCTTATGTACATTCTGAGTTCATTCTTGCCCGTAATTCTGAACCAGCTGTTTCATGTTTGTTCATTTTCTGCTGTTTTTCCTCTTCCTGCTCTGTATTGCACTACAGCATGATGAGCTGCAGAATGATCTAAAGTGCAGCTTTATAAGAATTCTTCATTTTGAGTTCATTTTCACATGAACTAATAAACTTCGGCAGGTGTGGAAACATTCACTTGCACAGTGGTGCAATGAGATGAGAAATGGACCTTGGACCCGGAGGTCGTGGATTCAAATCTCGTGTGGGGTTCCTTTATACAATTGTGTGTAATGAGTCATTTTGATACCTTTTTTATCCAAATAAGGATTGTGCTAATCTTTATTCCTCTTCAATGAGATACAAGTATTTTAGTTCATTCCGTGTTCATTCTCTGAACTTCTATTGATTTTCATTAGGGGCCAAGCCCCAAAGGGGCTGTAGCCCCTATTGTAATTGTACGTTTTCCCTTTTATTATTAGGGGCCAAGCCCCAAAGGGGCTGTAGCCCCTATTGTAATTGTACGTTTTCCCTTTTATTATTATTATTCTTCCTCCCGAATGGGAGTCTATGGCAGCCCTATCAACGGAACATGAGAAAATGATGAAATTTGGCACAATTGTAGAGATGCTCATGAATAGTGAATGGACCAAATTTGGAGTCTCTAGAACCAACTCTATAGCGCCACCACCAGTTCAAAATTTCACTATTCTAAAGGTTATAACTTTTGAACCTTTTGCTCTAGAAAAATGTAATTTAGTACATCTGATTCATCTCATTATGCTGATGCTACTCAACATCTTACATTAAGTCTCCGCCCATAACAGTAGCGGCCATTTTGAAAAGTACAGTATTCCGTTTTTTTCGCTACTCCTCCTTCAAATTCTGTCCAATTTTGTACGAATTTTGATCAGATGATCTTTGGACTGAGCCGCATAGAAATAACTGAACAGATTTTTTTAATTCATCTTTGTTCAAAAGTTATAATGTCACGAAGGTAACGAGGTCGACCCGAAATTAGTATAGAGGCTGTATCTCGGCCAAACTTTGAGCAATCGAAACAAAAATTGGTACGCTTCATCAGGACCATGATCTGAGGGTCCATGCCAAACTTGGGAACAGCGCCACCTACAGGTCATGAGATATGAAAAATGGCTATTTTGGCCAATAACTTTTGAACAGTTTGTCAGAAAATCAAGATATTGGTGTCTATGGATTCCTTGGATCATGCCGAATCCGACGATACCGATTCTTTCAATATTGGATGAATCACGTGTCCGCCATTTTGAATTTTGTCATAAATTGCAATATCTTTTAAACAATTTGACATATCTTCACAAAAATTGGTACGTATGACCTTGAGAATGTCCTGAAGGTACCTGAGAAGTTTCAGAACAGCGCCACCTACTGTTCCACAGATATAATGTTTTTTTCCAAAAATGCTTATAACTTTTGAAAACACTTTCCAAAATGTGTATGCTTTATGTCATTTTATTCCCTGGCTTATGCCGATTCCGATGATGTGTCATTTGTCATTTTCCTTAAATGTACCTGTCCGCCATATTGAAATAAATGTAAAACAGTTTTTTCGCTACTCCTCCTACAATTTTTGTCCAATTTTGTCCAAAATCAGCTCAGATGATCTTTGGACCGAGCCGCATAGAAATGACTGAATGGAATTTTGATATTCGCTACTGTTCCCGAGATATTCATCTCTGATTGTGACCTTGCTTGTGTTTGTTGTCTTATGCTAGTTAGCTTAGCATGCTAATTGCTTAGCATGCTAACCAGTTGTCATTCTTTTTAATATGGCTCTTCAGCTATCAAGTTAGCCATGAGCTTCATTAGCATTAAGTTAGCTTAGCATGCTAATATGCTTTTTTTTGTAAATTCTTTCTTACACTAAAAGGTTTCTTCCACGGCAGGTTGAATATGTGTCATGAAGTAGCTCAATGTGTAAAGCCAGGTACCTGAAGAGCCCAGTACCCAAAGATAGCGGGTTCGAATCCCGTGTGGAGGGGTTTTATGAAAAAGTGTGTTTTGATTCCTTTATTGCCTCTTGGATTAGAAATAAATGCTTTTTGTTTCATGCTGTGTTCATTTTCATCTAAGCTTCTGTACATTCTGAGATCATTCTCGCCCATAATTCTGAACCAGCTGTTTCATGTTTGTTCATTTTCTGCTGTTTTTCCTCTTCCTGCTCTGTATTGCGCTACAGCATGATGAGCTGCAGAATGATCTAAAGTAAAGTTATTAAATATAACATTCAGTGCAGTTTTATTAAAATTCTTCATTTTAAGTTCATTTTCACATGAACTAATGAACTTCGGCATTTGTGCCAATATTCACCTTCACAGTGGTGCAATGAGATGTGCAATGGACGCTGAACCTGGAGGTCGTGGGTTCGAATCCCGTGTTGGGTGGTCATTATTCAATTGTGTGTAATGAGTCATTTTGATTCCTTTTTTATCCAAATAAGCATTGTACTAATATTTATTCCTCTTGAATTAGATACAAGTATTTTTAGTTCATTCTGTGTTCATTCTCATCTGAACTTCTATTGATTTTCATTTCATTTCCACCTGTCCTTCTGAACCAGCTGTTCTGCATGAACATTCAATTTCTGCTGTTTTTGCTCTACCTGCTCCGTATTGCGCTACTGCCCCTTCTGGGGCTTGGCCCCGAATTGCTGCTTGCAGCTATATTTAAACTTGATTCTATAGTAGTTAATAGTAGTAGCTGAAGTGTTAATGTAGATCTACTCATTAGTCCTGCATTACTTCCTGCATAGATGTTTGTCTATTTTGGTTTTATTTAAAAGATTGCACATTTAATGCACATTTGCATTTGCTAATTATTTATTTTATGTTTTGTGACAGTTTGTATACAGAAGTTTAAGAATAAAGTATTTTAAGTATCGATTTTTTTATTATTTATTTTGTATTAATACATAACCTCACTGTATTCATTTATAATGTAACATTATAGTGTGACATTTGTGTCAATAATCTTCAACCACAGGTGACTTCACGTGGTGGGAGGGGGGCCCCCAAATCAAATGCTGCTTAGGGCCCCCAAGAGGCTCGGGCCGGCACTGTGTACAAGTCATTCTCTTATAAGACAGCGAGGCAGCAAGACAGCTACCTAGGTTTTCGGACGCAGCCACGGCCTTAGTGGCTGCGTCCGAAACCGCCTACTTCTCTACTATTTAGTAGGGGAAAAGCAGTAGGCGAGCGAATAAGTATGTCAGAAGCAAAAAGAGTAGGCGAAAATTACCTAGGTGACGTAATAATTCTCGCGAGATTCGGCCGTGCGCCTTCTTAAAGTGCGTCCGAAACCGCCTACTTACCTACTATATAATAGGGGAAAAGCAGTAGGCGAGCGAATAAGTATGCCAGAAACCAAAGTAATCATAAATAAGTAGTCAAGAAGTTCCCGGATGGCCTACTGCTTCCGCCCAGATTCTGAAGTGTTCCTCGATGGATACTTTAGGCTTGTTCGACTTGATGCAGCGCCGCAAAGACCGATCGGCGGCTGACTTGAAGCAGTGCATGCCGGTAAGATATGTTGTCCGACTTGAGACAGTGCTGACATCATGTGACTGTGACGTATGGCTTTAAAGTACCGCGAGAGCGATTCGAGATCAGCCGCCTGAGTTAGCCAGCGCAGTTTCTCAAGAGGAGCTGCACGAGCGCTGATGACGACACAGCTGTTTCATGATTGGCCGGATTCACCGCATGACAACGATCACGTGTGTTTCGTGTTTATTGTCACGCCTTCAGCTCCACTAATGCTCAAAAATCTGTGTTTTTATAAGCTCTTTTCATGTAGTCGCGATGTTGTATTGTGTCATGTTTATCAAAATAAAACGGATAAAAAACAAAGACCCCACTACATTGTTATTTAAATAACATATATGCTTATGTTGAACTTTATTCTTGTAAAAACAGACGCTGTAAGCAGTAAAGTTTTGAATGAAAAGGTCTCTGAAACATCAGTGTATTAGTCAAATATTGCATTTATCACTTCAGCTGTGATCAAGTATGCAAACCGATGCAAACGCAGCGCGAGCGTCACTACGGGAAGCAGAAAGTGTCCGACTTCACGTCTCCGTTTTCAGCTCCTCCCCGCCTGCACGCGGCTAATCTCGCCGATCGGTTACATCCAGCCGCAGCCGATGTCGAACACACCTTTTTCTATCCCAGGAGGCCACGGGAGAGGATACGTCATATCAAACACGGAGGAGAAAAGCGACGCGGATGCTGTCAAATGTGAGTATTGAAAACCAAAAACACGGTTCTTGTGTTAAAGTCACATTTGTTGAACTACTGTAGAGTAAACTGCTGAATGTGTAAAGATGCTAGACAGTATAGTTGTGATTTTACTGTAAAAACATGTTTTATTTTGTATAGATAACAGGGAGCTCTAGTAAACACACATAACTTAAAGGGATAGTTCACCCAAAAATGAAAATTTGATATTTATCTGCTTACCCCCAGTACATCCAAGATGTAGGTGAATTTGTTTCTTCAGTCGAACGCAAATTATGATTTTTAACTGCAACCGCTGCCGTCTGTCAGTCAAATAATAGCAGTGGATGGGAACTTCTACTGTAACAGTAAATAAAACTTGCTTAGACAAATCCAAATTAAACCCTGCGGCTCGTGACGACACATTGATGTCCTAAGACACGAAACGATCGGTTTGTGTGAGAAACCGAACAGTATTTATATCATTTTTTACCTCTAATACACCACTATGTCCAACTCCGTTCAGCTTCCGGTTAGTGAGGTCAAAAAACCCGCTCTGCTGACGGAAGTGATGTCTCGCCCATATACTTCAATGAGCGCGAGACATCACTTCCGTTGTCAGAGCGCGATCAGACCTCACTAACCGGAAGCTGAACGGAGTTGGACATAGTGGTGTATTAGAGGTAAAAAATGATATAAATACTGTTCGGTTTCTTGCAGGACATCAATGTGTCGTCACGAGCCGCAGGGTTTAATTAGGATTTGTCTATGGAAGTTTTTTCGACTCTTATTGTTCAAGTTCCCAATCACTCCTATTATTTGACTGACAGACGGCAGCGGTTGCAGTTAAAAATCATAATTTGCGTTCGACTGAAGAAAAAAAGTCACCTACATCTTGGATGCCCTGGGGTAAGCAGATAAACATCAAATTTTCATTTTTGGGTGAACTATCCCTTTAATTCTCCGAAGAGGATACATCTTAAAGATGCTTACTAAATGTTTATTTAACATCTGACAGGAAAATAATAAGAATATATAAAGTATTATGACTTATGCATGATGGATTATGTTCCATGAGTGATGTGTATGTGCTATTATGTAGAATTCACTATTGTCAACACTGTTTACATTACATGAATGCAAGTAATGTAAATAAACAAATGTACACTTAACTAGACAGACATAAGTTATCTATTTTATTTGTCCGTTAGTACTTTTAATAAAACAAGGAACATCATTTGTGTTGGATAAAAAGTGAGTTAAAACAAATCTTCAACTACCTCAAAATTTAAGGATTTGTAGATTTGAGCACATAAATCTCAGAGGAAACTTGAATCTTGTCTGATGTTACAGGGACAGAAATTAATACAAAGTCTATTTAAATCTTAAGTTGTAGTTTATTTTAATTATTGTAATTTTAAACAGAGTTATTACAGTATTTTTCTGATTCTTGATGTCAGTGCATTTGTTGCAGAGCTTTGTGTTGGAGCAGGACCTGCAAGGAAAGATGACAGTGGCATTTGTGGAAAAAAAAAAAGAAAAAAGGAAAACCTGAAACAAAAATATAAAGATCATTTTGTTACTTCTAAAACAGAATTCAGATTGTACATTGTACTGCTAAAATGACTGCTTTTGTATTATGTTTGTGCATTTTTGTAGGATGTGAAATGTCCTCAGACGGGTGTGAGCACTGAGGATGGAGAGACACAGCAGATCCTGGGAATGGTTCAGACTCTCCATCACTCCTCCTGCCCTTACTGCCTCATCTGACCTGATGTTGATGTGATTTCTTCATCCTCAGTGAGCCCAGAGCCAGCGAGAGCATCTAGACAAAGACCAAACGGTGAGGATGTGATTTTGGTCAAGTTTGTTCTGCTGGTTTCAGTTCATACACTGAAGTAGGGCTGCACAATTATTAATCGCGATTAATCGTGTGCAAAATAAAAGTCTGTGTTTACGTAATACATGTGTGTGTCATGTGTATAATAATTGTGTATATAAATACACACACATACATGTATATATTTAAGAAAAATGTTATATTTAAATATAAAATATTTATATTTAAATATAATATAAATTGTATATAAATATATATATTTAGTTATACATGCATATATTATATAAATATATGCATATATTTCTTAAAGATATACATGTATGTGTGTGTATTTACATATACATAATTATTATACACATAACACACACATATATTACGTAAACACAGACTTTTATTTTGCACACGATTAATCGCGATCAATAATTGTGCAGCCCTACACTGAAGCTTCAAAAGCATCATCAAATAATGTTATGAAGCTTCTGGACGTCAGGCTCTATTGACTGATATTGTAGAAACTAGCTGGACAGACTTGATCAAAATCAACTTTTGTGTTCAGAAGAAAGAAAAAAAAAAAAAAAAAAAAAAAAAAAATGAACACAGGGATTGAACAGCGTGAAGGCAAGTGAATAATGACTGAATTTATTTGTTTGGGTGAACTAACCCTTTATGCCCCCAAATAGCGTTTGTGCTCGAAACACTAACAAAAAAGGATTTAAAAAAAATCGAATTTACATTTGGCAGATGCTGTTATCCAAAGTGACTAACAGTGCTCTTATTACAGGGATGATCCCATTGGAGGAACCTGGAGTAAAGTGTCTGGATCAAGCACACACTGGTGGAGACGCTGCAGAGATCAAACCAGCAAACCTTCTGCTTGCCAGCTCAGTGGTTTAGACCACTACACCACAACAGTAATGAAGCTACAAAAGAAATCATCATGTAATTGTAAAAATATGAAATTAAGTATGGCAAGAAACTGAATGCTGACATGAATGAATTGTAAAATGTTTTAATCTGTTTATTCAGTCATGCTGATGGAGAGCACATGAATGTTTGCAGCAGACACAGCAGAGCCAGATTGTCCCACACATCTTCTCCCACTCTTGCTTCAAGCTTGTGGGGTTCAGAGGATCATCATGATGGTCTTCCTCATCCTCTGGATCAACGATGTCCCCATTGAGAAGAGCAGCGGTGAGGGACATGATGGATGAAGGTGTTCATCAGCTGCTTCATCAGAATAAAGCTGCAGAATTGGCACAGCTGTTCTTCAAAGGCGAGATCTTCGAGCAGCTGCTGATGTCTTCTGTGGCTTCAGACATTGCTAACACTGAGGAAAACTGCACTAGGTAGGGTTGTGGAGTTACTGGTGCTGTGAGGTGTTAGTGCACCTGTCACTCATCTTTATTTTATTGCAGGACCTATAATAACATACAAGATCAGGGAAAATACCAGTTGTATCTTTAACAATGAACAATAATGAAAAATTGAAGAAAAAAAAAAAATGAAAAAAAAAAAAACCAAAACATAAAAATGTGTTTGTATACATCATCGTTTGAAATTATATACACACATAAAGCATGATGACAAGGTTAAATATTTTGAATACATCATAATGCATAAAAGTATTTATTTTATTTATTATTTGTAAGCCTGAGGGATGAAACTAGAGCTAATTCAACAAGAAAAAGGGGAAAAATTTTGATTTATGCTTGTGGATGGACATGTTTGCATATAAAATAAAGAAATTAATAACATATTCACACGAATTTGGGTATTTGTAACAAAAAATAAACTAACATTATAAAAATATAAGAACTTTAACCCAAAATATATTAGTTGTAGCCTACTACAATTACAAAATTACTGGCAGCTGTTTCTTCAACAAGACCACAAAATAAGCAGTTTATCAATATCAAGATATTAACAGATAGAATAATTAAACCTGTAATTCATATCTTTTAAGTTGTTGCACTTGTGATAACGTCGTAGGTCACATGATAACGTCAACATGGCGGATTATTTTCGGATCTCGCATACTCAACTAGATTTGGCTGTTAAGTACCTACTCTTTTGGCGCTCGTTAAGTAAGTACTTATTGAAATTAAGTACCTACTCACTGAGTAGGCGGTTTCGGACGCAGCCAGTAAGTGTATATTCTTTGCTCATACTCATGACCGGAAAAGCGGAAGCGGCGCCGGCGACTGTGTCATAATGAAAGTTCTGCTGCTCGTGAGGCGTGTGTTGCGCAATCGCTCCAGCAGCCTCGTTCAGCTCCCACAACACTCTGTCCTGCTCTGGTTCATGCTACAGTAACGTTATTAATCGCATCCATGAACATGATTTCTTCCCGAGTCCTATCCCTATTCTTTTGCACCGGCCGTTGAGGTGGAGACCATGGGTGCTTCTCAATATCCCTCCTCGTTTCCTCAAGCTCAGCCATCTTGAAGGACATATCAATTCTCTATTGCACCGCGAGGAGGCGAGGGTCGAGGGAAGAGGCTCCATAGTTGAAAACCAACGAGCGCCTCGTCTTAAATGTTGTGTAATTGCATTTCTCCGTGCGAGAATGCTGTCCGAGTTTAACCGACTTTAAGTCTTTAACCGCTCTTCTTCATTTTAACATTCTTATATGGTCTCGACCATAGACTGTAAAAAATATGGACGTAGCGTCCGTGACGTCACCCATAGAGTTCTGAACAGCAGTTTTGACGCGTAAATGAGGCCGCGGCCATCTTAGCTGCGCGTCACCGCACGTCACTCCCGGATAACTGAAAATGGGCAAAGAGGCGGGGAGGTGGTTTGAGCTGATATGACTGGTTGCTGAAACCACGCCCGCCTAGCTCGACGTGACCATGTTAGCAGCAAAGGAGCTATCTATCTATCTTAGATACGATCTAAAATATTAATGAAGATAAGTTTTATCATCAGAACGTTCTAAAGGTTTACTGTCAATCTACGGTGTTTTTTAAGATATAGATCCTCCAACACCAGTAGTGTTGGGTGTGCAAATAACAACATGGAAAATCAAATGGGACTTCATACCTTTATAATGAAATAGAGATCGCAAGATGAATCCAATCTGTGGCACTTGGGTAAAATATGAGTGTCCATTGCAAAACAAAAAAACATGTCACATTTCTTCTGAATGATCTGCTCTCTGTCAACGTTCTTCAAGAAAGGATCGATGCAATCTGAACAGCCTTTAGTAAAACTGTATACGATCGTATCTAACAAACAAATGAGCCTGTGTCCAAAGTATATTTTTTTCAAAATAGTGCAGCAGTTTTAGTTATAATATCCAAGCAGTGCTGTCGGATTTTGATATCCTCTCGCCATTGTCATTGTAGTAAATCTCACAACCAAAACTTTCAGCCAATGCCACGATCCAACAACGTGTGTTCTGTTTCTTCCGCATGCACGCACATCTACACAGACACACATCAGTCTCGAATATTATGCAGCAAGCCATATTTTATAATTGTATAAAATAATCGAGAGAAAAATGCACTAATACGGCAGAGATGCCAAATTCAGCGGCAGCTGAGGTAACATGACGGTTCACAGACAGCAGCGCAATCTACCTGTCACTCAAGTGACCACGCCCTTAATTATGCAGAACTTTAAGGCTTAATATAATTTCTAAACGGATAAGTTATAAAAAAATTCACCCCCCTCAGAGTTGTCATGACGGGCAAAAATAGCAGTATAGACCAAAACCACAATTTGAACCAACTTGTAAACATGTTTTTTTCTGCTATAAACTTGGCCAATTTAACATGGGCCTCTATGAGATTCTGCTCTCTTTTGGAGCCTGTCCCTAGCGGCCAGTCGACGAATCGCAGTTTAAGTTACTTCCGTATTGGCTTCACGAGAGAAAGGGGGAGGTTGCCGCTTGGTCTCGACACACTGACACAGCCTACGTCATCAAGCCACGCCTTTGTTTTGCATAGGCCTCTAGCGACCTCTAGCGGACAGAATTATACTGCACCTTTAACGGACCAACGAACCAAACAATATCATAATTCATAACGGGAAATGTGATATATAAGGCAGTAGTGTCTGAGTCTGTGCGTGAGCACAGTATTTACCATAGTTGAAAACCAACGAGCGCCTCGTCTTAAATGTTGTGTAATTGCACTTCTCCGTGCGAGAATGCTGTCCGACTTTACTGACTTTAAACCTTTAACCGCTCTTCTTCATTTTAACATTCTTATATGGTCTCGACACACTGACACAGCCTACTAGACAACACTGTGACATCCAGAGAGAGCGCGTGTGTTTATATTTGCATTAATGTGAATGTAGTATATACTTAGGGTTCAGAGAATTTCTTTTGTTCCACATTAATTTCACACATGTCTGGTACAAATATTTGGCTTTGTTATATTAATACAATGTATACTTTTTTCTTTATTTACCCTGAAAGAAGGGAAGTGAAATGTGACAACATGCCCCATAGGTGGGGCACATTGTAACATGACCATTTGACAGCTAAAAATGTTATGGGATTGAATTAAAAAATATACATGACAAACTAAAATATTTTGTCAATAACCCTTTAACTGCCCGCTCGACCAAATGGTAGAGCACATTTTGAGTCACTATATTTCACTGAGAGGAGTACCTAACTTAACTCAAGCTGATTGAGCCATCTCTACCATCTGGTTGAGGTATGTTATGCCAAAAAAATCCACTAGATGTCAGAGTGTCAATCAACAGCACTTGTCACAACACTTCCTCAAACATGGATGTCAGAAACAAAGAAATCACTCCTGCCATGTGAACTGTTCTTGGTGAAAATTTGCAAGGTAAGCACATTTTTTTGACATATTACACTGTAAGAGCCCTAACTTTACAAAATTATGTTACTTGGTGCCATTAAAACACTTTAGTATGTTTCAAATAATTTTTCAAAAACATGCTCAACCAAACAGTTGATTTGACACTTAAAGGTAAATGCAGAAATGTTTTCAGATCATCCATTTCTGCAGTCAGAATGGACAATTTGCTGAGAAATATAAACTTCTGATCATTATTAGCTATGAATATGACAGCTATTGTTATTTCTTCATGAATATGCTGACATAATTTCTTAAATATGTATTTTTTTTGCCAGTTTTGCATATTTTTTTGATGTAAATATAATGAATTCATTGAATTAATGTGTGGAAATCATAATTATCAGAGGCAATTACTTCTTAAATGACATGCTGGTGAACTAACATTACTAAAATTGTAAGAGATTGTTATTTATTTGTTTGTTGTTGGTTTTTTTACAGTTACTAGATGGATGTCAACAGTTTCTATGGTACAAGAACATGCTGTTACAACTTCTTAATTTAAGTCTAGGGTTAGAAGGGGTAACATTGAGATTGTGACCATTGCGCGTACGAGTGGTGATGGCTAAAGACAAGACGCTACGAAAACTGCCAATAAACGGAGTTTATTTACAATCAAGGAAAAAGAAAATAAAGGTGTGAGTTAAGGATAATAATACAATAATGCAATACTAACAAATAACAACAACAAGAAAACAAACAAAGACAATATTTACATGAAAAAGAAACAAAAGTAATAAACCAGGGAAAAAGGACAAAAGAGAGTCGCCAAAGAAAAGAAAAGAACAAAACCCAAAAAGGGACCCAAGCTAACTCAGGTTCAAAACTAACCTAACTCAAGAAAAGAAAAACAAGAAAGCAAGTCTTCAGCGCGTCAAACGCCATAACTTACCTACACTTTCTACCCAAACAAAACATACAAATGTGGCGCTCATTCCTAACTGGTGTATCTATACATTGAAGTCACTAAGTGTTGCACATGTACGTCACGTGACATACTACCTTGTCCGTTCCCAAAGATCAGGAGCAACACAGTCGAAATAATACTTAAAGAAAAAAACAAGTTAAAGAACAAATCAAAGAACAGTGACAGCTCAAAACTGTTCAACGTAAGAATGACATCGTACCGAAGGAACTTAACAACAAGCAGATCTAACAAGCACAAAAACAGAAAAGCAAAGAGCAAAGCAAGCTATCCTCGCGTCCAACAAGCCGCTCTTTTAAACTCTGGCGCCGGTCCAGGATTGGCAGCGGGTAGCATGACGTCACGTGGGCTGATGATGATTGGCAGCCTCCCGAACCAATAACCGTCTCTTGTAGGCGTGCCTAGGAAAAGAGGAGGGAAGAAAGAAAAACACAGAGGCACGAACTACCAGGACGTAACACTCCCACCCTTAAGAACAAACTAGTTTGTTTTCAAAGTAGGGAAAAAAACTCAAGCTCTCGAAAGAGCATCAGCAAGGACATTTTCAACACCTTTCTTGTGTTTAATAACCAAGTTGTAATTCTGGACTGCTAGAGCCCAGCGCATCAACCTTTGATTTTGGTTATACACCCGAGATAAAAACACAAGAGGATTATGATCCGTAAACACTGTGACAGGAAGATTACTAGAGCCAAGGTAAACTTCAAAATGCTGTAAAGCGAGCAGCAAGGCCAGTGCTTCCTTTTCGATAGTGGAATAGTGAAGCTGATGCTTGTTAAACTTACGAGAATAGTAACTGACAGGATGATCTACACCATTTTTATCCTCCTGCAGGAGAACAGCTCCAGCGCCAACTGCGCTTGCGTCCACTTCAAGTTTAAAATCCCGTGTACAGTCAGGTGCAATAAGAACAGGTGCATTACATAAAAGCATTTTCACAGAGTCAAAAGCATGCTGACATTCTAATGACCACTTAAAAAGCTTAGTTGGACTGATTAATGCAGTGAGGGGACTAACAACAGTCGAGAAATTTTTACAGAAACTGCGGTAGTACCCAGCCATACCCAAAAACCTCCGTAGCTCTCGTCGGGTGGTAGGGACTGGAAACTCCGCAATTGCTGCAACCTTGGCCTCCACCGGCCGTACTTGACCTTGACCAACCTGTTTACCAAGGTAAGTGACGGTCGCTCGGCCAAACTCACATTTTGCTAAGTTAAGTGTCAAATTAGCTTTATCAAGACGCTCAAACACGGTTCTCAACGAGCACATATGTTCTTTCCAATCCATCGAATAGATGACCAAATCATCAAGATATGCATTGCAATTTGGTACATCAGCTAAAACAACATTTACCAAACGCTGAAATGTTGCCGGTGCGTTTCTGAGCCCGAAAGCCATCGCAGTATACTGAAGAAAATTATCTGGTGTTACAAACGCAGAGATATCTGACGCTTGTGATGTAAGTGAAACTTGCCAGTATCCCTTCAACATATCTAGTTTACTGACGAAACGGGCGGAACCGATGTTATCGACACAGTCTTCCATGCGCGGTAATGGGTAGCTGTCTGGCACAGTCACAGCATTTACCTTGCGGTAATCAGTGCAGAATCTAAAAGTACCATCAGGTTTCGGCACGAGCAAACATGGAGAACTCCAGGGACTGCAACTAGGTTTGGCGAAACCATTCTCCAACAAATAACTAACCTCCTGACGCATAACAGACCTTTTGACTGTATTAACACGATACGCATGCTGCTTAATAGGGCGAGCACCATCCACAACAATATCGTGCTGTAAAACATTCGTTTGTCTTGGTACATCGCTAAACAGAGATTTAAAATCAGAGATTAGGTTACCAATATCAGATTTTTGAGCAAAGGTTAAATGAACAAGACATGAAGAGAGATCTTGTAATATCTCAGAGTTTGCTAACCGTACACACTGATGAGGGGCATTACGGAACACGACACCATCCTCGTCAGCACCCGAGACATCAAGAGTGGGCGTCAGCTCCACAGCTATCGCGACGGAAGAGACAGCGGGCCCAGCAGTCTGTTCCGGAGCTTCAGATTTCTCTCTGGCATGGTAAGCCTTTAACATGTTTATATGACACACTCTTGTTTGACGTCTCCTATCAGGGGTGGAAAGCATATAGTCAGTCTCACTCATTTTCTTTTTAACAACATACGGACCAAAGAAACGAGCAGACAAAGCTGATCCAGGAACAGGTAAAAGAACGAGCACCTCATCACCAGGCACAAAAGATCGCGCAATTGCTTTTCGATCGAACTTGCGCTTCATGTTTTTTTGAACATTAGCTAGAGATTCCTCAGCTAGCGACCAAGCAGTATGTAAGCGATCTCGGAAAGTACTAACATAATCTAACACATTAGTACACGGACTCGAATCAGTCATTAAAATCTTTTCCTTAAGAACCTTTAAAGGTCCCCTTACCTGATGTCCAAAAACAAGTTCAGCTGGACTAAAACCAAGAGACTCTTGTACCGTCTCTCTGGCTGCGAACAAAACCAAAGGTACTCCCTCATCCCAATCTCGGGCAGTATCCATACAATATTTCCTAAGCATAGACTTAAGTGTTTGGTGAAAGCGTTCAAGTGCCCCCTGACTTTGTGGTCGATAAGCACTTGACACACGGTGAGAAATCGCCAAAGTCTCCAGAACTTGGTTAAAAAGCCTTGATAAAAAATTTGTGCCCTGATCAGTCTGCACTATTTTAGGGAGTCCGAAAGTAGAGAAAAATTTCACCAACGCTTTGATGATAACAGGCGCGGTGATTTTCCTTAACGGAATTGCCTCTGGAAATCTAGTGGCTACGCACATTATGGTTAACAGAAACTGGTTACCAGATTTAGTTTTAGGTAGAGGTCCAACACAGTCTACGATTACATGCTCGAAGGGTTCCCCAATAGCTGGAATAGGAGACAGAGGAGCAGGTGGAATCACCTGATTTGGCTTCCCAACGGTCTGACAGGTATGACACGTACGGCAGTACTGAACAACATCTTTTTTTAAACATGGCCAAAAGAAGTGTTGTAATATCCTATTGTAAGTTTTTGTAACTCCGAAATGTCCTGCGAACTGATGATCATGCGCTAAGCATAAAACATGCTGACGATACAAAGATGGGACAACAACTTGATGTACAACATCCCAATCCGAATCCCTAGTTTTGGAACACCACTTTCTCATCAATAAATCATTGTCAACAAAATATGCAACTTTCTTATCCTTAGCCACATCAAGAGGTACAACAGAATTAAAAGACGTAACGAGAGATTTGTCCTCTTTCTGTGCAGCACTTATTCTCTCTCTGGACACAGATAGTTTTAATGTATCTACATCAGACACAGTTGTACTAACTTTATTTGACTGCTTTTGTGTATCGACAGCAGCATCCAGTGATTCATCACCAGCAAGAAGAGGACGGAAGAACGACTCAGACAAGTCAACTAGATTTCCCTCTTTGCGCGACTGTGAGCGAGTAACAGCGCATGCGGGAAAAACGCCAGGATAAGTATTAGATACCTTTTCCGACCGACAAAACATATCTGGTTTGTCAACAACCTCTAAAACAGGCATTATTTTTCCTCCGGCCAGGTCATTGCCAAGGATAAAATCAACACCCTGTACAGGAAGTGAAGGACGTACGGCCACTTTCACAAATCCCGTACATAACTCACTCTGCAGATGCACACGATGCAAAGGAGCCGTTACGCAATTCATTTCAATGCCTTGTATAATGACGCTTGAACCACAGAACGTATCATCAGACAACGGCAACGTATCTGCTACAATAAATGATTGCATTGCACCTGTGTCTCTGAGCATCCTTATTTCTCTCTGATCCTCACAACTGCCAGTTAAGGAAACTAACCCTTTTAGAATAAAAGGTCGGTAACTGTCATCAATTCTACTCTCATCAGGCAATGAAACAATCGGCTTAACAGTTTTAACAAATCCTACACTCTTAGGCTGGGACTGTTTGCGTTTTAAAACCAAACAATCTGCAATCACATGTCCACGTTTGTGACAATAAAAACATTCACGATCCTCCTTAAGAGGTGGGGTGGACTTAGAACGTGCAGCCGAATTTTGAGAAAGAACAAACTGTGACTTTTCCGGACGTGCAGCAGGGAAGACACTTTTATGTGTTAAGACAAACTCATCAGCTAATACTGCTGCATGCGACAACGAAGTTACTTTCTGTTCGTTAAGATAAATCACAACACGCTCGGGCAAGCAATTTTTAAAATCTTCAAGCAATACAAGCTCTCTTAACTCGTTAAAATCACTTACCTTACTAGCTGTGCACCACTTATCAAACAAGAGCCCTTTCTCCCTTGCAAATTCCACGAAAGTCTGGACAGAACTTTTCCTGTGTCCTCTATACTTTTGTCTATAAGCCTCAGGAACTAACTCATAAGCACGAAGAATAGCACACTTCATAGAATCATAGTTTAGACTCTCGTCTAGAGACAACGTAGAGCATACCTCCTGAGCTTTACCTATCAACTTGCACTGCACTAATAGAGACCAGGCCTCTTTAGGCCAACGAAGAGAAATAGCAATGCGCTCAAACGCACTGAAATAGGAGTCTACTTCAGATTCTCGAAATTGTGGTACTAATACAATGTGCTTACCTATGTCAAATGTAACTTGCGATGGATCAGTCTGCGGAGAAACATCAGAAAACTGACCTGGATCCGACTGCGCGGCTGACCCGTTAGCACCCTTCATTGCCTCTAGATCCAGCTGTCGCAGCTTCACCTGCTTGTCAGCCTCAATCTCGAGCCTGCGTATCTCCAACCGCAGATTTAGCTCGGCCTGACGGGCATCGGCTTTCTCTTGTGCCTCATATTGCAAACGAGCCAAGCGGACTTTCAGTCGCGCCCGGTCTGTTGAATCAACAGAACTGGGAGAAAATGGATCAAACGGTGGCAAGCTGGCCTTAGCATCGGCAATCCCCTCCGCCTCGGCGTCAGCTCTACCACTCCGCTTATCCGCATCATCCACAAGGCTGAGATTTGCCACAGCAACATCGCCCACACGTACACTCCCGCTAGACTCACCATCCATAGGATTTGACATAGGAAGAACATTTAACTCCCGAAGGCACTGCAACAATTTACTTTTTATGTCTCTCTTAAGACCTTGTTTGCTAATAGTAATCTTATAGTGGTCAGCTACCAGCAATAAATCTTGCTTCCTGCACAAATTAATCTGCTCTAACGAAGGTTTAATAACAAAATTCTGCAAATTAAACGCTTCCATAACGCACAATAAGCAAATAAGCAAATGACACTTCAATACCTCCCGCATGGGTACAACGCCAGAACTTCCAAAACTTACTTCTTGTCAATCGCAACCAACACACACGCACGCACCAATGATCACAACTATAAAGTTATTCGGGACTGAATCATATCAGTAAATACTATCCCGGACGAGCCCCCATTAAATGTTACAACTTCTTAATTTAAGTCTAGGGTTAGAAGGGGTAACATTGAGATTGTGACCATTGCGCGTACGAGTGGTGATGGCTAAAGACAAGACGCTACGAAAACTGCCAATAAACGGAGTTTATTTACAATCAAGGAAAAAGAAAATAAAGGTGTGAGTTAAGGATAATAATACAATAATGCAATACTAACAAATAACAACAACAAGAAAACAAACAAAGACAATATTTACATGAAAAAGAAACAAAAGTAATAAACCAGGGAAAAAGGACAAAAGAGAGTCGCCAAAGAAAAGAAAAGAACAAAACCCAAAAAGGGACCCAAGCTAACTCAGGTTCAAAACTAACCTAACTCAAGAAAAGAAAAACAAGAAAGCAAGTCTTCAGCGCGTCAAACGCCATAACTTACCTACACTTTCTACCCAAACAAAACATACAAATGTGGCGCTCATTCCTAACTGGTGTATCTATACATTGAAGTCACTAAGTGTTGCACATGTACGTCACGTGACATACTACCTTGTCCGTTCCCAAAGATCAGGAGCAACACAGTCGAAATAATACTTAAAGAAAAAAACAAGTTAAAGAACAAATCAAAGAACAGTGACAGCTCAAAACTGTTCAACGTAAGAATGACATCGTACCGAAGGAACTTAACAACAAGCAGATCTAACAAGCACAAAAACAGAAAAGCAAAGAGCAAAGCAAGCTATCCTCGCGTCCAACAAGCCGCTCTTTTAAACTCTGGCGCCGGTCCAGGATTGGCAGCGGGTAGCATGACGTCACGTGGGCTGATGATGATTGGCAGCCTCCCGAACCAATAACCGTCTCTTGTAGGCGTGCCTAGGAAAAGAGGAGGGAAGAAAGAAAAACACAGAGGCACGAACTACCAGGACGTAACAATGCACTCTTCAGGCCCTTGCCCCAGAAAACCCCCCAGATTCTGATGCTGAGCTCAGTGATGATGATGACCCAATAGAGGATGCAAATTATCACCCTGTCTGAGAAGAGAAATGTTCATATGTCTAAAAAAAAAAGAAAAATCCTGTTGGACTACCACACTTGATGGCGTTTCTTGAATCATAAAAGCCTAAAATGCCATTATATTACTATCTTTTGCTATTTTGTTTTTAGTTTTTGAATGCAGAAAGAATGTAATGTCTTTAGTTTTGTTACTTTTAGTTATTTGTGTTATTTATTTTTGTTTATTGTTAAAAAAAACAAGAAAACATGTAATTTTCTGTCATAAAATGAAAATCTGAAATATTTTATAGAACATTTCAATAAATAAACAAGATTCAATATATAAAACTATTTTATTTTGATTATGTTTTAAATAAATTAGTATTATAGTTCATATTTTCTGAATTTCATAGTATGTGTATGAATTGTTTTATTTTACCTTTAAGTGCCATCTCAACCATTTGGTAGAGGCCGATATTTTAAAAATTATGGGATGTATTGAAAAAAAATACAGTGAGTGTGATAACTAGTGACATAATGAGATAAAAAATGCAAACAAAAAATTTTTCAAATGCTTTCTTCTTGGTGGGGCAGTTAAAGGGATAAAAGACAGCAATTTTTTTTTTTTTTTTTTTCAATTCAAATTTAAATAATTTTGTAGTTTGACATTGAACTCTGCAAAACACAGCTATACAGCACTTGTCAAAACACTACATCCAAACAGATGAAGAGACATATTCAGACATTCAGAAAAACAAAAACACTCCTCTCCCTCCACTCAAAACAACTAGAGAAGATATTTTAATAGAAATGTACTCAACACTGTTAAATTTAGAAAGATTGCGAATAGATGTTCAGTTTTGTTGGATACCCGCAGGAATCTTAGGTAGCCTAATGAGGAAACTGATAAATTAGCAAAAAAAAAAAAAAAATTGAGATTTCTCTTGGAAAAAATGAAGGTAAAACTATAATAAAAAAAAATATTGACAAACAGTGGCAAAAAAATATGGGATTTAGATAATAAAGGAAGAGAATATTACATAGTTCAAAAATCAATTAAAGTTAGAACATTTAATAGTAGAAATAGACGAGAGGAAATAATCTATACAAGACTACGGTTTGGACAGACAAGACTTAATAATACGTTATTTCTTATGAGTAAAATAAACAGATAAATGTGAGGTATGTAATTGTAAAGAAAATGTAGAACATGTTTTAATGAAATTTAGAAAATTTCAGGAAGAGAGAGGAAAATTTAAAGAATGTATTATTAAAATAGGGAGGGAATGGGATATAAAAAGTATTTTAGGTATAGGAAATTCTCAAAGTGAAGTTGTTGAGGCATTAATGAAGTTTATGCAAGAAACTGGTATAGGTAGAAGAATTTAAAAGATCAATGAAGCCATGATTTTACACACTCCAATATAGTAGGTGGCGGTATGCACCTTTAACAATGGTCTGTAACCCGCCATAAAACTAAAAGAAGAAGAAGAAGACGACATTTGTGGAAAAATGAATAGGGTGAATTCAGGTAGTATGGGGAGTGGGGACACTTTTTCCCAGTCATCTCAATAGCAGAAAGTGTCCCAACTCCAAATCAACCTGAAATCACCCTAACTGTGTATGTATCTGTATCTGTGTCGCTTCCTTAATGGGTGTAAACCTCTATGTGACATGAATCTGACAGACAGCATTAGACACTATCAACCACTCAGCCTTTGAGAGCCTGTCACTGTGATGGCAACAGTTTATTGTTATGATTATGACTCTTCTGTACCCAAAGAAAAGTATATGAATGGCACTTCACTGTGTGATGGAACTGATTTACACTGAAGCAAATTCAATTATGTAAAGGACACAAATTATTATCCTGAAACAGAATGGCATTATTGGAAGTACGTGTATTTCTCAGACATTGTGGAACAGTCCTTACAAATGAATACAGCTTCAAAAATTGTAATTTGAAGTCATATTTCCGACCTCGCTTTATACAAATGCGTTGCGTACATTAAATAAGGTGACCTCAGAAGCTCAAGGATAAAATTAATGAAAGGAAATGTCAATGACACAGTTACATAGTTCCTCATTACTATTTATCTATATGCATTTTGTATCTCTGCAGTGTCCTTATCTTAAATGATTCATACAAATATAATTTTTCTGTGGCCTTTGGTCTGAAATTTTAGTAGACACAAGCCTACTTAAACAATGCAATCTTATGAAGAACTCTCTTACTTGATCATGACCAACCGCAGGGAACCTGCTATTTCCAAGAGGGAGAGGTAAACACATTTGTCACAACACAGTATCTGAAAAGTGACAAAACGACAAATGTTAGCGGCACATTCCAACAAAAATATGGAAATGATCTGGGAAAGTATTCAGTGGTGGTGTTCAGTGTCAATGTTGTTTTAGCTAATTCAACCGTTATATGCATAAAACACTTTTTCATCACATATTAGAATGACTTTTCTAATATTAAATGGTCTAAATTGAAGCTGAATATCCTTATATCCATTTAATCCTGTTCTATTGATTTAAACTGGCTCTGATTATTACATTTTGCAATGGTATTTATTGCTATTTATTTATCATTTATTTTCAACTTTCAGCTTGCAGCTAGTAGCAAAATGGGTAGAAGCATCAGGAATAAAAAGTTTGTTATAGCAATATATGATTCAGAAATTGTGAAATATAACATGAAATATAACAACACCTTGTGGAAAAAAATTAATGTTCTGGGATAATGTTCTGGGGCAAGGGTCTATATATAATATAACAAGGTGAATACAGATGAAGTTGCCCTGGAACTGGAAATCATAAGTCTTGTATTTAATATTTCTTTCTTTTTCTTCTGTATGAAGTACAGGTCTTTATCTCAAGTTATTTTACTGAACACAGTCTTAATATATTCCTATTCAGATTTCATAACTTTCTCACATTATTGCATAAACCCACTCATTTTTTATAAAGTGAACCTCAAGCTCATATTACAAGTGAACCAAATCGGACCAAAGACTAGAAAGCAAATGGCATCAGAGCCATCGTAAAATTTGTAAAATCATGTGACTTGTTTTTCGACTTAAGAATCAGTGATTGCTGTGTAAATGTGTTTACGCTACCTCTTTTCTTTGTTTTTATTGTACATTTTTGTTGTCCAGTCGAACAAAACCTTTTCAGAGTTTTACTTTCACAAGCGTTGATGCTGAGGCCTGTGGTTACGAGTGTTTAAATGACTTTTGTGTTACTTTCATCTAAACATCTGGGTAAACAACTGCAGCTCTCAGGGTTCTCAAGACCATCAAGGACACAGTAATGGACACTGTTGTCAGCTGAAGGTTAAAATCCTTCCTGTTGGCCTTCAGAAAGCCTCTGGAGCTGACAAATACAAAACTTGACATGTTTTTGTTAGTATTTCTCACAAAAAGTCCTCCACATTCTCATTAATAAGTGTTAAGTGCACTGCCTGTGCAATAGAATCAAAGATAAGGGTTTCCTTGGAAATTCTTTCTAGCCCCCCATCTCTTTCTCTCAGTGTCAAGGTTTTTCAAGTTCTAGATATAGCTGTGACTTTTGACAGTTCAATTAAAAGGACACCCATAAGTTCCAGTTCAATTAATTAAAATGAATTAACACATTTTGCCAGGAATACAAAAGGAATGTGCAGATAATTGTAAATGTGCAGATATGAAAGAACAGTTTTGGGATCTCACTTCTTGAGGGTGAGATGAAGGCTGATGAGTTGAGGCTCAAGTGACCTGAAACTTAAGAGTGAGTGTTCCTTTGTTCAGCTCAACTGAATTTTGATTTTCGGTTGAACCTCCTCTTGTATTGGTAGAACAACTTTTTTCGTATTCATTAAACTATGCTAAACCATATTTTCCAGGAAACCTTGGTGCAAGCATGCACTATTCACATTAATGTAATTCACATATGTAATGTGCCATTTGGTTCTTTGTAAATAAAAAGGCTACCTCCATTAATGTGTGCTTAACAGCAAGCATATGTAGTCCTATATGAGAACAATCACCACGTGTCGCCGGAAACTGCATATCTTTGCTACTGAATCAGAGTTTTGTCGATTGGAAAGTGTATTAAAGTAGTACTGATTGACTGAATAAACTGAAGATGCACAAATATGTTTACACTGTTCACACACTTTAATAAGCCATGTGGCATTTAATTGTATGTTCCATCTGGAATTTCTAGAATAGATTTTTAGAATGCCAGTTTTCAATTTATGTGTATTGAACATGGAAATAACCTGAAAGTCACTTATTTTAAAGCATAAGTTGCTAAACAAAATCTACCATAAGGATGAGTATATGCAGGGGTGCACATAAGTGGTACGCAGGTGCGTATGCGTGGTAAAAATTAACGATGCGCAGATTGCGCACCAGAAGCGCACCAGAAAACATTGAGGGAAGTGCTTTTGAGTACCAACATTTTTGAGGACCGGTTCACAGGGAAACGTTTACTTTCAATGGTAGCAATACCGATAATACCCCCTTAGCTGTTCCAAATGCCAATGGTAGATCTCCAGTTGCACTTTAAAATAAATAAGGAAAGGTGTATATCTAAAGAAATATTAGTGGATCAATACTTAAAACAAAACTATTTTAATTGTATTCAAATATATACGGATGGGTCAAAAAAAAAAAATCCAGACTCTGGGTATATAGCAGCAGCTATGAAATTAGAGAATTTATATAGAATAAATCAAATAGGAGTAAGAGTAGAGTTTTTATGGGCACCACTACCTGCACATGTAGGTGTAGAAGGGAATGAGGTGGTGGATAAGCTGGCAAAGTCAGCATTGAGAAAAGAAGAGATTGACATAGAAATTCCAAGTAAAACAGAAGTAAAAGGTATTATTAAAACAGCTGTTGTAAGTATGTGGCAAAATGTATGGAATAAAGAGTAAAAAGGAAGACACATATTCAGCATTCATTATAAAGTGGAGATTGAAGAAAGGGTATATGGAAACAAAAAAGAAGATACTGTTATAACCAGGCTGTTATTTAATTATTAGGTGTGTAACGGATCGCAGTTAATCCGTGATCCGTATAAGGTCCAACGGTTGGGTACGCATGTGATTCGATGATTAACTGCTAAGTTTAACCATCATAGAGTGAAGGTTTATAATTTGGACGTATTTTGTCTCGCCAATTAACACATTCAAATGATTTTAAAAGCGGAAGAAGAGGCGAAAATCAGGACTCGCGAGCTGTTATCTGTGCGCACAGCCTCACACCCCTGAGCGCGCGCACGCACGCAGAGAAAGAGAGACAGACAGCGCTCAAACACCGAATTAAGTTTACTTGCGCTTGAATGGACACATACACACAAAATGATGCCAAAATACCTGTCTCGGCAAGTATTCTCTCGGTTATGTCATAAGTGAACAGTTGAGAAAGAAACCGGATGTGTGTCAGTTATTCGGTCCGTGCTTTCCTTCTTAAAGACCTTTTGAATGGCATTGCCATTGAAAAAGAGTGTGAATATGTGTGCCATATCATTTTGCAGATTTGTGCTAACAATGCTAATGTGTTGATGGAATAACCTCACACTCTACACTTCTTTGTCCATTGCCATTTAAAAGTAGCCTTTTATTTTGGTGGTTTTTGCAAGCAACTTAATCCCTAGTTTTTCATTATGTTATCGTGGAGATTTTATTCATTTTGGAGGATTTTTAAAAGGCATGAAATATATTTTTATTTTCCAGTTTGCTGCATTTGACATCACAGCTGAGGATAGTCATAGAAAAGTAGAGGACTGTGCTTTTTCTTTCTTTTCTATTTTAGTGCCAATTACCTTCTTAACATTTCTCTAATGTCATATTCCTGCAGAATCAAAGTGGTTAGAACTGAGTGCCTTTTCAGATTTCAAACCATGCTCTGCTTGGTATCCTGGAACAGCCATTGACAATGGATGGGAGTGATTAGCTTTCTCTGGGTATGAAGACCTCCTTTACATAAACCATAAAACATACTTTAACGGTTGCTGTACACTGTATATACATTTGATTCTAAGTAAGTTTTTAAGAATGCCAAATCACATTTCAGAAACGTTTCCACAACATCATATGACTTTTAGTTGTACCCATTGTGGATATTTTACATCTTGAAAATTACGTATACAAACCAAAGAAAGTGCTTATTGTTCCCTTTTACCTCCTATTTATTGTAGCCTATAAATTTTCACCCCCTAAAAGCATTTCATGCAATACACATATGCATTTTGTGTTTGTCTGTCTGTGAATTAGTGTTGGGGATTTTTCTGCTCTTTCTGTGTTATATTGGTCTATTGATTGATCAATCATTGGGCTAAGGCCAGGTTTGTCTTTTGGTTTGAATTAAATTTGAAATTAGTAGTGATCAACCAATACAGGTTTTTAAATGGGACCTATTATGCCCCTTTTCACAAGATGTAAAGTCTCTGGACGTTTCTGAATGGTTAGTGGATATATTTATGTAGTTGCTGTGGAGTATATTCAACTCATTGACTAGCATGTGCGGTCATGTTAATCTTTTGTGCAAATCCAGTGTTGAATTGACCCTCGTTTGTGAAGCAATTTGTCGTAAAATGATGGCATGGCAACAGCATTCTAACAACTTTTCCTCTTCTCTAAAGCAGCCCAACATGGCCTCACCCCCTATGTTGCGTGTTCTTGTGGGATGGGGTTTATGTAAATTTTCAATGGTTTGTGATGTCACTAACCCAGGAAGAAGCTTGTTGTAGTCCCTACCAGCCATTTGTTGTAGTCCTTAAAAAGCAATTTCTGTAAAAAACAAAAATATTCCTTTGCATTAAACTTTGAGTGTTGTAACTTTGCAGATGTTTGTTTATGCTCAAACAGCAACATTACACACTAACTAAAATTAAAAAAGTGAAATCATAATCAAGGACTCCTTTAAATGGCCAATGCTGTGTGATAGGAGGCTTAAGCTGAGTGCACACTGTGCGATTTATAATAGTCCTTTACGATTGTTGCCAGACTGTACGAACATGATCCTCATGTCACACTGTGGGATCTCAGCTGTCATTATGTCAGACTGTATGACAATCAGGGCACTTTAAAAACGGATGCGTGCATGAAAACTTGTCCAGAGTTTTACATCATCAACCCACACACATTTGCTGACTGTGAGCTGCATTACAAGCAGGACTGAAATGGTGGCTAACAAAGACATCTCTACCATTAATTTTGATCACGGCTTGTCTTAAAAAAAGCGAAGACAATTTGACGTTTGTCGTAGGAGAAGTCACACTGCAGGACTGTGCTCCAAATCTTCTGATACTGCCAGAATTTCGTCTGAGGTAAAATTTGATTGCAACGGTCATTAACTGGCTGTCTGTGAAGATTTTAGGCTAGGATTATAGGAATCTTTTAGGATTTGCAAAATTTGTCTCAGACAACCAAATCGTGGCCAAATTCGCACAGTGTGAACCAGCCTTTATATATTACAGTGCCTATACAAAGTCATCATACCTTCTGAAAATCCTTACCTTTTGTCACATTACACCCTTTTTTGAGCTGTATGTATACATAATAACCCTCATCATCAAAGTGAAAATAACATTTTAAAACAATCTGGAGGATTATTGAAAATTAATTAGTGAAAAACCTGGTTTGGTAAAGTGATTAGCCCCTTAGAGTATACAATAAACTTGCTCAGGTGCAACTAATCAAATTACAGATCAAACACCAGGCTAACTACCCCACCTGACATCGATTGTAGTGGTTTTGGTTACTTCAGAATAAAACCAGCTGTTTCTTGAAGATTCCACTGTTAGTATGGTAGCCTGCCAAGAATTCAACATGTTTGGGAAAGTGCTTTCAGAACGCCTCCTGGATAAAGTTGTAGAAAGGCACAAGTTAGGCGAAGGCTACAAAAACTAGGGCTGGGTAAAAAATATCGATATTCTTGGGATTCTTAAATCCCAAGAATTGATTAGTCTAGTCCGTTTTCAGTTGATGAATGAGCAGAATATGTAGCGCCTCCCATCCAATAAATCGCAATAATCTTTGTGCTTTGTTACTTTTTATATAAAGCAAAATCTCAGATTTCAAAAGAAATAAACGCGACTAATCATCTGAAGGTATGCTAAAATATACAGTACAACTTACCGAAATCCGGGTAGGGGTAGGGGGAAGGGCCAGGTAGCCCTTCAAACGAAGATTTTTCGGGACCACACTTCAGACGAAGGGGTATGATAAATTTCCAACATGGCCGACCAAGCGAGCAGAGAGACCCATAAATGTAAGTATTTTCTTACTGCAAACAGTATTTTAGTAATAAATAATCACTTGTTTTATGTTGCATTTAATCTTGTGTTCATGTATACGGTTATGTTCTCCGAAAAAAGATTTGTTAAAATCGCTATGAAAACAGTTCGCTAATGTTTTTTACTTTATGATAGTTCCACAACATATTTTTTTATATTTGATTGAAACCCGCGTTGATTTGACAACATAAATTCAAATCCGGTGGCAGCTAACTTGTCTTTTTGCCGCATGCCTGATTAATGTATTGTTTTGTTGTGGTTACGTCCATAAATACGTGTACGTTACATGATATAAACATGATAAAAAGTGCATTCAGTTTGCGTGCTTATTCATCAGTATTGTATGTTCTGTATCAACCAGGGACTCCTGAGGAAACACGCAGGCTCGTCTCCTTTGTCTTATGCGAAGAACTGAAGACAAATGCAAAAAAATAGCTGTCGCCCAAGCAACAGAGATCACTACAGCTATCGATGGCATCTTAAAAGGCCAATTCACACCGCACCAACAAACAATTTTTTTTAGCGCGACCCTTTTTATTTACGAGACCCATAAGCATATACAACCATGTAGCTAAACAAGCCAAAACGAATTATTAAAAACGAAACTGAAGATAAACCTGCGTTGCTCTCATAGTGGTTAACGTTACCTCTCTCTTTTGGTGAAGTGGAGCAGCTGCTCTTGCTCAATGGCACGGATTGCACTATGGACTATTGTACCTTTTGTATATTTTATTTTTTTTAACAGTATTTTATTTTTTATAATGAACAAGCTGCGATGTCACGTTTCCACTGCTTTGTTGTGTGTGCGTGAGGCGCAGGCGCGATCAAACAGCTGTCTTTGCAGGGGACTTGCCTCATCGTCATGGCAACGGTTCGTGGCCAGGTCAGATTACGTCAGAGTTTGTTGCCGTCTGTTGGAAAACTGTTCACACCGTGCAGACATTCCACGACCCGACAAACGCCGATTAAACATGTTCAGTCGGGTGAAAACCGACTCCGACCAACGCCAACAGGGGTATCACACCGATCCAACAAACTCCAACAGACGAGTTTGTTGGCTGTTGTTGGTGCGGTGTGAATTGGCCTTTAGAAGTGTGTGATAAACATCGGCGCATCTATGACGTAGGAGCTAGCGACGACTTATGATGACGTGTAACGGTCTAGTGGTGTCCCATTTCTTAGGGGCATATTTTCAGCCCTACCCCTTGACACTCTGTTTCAAGGGGCAAGGGGAAGGGGTAGGCGTAGGGGGAAGGGGAAGGGGTATAAAATAGAATTGGGATTGGGCCTTAAGAGCACTCAGTCACTGTCCGGTCTCGTTAACGCATACCTACCTGTTATGCTCACCTCAAGGACTCTGCTAACTTGTACTTACCTGTATCCAGCGTTCCATGTGATTCCTAGTGTCTCCTCGTCTTCTGTGAGTGTCATCGTGTCTCGCCTACTCCACGCCTGCCTGCTTCCACGATCCCTGGGAAAGATAAAGACAAGTATCAGATTCAGTATCATCTTCAGTCACGAACTTAACCTGCTTCCACTCACCTGCCCTCTGCCAACGTTCTCTGGTTGTTCAATAAACTGTATATTAACCATACCTGTGTCTCCGTCCCCTTCTGTACGTAACACAATGTCACGTAATGTCACATTTACCTCTGAAAAACATATTCAGTGACCATAAACTCATTAGTCAGCTAGAAAAGTGTACTCTAGAAAGCAGCATTCTGATAAATATAGCTATGCACCACTATATATTCATTATAATTTTTAATGTTCTTAAATATTGAATGCATGTTTGAATAAATCAGTTATGACAGCCGTGATTTAAATGTTTATATTTCAAAAAACGAATTGGAGTAGAAATATGATTATGTAATTCTAAACTTTATTTATAATAAAAACATTGAGTGTAATTTAAGTGTTTGTATATAAATAAGTTAATTTACCTTCAATATTATTATAGTAGTACCAATTGACTCCCATGTGTAGTTTACATTTTTTTCCTCTAGAAAATTTGCAATGTACTGTAACTGAAATACTACATTCAAAATAATCAATATCGAATCGAATCAAATCGTAATCGAATCGTGAAAATTGTGTCAATACCCAGCCCTAACAAAAACCTGTTGAAGGCTTTAGATACTCCTCTGAGTACTGTTCAGAGCATCATTAAAGGGTTAGTACACCCAAAAAAGACATTTCTGTCATTAAATACTCACCTCATGTTGTCCCAAACCCGTAAGACCTTTGTTCATCTTCGGAACACAAGTTAAGATATTTTTGATGAAATCGGAGGGTTTCTGAACCACACATCAGCGTCATTGCACCTTTTGAGGTCCAGAAAGGTATTAAAGACATTATTAAAATAGTCCATGTGACTACAGTGTTTCAACCCTAATGTTATGAAACAGCGAGAATACTTTTTGTGCACACAAACAAAACAAAAATAGTGACTTTAACAATTTGAACTGTTGGCATACGCAGTTGACGTAGTGAACACAGTGCATGCATCTGTGTTTACGTCTGAACGCCGGCTCAGTATTGTACTTGACAAAATCTGGCCAAAAATAAGGTGTTTTGAAGTTTGTTCTGGTGGTGGACCAAGTTTTCCGAAAAAAAATTGGTTGTTAAACACATTCAAACTGCCACTGATCCATGATGATTATGTATTTTCTTTTCTGATTTTTTTTCTTCACTTAATTCATCAAGGTCAGATATGAAATCCCTGCGTGGGTTGGTTGCGTTGAAATGTTTGGTATACAAAAAGGATGAAGAATAAATGTGCAGAGAGTATATCAGGGTCTGAACTCTGATCTGATCCATATTTTGATTTGATCTGAATATTATGATCTCATCTGATCTGTAGATTAACTTCTGAGTCTGCACCCTGACCCAACATGCATCGCATTCAATGGCAAGGCAAAATGTTAAAGTAAACTACAAAAAATTTGTGTGTGTATTGTACTTGTTCCTGCCAAGTGGGTTTATTTTCTCTAGCTTTTTATGATCTTTAAGACCAAGGCTTCTCTCTCGTCTTTTCTCTGTGTGTTTAACCTTGCCCACTTCAGGGTTGGCCTTCTCCATTGCAGCTTTGTCCTTGAAACAAAGAACATCCCAAAACTAGATGTAGAGCCTCCTCATTCATAGACCCAGTAGACCCCGCTTGCACAGCACAACAGCATGGCCTCTCGTACATGTGTGCAGGTCTTGGCCCGCTCCAGTTCAGCTCTTGTGAGCCACCCAGGATCCACAAAACCCCATCCGAGATTTCTTCACTCTGTTCCCAAACTGTGCAGTCAATCCCAACAAAACGGGTAAGGATCAACTGTACTTTGCTTGTTGTTTCACATAATGCTTTGTGTTCTGTACAAGGAATGTGTATTCTAATTATTCTGATTATAAGACCTAATAATTTCTTGCTCACAAACATGCGTCTTTTCTATAAGTTAAATCTGTGATCTATGGGGCGGGGATATATATTATGGTTATTTGTCAGATTGAAAATGAAAATTAATACTTTGGATTTCTGATAGAATCTTCTCTCGCCCTTTGTAATCTTCAGCCAACTAACTCTTTAAATAAACCTGAAAATAACAATTGTGTAATGAATTTAAAGGGAATTATAATCAGCTCATTATTTAATTGGCTTTGGAAACATTTTGCCCATAGCATTTCTTTGGATGATTATTCATCACACTCATTATTTGTTTGGTTTTTATATATGACCTTAGATCATTGTATTCTTAGCTTTTATACCTTCAGTATACAGTAGAACCATTTTATGCTTGGCTTCTTCAGCATTGTGTGGTGAATGTCATATCCATTTTAGTTTATTTTCTTTTCATTAAGATCTTAAGTAAGTGAAAATGCCTACTCTTATCAACCCACCAGGGTAACACAAGGATCAGAAGTGCTTTTCTTGTCCACCTACACCAGATTGCTTGGAATGGCCTCCAGTCAAATGCCGTTTCGTATCACTTCTGCGCTCATGACACAAACTCACTCCCCCATCTGCCTCTGCATCTGTAATCCGAGAATAGATCTCTGCATGCCTTGACATATCAGACTGGATGACTGCTAATCACTTTCAGCTCAGGTTCAGTAACACTAACTTCTTTCTCCCAGGAAAAACCTCTTTTGAGCACACTCAGTAATGTGGTGTTAACATTGTGCATAGCAGTCCCCCCTGTCACCTTGTGGTGTGCATGCAGCATCACACAAAAATACAAGTACCATAATTCATTTATTTCTTGAACGAACCTGTCCTCTAACAAAGTAATCAGTATTCGGCTGCTCATGTGATCTCAACATGCCGACCCCCTTGGGCTTTCATCAGGGTACATACAATATTAATTTGTATACATATAAACATGATATATGAGGGACAGAAGTACTCTCCGTTCAATAGGCTGTATTCATAGTTTTCAGTCACTTGACTGGCACGGAGACCTGGAGGGCAAAACATCCATAGAACTACATTACAGACCTGTCAATTTTCCATCTCAAAAAGAAAAAACATATAAATAATAATAAAAAAAAATCTGGACAAAAGGCAAGTTTTGGGCACTTGTGATCCATATACAGCAGCTTTTGCAGTATTTTAATCAATGGGATATTCTAAAATGCCTAATTTGAAAAACACTGCCTTAATGTTCTAAAACAGCAATATGAAAAGATTAAATTCAGTATACACCTTATTCATGATGCATACTGTACAGACGAGCAGATTAGCCCAGAATATGAAATTCTTCATAGTGGTTTTCTATGGAAAAACTCTTAACAAGAAACTGTGTATTGCGTTTATATTCCGGATTCATCAGCTTGCTTGTACTTAGTATGCATCATCATCAATAATTGGATTTGATCTTTTAATATCACTGTCTTAATACATTAGTAGCACAAACCTGGTAAAAATGACTGGCGGGCAGTAAAGGAAAGCCTTGTTTTGCGTTTCAGGTGGGAGTTCCTATTAGGGTGTGACATAACTATGTTGTATACCTGAAGAAAATCTTCCAAAAAAAAAAAAAGTCTTTCCAAAAAGAAAACATCAATTATGAAAATTAAATTTGACATTATTCAGATCAGTTCACATTTATTTGTATAGTGCTTTACAGAAATTGCTTCAAATATTACAATCAAGAAGCCAAAAGTAACTGTCAAGGGAAAAAAATCTGTGAAATCAGTAGTGAAACTCATCAGGGCGAGTCTGCCCAGCTTCTCATTAAGGTCCTGGGGCCTCATTTATAAAACTTTGCATAGATTTCATCCTAAAAGTGTACGTACGTGCAAAAGCTAGATTCTGCTTACGCATGAAAACCATACGTACACCAGAACCTGCGCACAAATCCCTTTATAAATCCCAGTCAGCGGAAGATTGTGCGTACGTGCATCTCCACCCTGTTCTCCCCCCGAAATCACCATATATGGAGCTTACGACGCCTAGTTTTACCATGCATAAACTCATCTGCATATAATTTCCATGCATGTTCCCATCCATGTGACACCATGGTTAACACCGTCAAAGATACAAAGACATTGGAAAATATTAGATATATACACCGAATCCAGCAGTGTCTTCCAAAATATCGAAGTTAAGTGTGCATCATTGATCGTCATTCTCACTAAAATATTTTATCATAACATCTGGAGTTTAGTATAAAGAGGAATTATTGTGCTCCTGTCATTAAAACAGCGTGTCACAGAAAAAGTGATCGAAAGTATCTAGTGATCGAAACATCTAGGCCTACTATCTAAATTCATATAATTTTTGTTTAACTTCTCTGTAATGACTGCGTAATGTAATTTCAGTGCTTATCGCCATTAGTGAAAGTGTAATATTAATGTAAATGTGTATATCAAAATGAAAATGTGAGTTTATGCGAGTTTAAATCATTCTTTTATTTATTTAAACTGTTATTGTGAACATGCACTGATTTTGACTCATAATGAGGATTTAAAGTAGTTTTCCTTCATCTACCGTCAGTCCCTCAGCTCACCATTGGTGTCGCCAAACTGCTCTGTCTCCAAAATGTTCGTACGCATATGTCAGAGTTTGCGTGGAGGTGTGCAAATTTTACCGTCAAGTTTGTTTTTATAAATGTCAGAAGTGGCAAAGTTTTATAAATGAGGCTCCTGGTCCTCTTAAAGCTAGCCTCCAGAACCCTGGAAATTCTTTCCTACTTATTTCTTCGACTCAGTTCCTTTCAGGCCACCAGTAACTATTAGAGTTCAGTGTAAAAGGCATGGTCTTGATCATCAAGTGCTTCATGTCAGGCTGGTCATTATCAGCACTATTTCTGGTTGCCTATATATTCTGTATTTCCACTTAAAGTATCATGCTTATCCAAGTGTAGAAATTCTGTCATACCTGCAATTTATTGACAAAGAAATGTTACAATTACTGGTATGTCAGTGGACTTTCCAGCTATATTTTCACAAAGCCTCTTTCAGACTCACCTTCACTAGATCTCACTGGCTTTTACTCATAGAATACAGTTGTAATTCCACTGAATACTGCTGTGTTTATGCACTGTTCAGGTATGAAAGAGAGCAACAACTACATTATATGACCTAAGTTAAGTAATTGCGATATAATTGATGTGTGCTCTTTATTTTGAGTCCCTTTAAAATAATGTAAAATGTCAAAACAATGTGAACTGGCATGATATTTCATATTTTTGTAGTTTTTATGTTGTGGGCAATACTCTGTTTTACCCTCTTCTAAGGTTTGTTTGGATATATGTGTCCTTCAATTCGAGTCGGAAATATCGTAATTTGATGATGAAAGGGGTGTGTCGATTTTAAACATTATTATATTGTACATGCAGTTTTTAAAGGTGTGATGTACATAGCAGCTGATAGATAATTAAGTGATATAAATGAATCATTTTCATCATTTTTAATTCATATGTAGTTAATTGGGTTTGTTGTTCACAATTATTTTTGCTTTGTTTAGGCTGAATGTGTCATAATAACGAATGCCTTACTTCAGAGGTCTTCAACCCTGCTCCTGGGGACCCTCTGTCCTGCAAAATTTATTTCCAACCTGCTTCAGGACTCCTGCCTTTGTATTTCAAGTGATCCTAAAGAGCTTAATTAATGCTTCAGGTGGAGCAGGGTTGAAGAACTCTGCCTTTACTTGAGCTGCATCCTACGAAGGATTGTTCTTGTTGCCTAGCAACTGTGACAACTGCCATTGATGAGCGACAGCAACGTTTGTACTAAAGTTATATTAAACAGTCTGAAAACAAAAATGGTGCACAAACTGTCAATAATAAAGACAATTGCGCAGTTTGTATGATCAAAGACGCGATTTGAGAGCATCGTTGATGCATCGCTGATGCCCTTGAAATATTTAGAATGCTAATGGTGCAGTAAGCAATTTCTGAGAAACGCTGTAGATATTTAAAATTACCAAAACAAACACGCCCCAAAGGATCACACCGCTATCTTGATAGCTCCACCCCAAAATTCACAAGCACGCTATGCAACACAAGTACCTCCCCCCAATGAGTGGATATGGCGTGTGTCCACCAAAGCTTTTTTTCCAGTGGCTAGCATACTTTTCCAATTGTTTTCAATGGGAGCACCGTATTTTTTTAAACGGCAGGAGTGTAACGAGGCGCTGAGTCTCTTTTTCACGCTCAAGTGCTGAGCGCTATGCGTTTTTTACCGGTCGCCTCAAGTTGAATAATGTTCAACTTTGTGTAAAATGCTGTGCTTATCACTGTCACTTTTTAGCCAGCCATCCAATCAGAGTGGATACTGACCAACTATCACAACATTCTTGCTGTACAACGACATCAACAAGCAGAGAGCAGAACAAAATGGATGAGAAATTAATAACACACATAGCAAGAACTCTACATTGTGTGGACATTTTTAGTCTGAAACAAATTATCTGCAAAATCAATTACAAGTAACAGTGCCGTGGATATTCCTTATCATAGCAACAAAGTGTCTCAACTAAAAAAAAAAAATGCTGTGCTAAGGAAGCGCTCTCAAGCACTCACAGCTGTTTTCAGCAGAGCGTCTAGCATTTTCAGCTGGCTAAAAATGCTTTGGTGGACACACAGCCTTACTGATGATTGGCTACAAGCATGTTTTGGTGCTGGGTCCAATCCACTTTCAACAATGTTTCTCAGATTTTGCTTACTGCAACCTTAAATACTGGACCTGCCTGCGACTCAGAGTCATGCAGTGTGGGGGGTGGGGGCATGGTTTCTGCAAGCAACCATTCTCTCCTTCATATTCTTCTTTTTTCTCCTTTTTTTTTTTTTTTTTTGCTGCAGTCGGCACACAGAAAACTTGGATCACAAGTTTATCATTTTAAGTTTATCATTTAGAACTCCTCTCTTACAATCTTACATTATTTACTGTATCACTTCTCTGGTGTGTTTGGTTGTGAAATGTAGTTTGTAGACCATACAGAGTTGTCAGCGATTTTTCTTATTCAAATGTTGTGAAATGTGAGACCCCCCGTCACCAATCCGAGTAATGTGCACACAACAGCAACTAAATGGTAATCCAGACAGTTGTGTAGCATGAGAACAGTGAGCCGCGGACTTCATGCGGTGTGTACCCGGCGTTACTCAGACTACTTTCCCATGTTATACACCCTTTTTCCTCATACATATTTTACAAATAGTAAAGTATTTTTAAAGGCCCCAGTAACTTGCAACAACCTCCACTAATTAGTCCAGGCCATGTCAATTAGCATATCGGTGTATAAATCCAAAACAAAACTCAAGAGTGTGATCAAGAAAGTTTGACCTAAAGCAAAAAAGGTACACAGCTGTCAAACTACAGGGATGTAACCAGAGATGGGCGTAAATACATGGAAATGTATTTAAAATACAAATACAAAATACTGTGTGGAAAAATGTATTTAAATACAAATACAAAATACTGTGTGGGAAAATGTATTTAAATACAAATACAGTATTTTGTATTTTGAAAATACACAAAATACATGTGAAATTGAAGATTCAGTGCAGGTATCCCTATTAGGCTGAAATCTATCTGGACCTATTCTGAATGCCAAAGAGCATTTAGATGTGTGCAACTACTTAGAAACTTTCGTTTTAATTTCATATACCTCTTCCCTTCCCCTGCCCTGTAGGAAATAAAAAAACTACAAAAAAAAAAAAAATCATTTTTAACATTTTTTACGTTTTATCATCATCATTAAAAGCCAATGTGACAATGTGTAATTTGTTAAGCTAATTATAAATAGTGACAGTGAATTAAGAAACTACATAGGCCTACTGACTTTTAATTCCTTACCTAATTTCTGCACTCTCTGTCATTCTCTCTCTGTCATTCTCTCTCTCTCTCTGTCTCTCTCTTTCTTAAGTGCTTGCTTCCTTGCTGGTAATTACAAATACACTTATGTAGTGCAAAATAGCAGCCATTTATATACTTACTTCTGACAAGGTTACAATGTAGTCTATTATGGTGAACACCACTAAAAAAAACTGTAAAACTGTGGGAACCTTTTCTGCTATATAGCAAAGAATAGGGATGGGTGATATGACCAAAATCTTAATTTTACTTCACAGTAACAATATATGACATGGTTTCACAATTATCAATATCATTTTTGATACCACAGCAAAAACTGAATTTCAAACTCTTTTGATGTTTTGATGTTTTTTTTTTTTTTTTTTTTACGCTAGTATAGTAACTTTTATATTTATTTAATGTAAAGTTATTTGTTTCTATATACATAATTAGAAAATATAAAATCTAAAAAAAAAAAAAAAAATTAATTAGAAATCATTTGGCACTTTTTTTTGGTGAACAATAAAACTAAAAGTGTAGTGTATCTTTCATCATTGTCATCACAAATGCACACAATCACTACACTAAACTGATGGAGACAGACAATGATTAACCTAATTATTTCGTCTCTACATAAACATATGCATAGATGGGTAAACACAATCACAATTTGGAAATGTGTCCAGTTACATTTTCATAAAGCACCATGTTTGTAAAATTTAAAATGATTACATTTACAAAATGAGCCTGCATAGCCGAAATAATGAATAAAGTAATGGTCTGTGTTTAATACAATCGTTAATTGAAATAAAATAATTAATGAATTAAAAAACATATATAACACAGTATTGTTCAATTTAGTGTTATACATATGTTATCATATTAATATGTTTTGTTCTAATGTCTCAAGTCACAATTTCAAGTTTACTGGGTTTAACTTGATTATTTGGTTAGGGTTTAAGAAGTGTACTAAAAAACTTTTTCACATGTGTCGTCAAAATGACCTACAACCTAATCAGTTTAGATGTGAAGAAATCCATTTATTCACAAACTTCTCACGAGACGAGTGTTTGACATAGCATAAGAGGTGTTTGACAAATTATTCGGCAAACTACTTCCTCTCATCGCTGCTTTTTGGTGGTTTGGAGAACAATTACTCAGAGTCGCCCTCTGTCGTTTCACAGAATTATACAACGGAGAGCACGTCAAGCATAAAAGCCTTGTAGGTTTACTGAGGAGCGCGCGCAGTAAGCAGGTTCATGGCATAGAGCCATGCGAATTGCGAAAGTATAAACAAGGCTTCAAATGCACAAAGCTAAAGAGAAAGTGGAAAGTCCTATCTATGTAAACGATTTAGAAAAAGTTCCATAGATTCACAATTTATATCATCGCTACGAATCTACGATATTGTCATATGATCACCCATCCCTAACATGCAGTAACGTTAATGCTTCAAACACAATTGACAAGCTACTTTAAGCAACAAGTAGCACATCCTCACCTTATTCCAGAAAAGTTGCCGATCAAAGGCTGGGGTGTACAGCTGCGGCTCATGTGCATGAATGTTGGGGTTGGGGAGGAGGGGCGTGTCTGGTCTGAACTAGTTGATGCATGAAAACAACACCCCGATAAAGAGGTTGACTGTCTCAAAGTATTTTGAGTATTTTGAAAATACAAAAATACTCATCTTAAATGTATTTAAATACAAATTACATTTGATTTTTTCCAAAGGCTTTAAAATACAAAATACAAAATAGTATTTTGTATTTCAAATACGTATTTTAAATACATGTATCTGAAATACTGCCCATCCCTGGATGTAACAATGTGCTGTTCATGGATGGATGACAATGAAATGTGCATATGTATAGTGCATAAGTCATTGATGAAAAGCCTGGAATAGGAATAGTCACATGGATAAATTCTTTACAGAGACTGAAATTGTGCCAGTCAGATTTTTGCTCTTTTAGTTGGACTAAAAGACTTAGGTAATGTGATTTGTAACTCTGCATGGTCCGGCATGTAAACACATTAATCGGCCTTGCCATTGTGCGCCTGAGGTGACGTGTATTTAATGATTTAAATATTCAGTTAGGCATATTGGCTTGTATACTTGGACAGACAAATGAAGAATGCAGCTTGATTACGCAAAAACCCACTGTAGCTCAATTATGACTGCTCATGTAAATGCAATGACAAGGAAAAATTCTCTAGTCAGTGTCATTTTTCTTTTGTTCAGTTTTCTACTTGTAACAAATCCAAAAACACAAAACTTTCAACCGTAGTCTGTTTTTCTGGGCACTGCTATCCAAATGCAATGTTTAAAGACTGTGAAAGACCAGAAGATTATGCTTACTGTCATGTTTACTTTGATGTTCTCTGACAAATGTCTCTTTAAAGTAGGGTTTTTTTTGTGTCTGAGCTGATAGCTTTGTGAGCAGTGCCTCTGGGTTCTTTGTTGATCCCGTTCCTCTCACTCCACCCTGTTTTTCTCTCTAATCTCTACACTATCCAATAACGCCATTTAAAGGCCAAAAATATAATTATAATTCATTAATGCCTAATAAGTTCCCTCCCTTGCACATGAATAACAAAGACACATACAGTGATAAATGTGTTAAATTAGTGCAAAACACTGCACTAATTTACCCTCTTTAAAATTCACACATTCACCCTCTTTAAAATTCACAATCAAAAAAATATGCCTACTGCACAACCTGACTCATCAACCCAACCCATTGTTGCAAATTCTATTCTCACTTACTAAGAAGGCTCTTTACCAAGAGGATAAATTCAATTAAATAAATTTGTGTGTATCTGTGTGCTTGTTCTCAGGTCCTCTGGCTCTAAAATGCTGGTGCACTTTGTAAATCAGTCGGGGGTGAAGAGCAGCGTGTTTGTCACGGAGGGAGAGACTCTTCTAGATGTTGTCATAAAGAAGAATCTTGACATCAGTGGCTTTGGTAATGAAACCTTCTTCTTTTTTTGTTATTTTGGCTCCATGTGATCATTCTAATTCCCATCTGTCTCATCCCATTCTCGCCAGCAAAATCCTGCAGGTAGAGATCTATGTGGATTTTTCAGTCCAATTCCAGTAAGGTTATCTCTCGCTCTAGTGTCATAGGCTATTTTTTCCAATTTTCACACCGATGCTTCAGACCTCACTTTGTTGCATTTTTTTGCAGCAGGCAAGAGCAAGGTGCTTTTCCTTGCTGACGCATACAACCGAAAAACATGGAGAATATCAAACTCTGCACCTGTAAACCATTAATTAATGTTGCACAATTTTGTTGCAAGGGGGAGGAAATGTTCCTTTTTTATGTTGATATTAGTTTTTGATTTAAGATTACTCGGGCACATGAATAAAAAAAAATAAAAAAAAAGATATGGATAAATAATTTATAATAAATACTACAGTATTCCATAAACATGACCTGATGCAAATGTGAAAATATATAAAAGGCACTCTTCAGAAATTGTTTACAGAACTATAATAAAGGCCCCATTTATTTTGATGCTTTGAATGACATTTCTTAGCATTCTTACAAAAAATTACTAAAACTGTGGGTGTGTGTGTGTCTTAGGAGCGTGCGAGGGCACTCTGGCCTGTTCCACCTGTCACCTGATATTTGAGGAAAGTGTGCATGACAAACTGGAACCAATGGTGGACGAAGAGATTGACATGCTGGATTTGGCTTACGGACTCACCAAGACGTAAGACACCTGGATCTAAAGTGTCAAGAGTGTCTGATTGAGTCAGTAACGCTTTAAGCGCTTTAAGTGAGTCCGAATAATGGAAGAGGATTCAGCCAGTGCTAATCACATCAATGCATCTTAGACAATAAAGAAAAGGTTTTAAGTATGACAAGAAAAGAGCACTGCAAGATGTTAACAATGCACCAACAAGGTTTTTGAAAATGTAGAAAGAATATGGTTGATTCATATAATCCAATTATATTATAAGGATTGATCTGCTTGAGCTAACTGAGCACCAGTACCCCTTATGAAAAATAAGTATACTTCAAGTTTATTTTATGAAGTAATGTTTAGGTATATTTTTAAGTATACTTTATGTAGTAAGTATACTAGTATCAATGTATTAGTAGTAAACTTGTAAGTGTACTATTTCAGCACTGCTTGGGACTAAATTGGCCCAATTTAGTATATAGAAAGTATGATTAAGTGTACTATAAGTGGAACAGTAGTAAACTTTAAGTGCACAACTAGTTCACAACTACGTTTCTCATTTGTACTGCATCTGTACTACAAGTGAACTTATAACTATACTAGTAGTTTACTATTTTAATACTAGTAGTACATTTTTTTAATATATGAAAATAACTTAAAATTTAATTGAACTCTTTCCATTTTAAAAACATTTTATTCTAGCTTAATGCATTTTTTATCAACACTTGAATGTGAGTATGTTTCATTTAAAAAGGCATCATTTTAAACAAAAAGCTGAGAAAATTGCGTTTTTTGTCAAAGTCTACGTCCGGATGGGATTCGGAACGATGATCAAAACAGATGAAGTAGATTGAGTCCATCAACACCCCAAAGCTTCACAGTCCTATAGCTCGTCCTGGGTCGACATTTCAATAAGTAACGTTAGGCAGTTAGCCGTTATTTTACATTTGCTTGAGCAGTCTTCTATCGCTTGTTTCAGCTTCTTCTTCTGTGTTTTGATCCGGAGATTCTGTACTCTTTCAGAAGATGCGTAATAGCACCCCCTATCGTAACAGTGAAAACACTGCTAGCCTGAAAATTCAGTCAGTGGCGGGGAAAGAGTAACATTTTAAAGGCCACTCAATCAAAAGATTGAAACAAAACTACAAGCTAGTATACTTAGAATACTTAACTATACTTTTAAGTAGATCTCGATCAAAAGATTGAGTATAGGCCAAATATACTCAGTAGTGAACAATAAAAAAGTACTTTTATTTTGTTACTGTAGGCTACTTAAGTCAATTTTTCAAGTATCTGTACTTTACTTGAGTATTTTTATTTTGAGCAACTTTTACTTTTACTTCACTACATTCCAAAGCATAAGGTCTTACTTTTTACTTCACTACATTTCATAAAACATATCATTACTCATTATTTTAAAATGAAAAAAATCATCACATGATCAGAAATGCAAAAGTGGTGTCCGATTCATGCACAAACTGATTCTTTTCAATCATCCTGCTAAATCGGTTCGCAAATCACATCAAACAATTAATACGCGAACTAGACTGATCGAATTACAGTTCTCGAGTCAACAACTCACTGAGTCAATGATCTGCTCAGTGAAATGAATTTACAAGTCTGATTGAAAATTAGCCAAGGGCTGGGGATCCTTTGAGTGCGTGCGTGACTGATGGCGAAAAGTAAGTAACTAATGTTGAATAAATCATATTTAGGTCACAACTGTCAGTTGTTTGTCAACTAAATCTGCGATCTGTTTAAGCCCTCTGAAATGCTCTAAAGGGTTAGTTCACCCAAAAATGAAATTTCTGTTAAGAAATAAGTACTCACCTTCATGTCGTCCCAAACCTGTAAGACCTTCGTTTGTCTTCGGAACACAAATGAAGATATTTTTGATGAAATCCGAGGGTATCTGATCCACACATGGGCAGCATTGCACCTTTTGAGGACCTGAAAAAGGTACTAAAGACTTTGTTAAAACCGTCGACGTAACTACAGTGATTCAACCTTAATATTTTGAAATATACTTAAGTGCAATTTTAAGTATATTTTATGTCAGGGGAGCCTGGAAGACCCAGAGGCGAAAGGAGCTTGAAAATAATTTATTAGAGTTCCCACAAAACAAACAGAAACAGTTCTGCCAGGCGAAGAGAAACAGGTTCGTTGCAGCTGGCGATCAACAGAAACAACAGCAGTGTCCCGAGTCACAAGTCCGCGTCTGTAGTCCCACTGGAGAGAAGCGCGAGCAGTTGGAAAAGTGCCGTACTGACGGATAGCAACGTCCACGCCAGACGACCGGCTCTCAGTTCAGCGGAGCGACAGCAGGAATCCAGTCTGGGGTGAGGACTGCGACCGGGACAGGAACTCAGACTCAGATTCAGAAAACAGACTGCTAAGACACACACGAAGAGAGATTTAGCGAGATTACAGGGAGCAAGTGCTACTCACAAACATCAATTCCCAGACGCAGACGAGGACAAAGAACAGGGAGAAATAAGCAGCGCAATTAGCGCGAAGACACAGTACAGGTGCGTGCACGAGGGCGCGTGCGTCAGAGGTAAGGGGAAACAGCTGAGACCAATGAAAGATGAAAGCGAGAAGGATACCCAAAACAAGAGTAATCAAACCTGCCTTATGACATTTTAAGTATATTATAAGTAAAAAGTAGACAAAGTATACTTTATTATTAGTTTAAAAGAAGAACACTAATAGCACTTGAATAAACTTCTTTTTTCGTAAGGGATATGTGTTCATTGTGTTGCTAACAGGTTGTCATGAAAATAAAGAAGGTCCACACACGTGTTTTATCTTGCACGTCCTTTACTCAACTGAACTTCAGCATCCCCTCCCGACTTATCCCCCTGCGCATGTCCAATACTCTTTTAACCAATCAACATACATGACATCTCCCCTTCTTTTTTTTCTTAACCCACAATAAAGAAACTTTACTGAACTTTTCCTGTGCTTTTCCACTAAGTGAAATAATAATAATTGCAAAACACATCTATAACGTAACTTTCTCAATAGGACACTTTAAGGTAATACATAATAAAATTGCTTGAATAAACATGCATTTCTCTTCAAGACATACATAACAATGTACATACTGAAACTTGAACTTTCACTTTGGACCATTTTTTTCAAGATTTTACAGTCCCATTTATGCTATGAAGAGCAACAATCCTTTTACAAATTCAGTCTCTGCACAGGCTTACACACTCTGCCTGAGCGGGTTACTGTGGCTGACTGTGACTGCTGTACCTGCCCTGATGAGGTGGTATCTGTAAGATCAGTATGTGTCTGTGTAGGTGTATTTTGTGTCAAGGTGGGTATGTCCTGTGTCTGGGTATGTGTACTTATTCCCTTGGAATCCATAAGATCCATGCCTTCAGGGTCCACTGTATATTCTGGTGTTGCAGAAGGAGTGTGCTCCTTCTGAAGGTGACGACGGTTTCTCCTAATGAGTTTTCCTTCCGATGTTTCCACTACATACGACCTTGGCGTGGAAAAAGAACCTTGAATGGTCCCTTGGTTGGTCCAGTCCTTTTGTCCGTCCACTCTGACACGAACAGCATCTCCTTGACTTAGTACAGGCAAGTTCCTTACTCCATTTCGGCGATTGTAGAAGAATGTTTGTTTTCTTTTTTGCCAAGGAATCAGCACTTCTGACTTTTTCATCTTCTGGCCAGGCAGGTTTCAGGTTCTCTTCCAGTGTTGGGAGTGTGGTTCTAATCCTCCTCCCCATGAGTAGTTCTGCTGGGCTGAACCCTGTGGATGCTGATGGGGTGGCCCTATAAGACATGAGAGCCAACAGAGGGTCTTTCTGTCTCAAGATATTTTTGGCCGCTTGTACAGCCCTCTCTGCATGGCCATTGCTTTGTGGGAAGTGTGGGCTTGAAGTAACATGAATGAAGTCAAATTCAGAGCTGAAGTCTCTGAATTCTTTACTAGAAAACTGTGGGCCATTGTCACTTCTCACCTCACGTGCAATCCCAAAACGGGCAAAGGTGGCTTTGAGTTTTCCAATCACTTGGCTGGTAGAGGGAGCCGGAAGTGACAGGATCTCCATGTATCTGGAGTAATAATCTGATATAACCAGATAATGGCATTTATTGTATTCACACAGGTCCACGGCTATTTTCTCCCAGGGCCTACCGGGTAATTCACTTGTAATCAACGGTTCCTTTCGTTGTGCTGCCCTCATCTCGACGCAGTATGAGCACTCCTGCACATGCTGTTTAATGTCCTGTGAGATGTTAGGCCACCATACAGCCTGGAAAGCTCTTTCACGGCACCTGTGTAGGCCTTGATGACCATCATGGATTCTATCCAGGATTTCCTTCCTCATACAGGTAGGAATAACTATACGTTTGCCTCTCACGACTAAGCCCTGAAACTCAGACAGCTCCCCTCTCACCTGAAAATACTCTTGGATGGCCTCAGGTGTGTTTGCCATATACTCTGGCCAGCCATTCCTAATGAACCACAGGACTGACTGCAGCTGGCTGTCCGATTCTGTGTTCATTCTGATCCGCTCCATTTTCTGTGAAGTTGCAGGGAGGTTATTGACAACAGAAGCAATATACGCAGTTATCTCATTATGGCTGTCCATGCTCTCCACTGTGTGGTCTGGGCCCCTTGATAGTGCGTCAGCTACGGCCAGTGTCTTCCCAGGAGCATATTCTGCAACGCAACTGTACCGCATTAATCTCATTAAGAGCCTCTGGCACCTGAGAGGAACATTATCAAGGTCTTTACTGTTGATGAGTGGGACGAGGGGTTTGTGGTCTGTGATTAATCTGAAGCTGTCTAGCCCGTACAGGTATTTCTCAAAGCATTCACAGGCCCAGACCCCCGCCAAACACTCCTTCTCTATTTGTGCATACCTCGTTTCAGCATCACTTAGGCGCCTTGAACAGTATGCTACTGGCCTCCACTCACCATCATCTTTTTGAAGGAGGACGCCTCCCACCCCGTAGCTGCTTGCATCTGCAGAAACTGCTGTGGGTCTGCTGGCATCAAAGAAAGTGAGAACAGGTGCGCACATCAAGGCATTTTTCACTTTCTGAAAGGCTGCCTCCTGACTTGGACCCCAGTTCCACACCACTTTGGTTTTCAGGAGGTCATACATAGGTTGCCCGACAGTGGCTAAATTAGGGATGTATTTCCCTAAGTAGTTCACCATTCCTAGGAAACGCTTGAGTTCGTGTACATTTTGGGGTACCGGAAAGTTAGCAATGCTGTCGACTTTTCCAGGGTCCGGCCTCACCCCTTGTGCATCAATGATGTGACCCAAGAAACGAATCTGATTCTGTCTGAACCTGCATTTTTGTTTGTTCAATTTTAGTCCAGCTGATTCCATGACTTTGAGTACTTTTCCAAGTCGCTCATCATGTTCTTTCTCTGTTTTTCCGAAAAACCAGAACATCATCCATATAAATTGCCACCCCCTCAAGCCCCTGCAATGTCTCAGTCATTTTTCTTTGAAAAATTTCTGGGGCGCTTGTGATCTCAAACGGAAGACGTTTGAAGGCGTATCTGTCAAAAGGGGTGATAAAAGTAGTCAGTCTGCTACTCTTTTCCTCAAGAGGGATTTGGTAAAATCCACTGGCTGCGTCCAGTGAGCTAAATATCTTGGCACCTGTGAGTTTAGAGATGACTTCCTCTGTTGTAGGAAGAACAAACTTCTCTCTCTTCACTGCATTATTTAGCTTCCTCAAGTCGACGCAGATCCGAACATCTCCATTGGGCTTGAGGACAGGAACCATAGCAGCGCACCACTCAGTTGGCTCAGTTACTTTCTCAATGATGCCTTCTTTCTCCATACGGCTCAGTTCAGCTTTCACCTTGGGTAGGAGAGGAAGAGGTACACGGCGTGATACATTCACTGCATAGGGTTCAGCTCCTTCTTTTAAGACTATCTTCACTGGATCTGTTTTCAGCTTTCCACCCTGCTGAAACACATCTTTTATTTCATTCACTCGCTTTACAAGCCCCATTTCTGTGGCTGCCACTCGGCTCAGCAGGTTATTTGCTTCCCTTCCTGGAAGTACATACACTGGATACGAGTAACACTTGCCTTTATATGTCATTTTTGCATGAAATTGACCTAGGCATTTGAGTTTGCCCCCTGGGGTGCTGAGTGAAATTACTGCTGGGTACAGTTCTTTCTTTGGCTCAAGCTGTTCAAATGTTTCCTCACTTATCACACATGCATCAGCTCCTGTGTCAATTTTGAAGTTAAGTGGTGTCTGACCAATCTTCACTTGAACCGTCCAATGTTCTTCATTTGTTTCCTCATTAACAGCTCCCAGGAAGTTACAATGCATTTTCCATTTCTTCCGTAATTTCTCTCACTGTCTTTGTTTTACACATCCTCTGCCAATGTCCTTTCTTATTACATTTATTACATGTACTTTTTGTTGCAGGGCATATTTCGTCTTTTGCGTGGGGTTTCTTACCACATCTGCAATTCCTTGCATTCCCATAGCAGGCTGTGCTGCACCCCGTGGTCTGTGTGTGTATCTCCCCCTCCCTCTAGTGGGCGTTCTGTGTGTTACTTGTTGGACGAGCTCGCTGCTCATTTCACGTGTTTGCAAACCAACTTGCACAGCAATATCTTCTGACTGCCTTACATGTTGTATTGCTTCTGACAGCGTCAATGTAGGCATCAGTTGTAACTTTTGGGAAAGTCTTTTGTCCCTTATACCGACCACCAGCCGGTCACGAATGTGCTCATCTCTTTTGTCACTGAACTCGCAATTCGCGGCCAGTTCATACAGTGAGCGAATGTACGTCTCCGCTTTCTCCCCCGGTAGCTGGTTTCTCTGATAAAAACATGCGCGCTCATGTATTATATTGCGTTTCGGAATGAAGTACTCCTCAAATTTCGCCAGTACAACATCGAATTTCTCTTTATCCTCCTCATTTTCAAAGCTAAAGGAAGCCAATATCTTCTCTGCCTCGCTTCCCATTGCATAGACTAGAGAACTGACCTGTACCGAGCCGTCGTCTTTGTTAAGTTTTGTCGCGGTTCTGAAGCGACAAAATCGCTGTTTCCATTCAGGCCATTCTGAGGGATTTTCGAAAGAAAACCGCTCCGGAGGATTAAACTTTGCCATTTTGTTGGCAAGGTTCACGCTGCACTTTATTGACCCTCTTCTGACACCATGTCATGAAAATAAAGGGGGTCCACACACGTGTTTTATCCAAGCGGCAACCTCCCCCAGTCTCTCGTGAAGCCAATACGGAAGTGACTTAAACTGCGATTCATCGACTGGCCGCTAGGGACAGGCTCCAAAAGAGAGCAGAATCTCATAGAGTCCCATGTTAAATTGGCCAAGTTTACAGCAGAAAAAAACATGTTTACTTGTTGGTCCAAATTACTTTTAATTTTGCCCTTCATGACAACTCTGAGGGGGGTGAATTTTTTTCTATCTCATTCTTTTAAATTATATTAAGCCTTAAAGTTCTGCATAATTAAGGGCGTGGTCACTTGAGTGACAGGTAGATGCCGCTGTTGTCTGTGAGCCGTCACTCACTTTACCTCAGCTAATTCCAGCCGCTGAATTTGGCATCTCAGCCGTATTTGTGCTCGATTATTTTATACAATTATAAAATATGGCTTGCTGCATAATATTCGAGACTGATGTGTGTCTGTGTAGATGTGCGTGCATGCGGAAGAAACAGAACACACGTTGTTGGATCGTGGCATTGGCTAAAAGTTTTGTTTGTGAGATTTACTACAATGACAATACCAGGAGGATATACAACTCCGACAGCACTGCTTGGATATTATAACTAAAACTGCTGCACTATTTTGAAAGAATATACTTTGGACACGGGCTCATTTGTTGTTTGTTTTGCAATGGACATTTATATTTTACCCAAGTGCTACAGATTGGATTCATCTCGCGATCTCTATTATAAAGGTATGAAGTCCCATTTTAATTTTCCATGTTGTTATTTGCACACCCAACACAAATTACTGGTGTTGGAGCATCTAACGTTATATCTTTAAAAAAAAACACCGTAGATTGACAGTAAACCTTTAGAACGTTCTGATGATAAAACTTATCTTCATTAATAATTTAGATAGTATCTAGATAGATAGCGCCTTTGCTTGCTAACATGGTCACGTCGAGCTAAGCGGGCGTGGTTTCAGCAACCAGTCACATCAGCTCAAACCACCTTCCCGCCTCTTTGCTCATTTTCAGTTATCCGGGAGTGACGTGCGGTGACGCGCAGCTAAGATGGCCGCGTCCTCATTTAGGCGTCAAAACTCATAGACAGTAAAAGAAATGGACACAGCGACCCCATTGGAACTCAATTGAGTCAAGTGAAGCCCATTTTTAGCGATTTTTAGCACTTCCGTTTCTGACGCGCAGACTCACACTAAGCTTGATGACGTCCGCAACCTGTCTGACAGATGTAAATCTTCTAGTAGCTGTGCGTGCAAACTGCCATCGTTAATCTTGCAGAGACGGCGAGCTTGAGCGGGGAGTTCTTTGGCGTGAGTGAGCAGGAGTAAGTATTCTGATTAATTAGTTTGTATAGTATTTTAAAATGTAACGCCAGTAGGCTTCTCTCTTGACGTCTCCCCGATTGCATGCGAGCTTCTCCTCCTGTCTGTACGGTAACTTCTCTTCTGTGCGACAGAGAGTCGAGTGGTTATGACGCAATCGTTAGCTTATTTTTTTACAAAAACTGTTTCTACGGGGCCATAATGTAACATAGAAGGTAATGGAGCCCTTTATACATTGTCGTGTATCTTTGGAAATAAATAATGGACAAATGGAGTCTTTAAACGCCTCAGATGTAAAGTTATTCACTGTCAAAGTGACGCCAAAATGAATGGGAGTCAATGGGGATGCTAATGCAAGTGAAGTTCTGCTACAAGATGGCGGCACCCGGCCGACTTCAACTTCCGGTCGACTTCCTTGGGCACTGTCAAAACTGCTGTTCAGAAATCTATGGGTGACGTCACGGACACTACGTCCATATTATTTTACAGTCTATGGTTTTATCTTGCACGTCCTTTACTCAACTGAACTTCAGCATCCCCTCCCGACTTATCCCCCTGCGCATGTCCAATACTCTTTTAACCAATCAACATACATGACACAGGTTATCTAATTCAGATGCATCCTACATATGTGTTTGATCAACAATATTCACAACATTAACAGAAAATGACAACTTATTTTTGCACAGACAGTGAAGCAAATGCTTTGAACAAAGCCTTATTCTGAATGCACTTTTGATGTAACAATGTTATGCAGTATCCTAAACGGTCTCTAAAAACACATATGAATAACATAGCTACTACCTTCCAAAACATAACTGTCTAAATTACTTCAAGGGGTCTCCAGTATTCACAATAAGGACAGTTTTGATATGTTGCTTTTTCTTTTTTTTTGATGAATCTTTGATTAAGCTTTTTAAAAATGAAAATGTGTGTGAAAAATAATAACAATTATCTTTTTTCTTTTTTTTTTTTCAGACAATATGGGAACAGTTAGATGATGAACTTTCTTTGTCCGTTCACTATGCTAATGATTTTTGCCGCTGTTCTGTCTTTGGCTCAGATCTCGTTTGGGCTGTCAGGTGACTGTGGAGCGTTGGATGGATGGAATGACTGTTCATGTTCCACAAGAGATCAATGATCAACGAGGAAAACAAGAGGCAGTGAGCACCAAATGATACACAAGCACTCACGTAAATTACCATGTTAACTTAACACTTAATATATAGTCAAATCAAGTTTTTCTTTCTAAAACTGATTTTGTGTTGTTCTGTTTTATTGGCATATGAACATGGTACTTTACAATTCCACAAAATAATAAAATGATAGTGACCAACCTGTATATGTCTGCATATCACACAAATTAATCTTAACACAAGAATGAATCGGATGAATATTTTTTGCCTAAAGTGATGTTGTGATTTTAAAGCTTGCTGGAAAAACATTTTAAAATGTATTACAATATTTTCATATGTTCATCAGTAGATTTACTGTGTTTTTTTGTAATTTTTTTTCACTGAATGGAGAACGCTTGTATGAGATGACTGTGTCCTTGACAGCAGCACCCTGTGCCTGAACATTATCAGAGGGAAGGACTTAATGTAATTCTATATGTATTTTTAAAATGACTAGTATGGGGAAGATTCAGAGTGAAATTATATCAGATATCTTACTGCAGCCAATGTTGTTGTTTTTTTTTTTTAAAGGGATTGTAAAGATTTTTATGAAAATCAGGGTTTGGGCAATGCCTATGACACAAGCACACAAGGCATGTTGAGCAGAGCAGACATTCAGTGGTTTAAACTCACCTGCATGTATAAAACCATACCTGGATCAGTATGAATGTGTGAGTCACTGGAAAAAAAACTGCACACTGGTAGTAAATACTGTTTCCTAATTTTTCTTCATTGCATAAAATCATCAGACCAGTACTGCTCAAAGCTTTGGGCTAGTAAGCCAAAGGTCCTACATCCAGGTGGTGAACTCAAGAATCACCTGACCCATACTTAACCTTAGACTGCTCTAGGAGCACTACATGTCTCTGATGGTAAGAAAACAACTGACTTTACAGCTGCTTTGCTTGGGGATGTTTTTCATGAATGCGAGGGGCATCAGTGCACTCCAAATTTCTCACACATTCTGTTTTTCCTTGCATAACTTTTCCCCACCACTACACATTTCTGCAGTTAATTCAGCTCAAATTGCTTGGCATAGAGACTCCATTTTTATTGTGTTTTGTTAAAGTCCCCAAAAAGTCCCACTGTAGTCAATTATTTTATCCCTTCAAACTCATCTTTGATCATCAAAATTACATATATAAACATTTTTCCCTGTGAAAAAAAAAAATCTTAATGCCTTAAAATAGCTTGAATGTAACTCTACACCCTTGTCTCATTTAATATACACGGATATATGAATATGATAATTAGCCCCGCCTCCACTCACTCGCGCGAGCTCAGATGAGATCCACTCAGTCAACTTACTGAGGTAAAGGCTTCACAGTGGTATTGTTTTTTACAACGTCGGACACATAACAGTAATTAATATGATTAGCGTTTTGCTTGACTACGTTATCAAACAGCTGCTAATAATGTGTTGCTAATGTTACACAAACCATGTTCACATTCACGAGTCAGACAGTTGCCTTTTAACAATCAGCATCCTTAGAAACGCTTTGAACATCTCAGAATGTCAGTGGAGAAAGGCATATAGTTAATCAAAACATTGTTACATACATCATACACCTGATATATTGATAAATCTACATGCTTTTACATATAAACAGAAAAATAAAAAATATAGAAACAGAAAAATAATCTTCTTTTGAGACACCCTTGCGTGGTCAGTTAATGATATGCTAAACCCCACCAGCACGTTGACATGATTGGTTACAAGGTAGTTTGTGATGTCAAAAACACTAGCGATGTCAAACCCCGGGTTTGAGACTGTCTTTGTTTCACTGCAGTTTTAAAGAGAAAATACTCAGAAATGGCATTGACTTATGAATTTGCAGATGGTTTGTCTTAAAGCATGTTAAAAACACCAGCTAGACATATGAACAACATTAAAAACTTGACTATATTTTGGTTTTGCATAACTTTACTTTTTTAGAAATGAGTGGCCAGAGTCTCATTGCCCGAGTTTGACATTAAAAAAAAAAAATCGCCTAGGTTGAGCAAAATTCAGAACAGAAGAATTGGCTCCCTTTCAAGTCATGACTTACAATTTGAATTGAATTAGCCTCACCCCACAGGAAGCTGAATTGGAATGACAGGAAGTGGAATTTACTGAATTACAAGTTAAAGAAATTCAACACTGTAGCACAGTTAATGCTAAAAACATTTTATTTATTACATACAAACTTTCCTTTACACTTTGTAAATTGTACATCAATCAAAAATAATTCAACAATTAAATTCTAATTTTTATTTGCTACCTTAATTCAAAATAAATTCAGTTTCAAAATTTAAATTGAAAGTTGGCCTTCTCAGTTCAATTCTTAATGACAGAAAACAAGCAGTAAACAAACCATTCTTATGCAGCCTTGCAAGCACCAGTGTTTCTTTCTGGAAAAGCAAATGTATTTTTCTCATGAACCTGATAAAATTACACATCTAAAAGGAGTATTTATTGTTTCATGTTCCTAAACAACCGCTGTACACATAATTGAATTACTAAAGGTAAACAAAACATGGTTAAATTTAATTCACAGAAATACAGATAGCACACTCCTATTCGCATTATAGCACATACTAATAATGACACACACAAATTTCAACTGTCACCAGCAGCTGTCAGTGTCCTCAGAATGTTGAACACTGGTTATCTGAATCATGTTGAGAGTGTAAGAGTACTTTATTATAACATAATGAACCCTGATACACACAGTACTACATTAATGGTACTTTTCTGGCGTTTGATTTTCCATCTATGTATCCAATCTACCCGTTCACCCACCCAGAAAGATTGCAGCAATATAGATTAACAAAAATGCACATTATAAAAGAATAAATTGTCATGTGGAAAACTCTTCTTGTGGTCCTGCTTATTTGATTTTTTTTTTTTTCCATAGACATTTTGCATGAGCAATAAGTAGCTAAATTTACACATATACTGCAAACACGGTTGAACGTGAGGGTTACAGGATCAAACGCAGAACTCTGGAGACTCGTGCCTCCTCTCTTGGGGTATTTGACAAACTGACACCCCCTTAAATCGAGTGTCAACCACAGTCTGTCAAATACTCTAAGAGAAGAGTCTAGATCAGAGAGACAGGTAGATGTGTGGACAGACCTGGAGAGATGAGAAAAAAACTATATTAAAGCATGTTTAAAACAGGAAGATCTGTCTCTCTCACTCCTCCCTCTTCCTCCGCCCGTACGTCGGATGTATTCGAACTAACTAAATAATCAATGATTCTCGATTTCTTAGAAAGAATTTTCAGAATCAACACAAAAGAGAGTCCTTGAGTGGAGAACGCCATCCGGTTCAAAATATCAGGTATAATTATAAGTGAAATCATTAAAAAAGGATGTAAAAAAAGAACCAAATCCTATGAAAGTTACAAAAAAGTTAAAATGTTCTTCCCCCATCACGCATCTTTGTTTCACTTTACTTCTCTACCATTTTTAATTCTACTTTCTTGTTTTATCTTTCTAGTCCGGGTGAGAAGATGTTCAAACCTTTCTTGCTTCTGCAGTGGTTGGATCTGCATGGCTCCTCGCGTTGGCCCAGTGCTGCATCCATGCTCTCCGATGTGCTCTCCGGAGCATGTATGTATCATGCGCCGATGAGTGTTTGTGTGAAGCGGACAGAATGTGTGTGATCACTAATAAGCCACCAGCATGAGGAGGAAGTAAAAGGGGGAAGATAACACGCAGGCTATAGAGCAGGAAATATCTGGAGGTTAAGAGACAAAACTGTTTGTGTTAAAGTAGTTGTGAAATGTTAAAAAAAAAGTTCTGAGTTTGCAATACCAGCCACAAACTCTCCCGCCAAATTACTCCACAAACTGTAGCCCTGTGTGTGTTGCATTGTGTTGTATTACCAGTAAACTTTACATTTACTTCATTTCCTTCTACCCTTAAACACAACACAAAGCAATGCGTAAAGCTATAATATGGGTAAAATATCTGTATAAAAAAAAAAATCAATAACCTTCATATTACCTTCATATTTATATTATGTCCTCAGATTTGCTAACAGAATGGATATAGGACTCAATTTGGACTCCAAGCTGCCAAAAATGCCTATGCTTGAGATACATTCATGCATTGTATATGCAACGTTTGGCACCAGCACATACTCGTTTAGTGAGGAAAGCACAAGCACATAACCGCTTTCTGGAGAGGAAAGTGCTAACGAATGCATGTTATTGATCACTCCCGGAATTCTGGTCAGGTGAATAAACATAGATACCATTAAAATCTAAAAGTGCCTGCAGAACACAATGATGCGATATGCTGATGTTCCTGTGGAGTGTGGAGAGTCTGGTCTGACAGCTTCTAGTGACATTAGTCCTGCACTCTTCAAAAATGGTTCAAGGTCTTTGGATTCAGTTATACTTTAAAGCCCTTAACAGCACAAAAACAACCTAGCAGTTCTCTCCTTGACGTAAACATGCCTTTCCTCCTATTCATTCTCCTCACTAATGGAAAAATAACTTAAAAACTCCAATTCATTCCAACAGAATTTTTTTTATCAATATGTGGACTGCAGTGGGTAAAAAAAGGAAAGAAAAGCTAAATTTGAGCTTAATGTAGCGGAGTCTTCAGGCCCTCGTGTTGGCTGGGAGTGAAGTTTGAAGTTCATTTCTGTAGTGCTGCCAGCAGTTGAGCTCTTTTTAGAGTCCACTTGCAATGGCCAAACGCTTCACAGGCTGCTTTTGTGGTTGTCTGGTGTTTTTGTGCTCAGCTGTCATGTGGTAATGTGTGAATTTCTGGTGGGGGATGTTGGATCCTCTGAGGTCTAGTGAGTTTTCACACTCTTTCTCTTTTTCATGCCTTCACACTGCTGATGATCACTAATGTGTGATGGAGCTCAGTTTCAATCCTAAAACTTCTCATCAGGGAGACGGTCCAGTAGATCCAGTGATACCAAAACATCTTGAAGTTTTATAAGCCATAAAACCCAGGAATGCAAGTTGTGCAAATATTTTAATTTAAGAAAAGTTACTAAATGAATTCACAAACAATTAAAAAGAGCATCATAAGCCAACTGGCACCAGAGGTTTCTGTGATCTTCATAGGCTAGGTTTATGATGCTTTTGGGAAATGCAGGCCTGATCAGTTCACACAAATTAATCAGTAGCCTATAAAATATTTTTTAAATTTCACCAGAAATAATATAAATGAACTAAAAATTGTGCGAAGACATTCGCATTGTTAAAGGGAAGAATTGCCCCCGTTGACTACCCTAGTATTTCTTTTTTCCTACTATGGTAGTAAATGACATTGATCCAAATATCTTTCTTTGTGTTCAGCAGAACAAAGAAATTCATACAGGTTTGGAACTACTTGAGGGTGAGTAAATAATGACATAATTTTTGGGTGAACTATCCCTTTAATACTGATGATTTGATTTCCAGACAACTGTTTATGTATGTGAGGAGAGAAAGCAGATAATGTTATGGCCTTATTAAGAATGATTGAATCATTAGAGAGATTCAGGATAATTCAAACAGGTTGATTAGCCTGCTGACTGTGTGCTAGTTCAGTCTAATCAAGCTTGGGTGTTTGGCTGACCCGGGCGTTTTATACCAGCCCTGCCTTGTCACTTGTGCTCCAGCTTAATGAACATTACGGTGATGTGCGTTTATGAAAATGTAATTGATCAATTCATATGCATGTCAGAGAACAGACACACTGGTCAAAGTTGGCACATACCCATTGTGTTTTTGCTAGTTAGCAAGCTAGACAAACTGGTAATTGCTACAGACATAGCTAAATACCTTATCAGTTTTGTGTCACGGGATTGAAATTAACACCTGCCAACCTGCCAAATGTGGGTGAAAATCAACTATCATCTCACTAAGCCAATTTGGCGGGTTATGATTATGTTCTGTCACTTTGTATGTCATGGCTATTTTGGGGGTGAGAACGGGATGACTTTTTCTGAACTGATGTCAATGAAGGAGATTCTTCAGTAAGCTTATTTTAGTACTCTGACTTATGAAAGGAACCAACTGATCATTTTATGAATTGAGAGCCGGTACACTAATCCTCAGCATGCTTACCATTAAGCATTAATTTTGTAGCAAGTTACTTTTGGAATTTACAATGAAATAAATGCTGTTTTAAAAGAGAAGTCACAGAAATTTTCAACAATAGGAATCACTTTATGGCTAATTCATTTCTGTGACATCCATAAACAATAATTGAAAGCAATTCAATTCAGAAATCATAATTAGAATTTATTTTAAAATCTGGTTTATATCTTATATTTTTGTTTTGGCTAGTAGAAGTTCTGAATGGCTGATAAATTAAAAATTTTAGTAGCCAAATTGGCTAGTGAGTGGAAAAGTTGATTTCAAATTCTGGTTGTGTCCTTGAGAAAGGCACTTAACTGGAGGTTGTTCCAGTAATATGTGTACTGTAAGTTACTTTAACTGTATGCTAAAACTGTAGTTACATAAACACCTGCTGGTTAAAACTTTTGAGTGTGTTTGCAGACCCTTCTGAAAAATCCAGCATTGCCAGCATAAGGTATGTTTTGCATGCTGGGACCAGCATGGGATGCTGGAGTGCTTGGCTAGCTACACCAGCTCAGTTTTGCTTTGCAAACAGCATGTCTATACACTTGAATATAGTGTTGGACAGCACTATACCAGCTCTAACCAGAATAAACCAGTCTGGACTAACAGGTACACTTTAAGTGTACTACCTCAGTGATGAGCTAAGGGTATTGTTGGAGATTTTTTGAACTAAGTGTTTAGTATTTCCAAACGTTTCCAATATGTAGATGACTCACCGCACAGCATGCAGCATCTGTGGTCCGACAACAGCTTGAGCGTCTGCCTCAAGTAGCTGAGACAAAAAGCTTGCATCTCCATTGCGAGATTGATGCTGCTTGCAATGACAAGAACAGTGCCAAAAACAGATATGCTTGTCAGTTTTTTTAGCATATTGCAAGGGTCTCAAATGTTCACTTATGTTGGTGAATATTTTATTATGAATAAAGTGCTTTAGGTTTACATTAACACAATTCCAATTACATTTGTTGCATACGACTTACAATATGAAGATAATGACATGCAAAAACATTGAGACTTCCTCATTTTCCTCCTGCTGTTGCTACAGAGGACAAGACCGTGAAGACTGTCAGTTTAAGATGTGCTTGAGTGATAGCGTTAAAAAACATGGATTATACAGCACACTTACATTTAAAATGATTTACTTTTGAAATGTTCTAATCTAGTTGGTAAAGCCACTGTCTTGTGTTGATGAGGTGGTCCCACTAAGGTCATCACAGCCATCTCATTTGGCACAAAAGGGGGATCCACCAATTATTTTGTTCCAGGTTACATGAATTTAAGTGATAGCTCTGGCTACTGTGGAAGTGAACATCTTGCAATGTAGTTGCACAGGGTCGTCTGCAATTCATTTGATTTTTTTTTTCTTCAAGTGAAATTTTCACTTGATGGAAAAAAAGGGTACAGAAAATGAGCATGATGAGACTAGTAATTATGGTAATCCAGTTCTAGGAAGAAGTGTGTTATCGAGGGCATGCGTGTATTGTAATCGTGTGTCAGAAGGAGGACGACAATCATGTTAATGTGCAGTTGCATTCATATTTTGAGCTTTAGAGAACAAAAAAAAAAATTTGCTAAGAAAAGCAGAGATGAAGAAACAACCATGCAAACATATGCGGCATGACTCATTCATAATCTACATTTTTATGTCTATGGAAACGGATCACAATATGTATGGATTGGAACAGTTTACATGAAAGTCTTTTTTTCTGTTCCTCATTAAAACTGTGTTCAGTGATCTCTGACTCATGATCATAGCCGCTCAGCAGCCTCCACCCTCCACACTGCAGCTGACAGCAACATTTCAGGCCTGATTCTCAGAGTGTGTTTGAGAAAGAACGAGAGAGAGAGAAACTTCAGTTACACCTTCACAACTCTATAGAAAAAGATGCTTCCTTCGAAGAGACACCTCTTTTCTGGTTTTTCTGCTTGTCATGCAGTTTGCTGCAGTGGCCAAAATAGCAGAAAAAGGCATTAGAAAAAGAGAGAAAGAAGTTATTTTAAGGCTCATATTTATTCAGAGGCTTGGTATCGTTGGATTTGGGTTCAGTCTGTGCTGGTTTTGGTTCTAGTTTGGATCAGATCTTCACTGCAGCTTTTCAGTGTGACTAGGAGATAGAGATCAGCAAAGTGTTCTAACCACACCAGTCATGATGACTCACTTACACTCATATCACACTCTCACACGCACACACAGACTTATAAATGTTCTTATCTGCTCCTATAAAAGCATCAAATATAAAAATAAGCACATATTCAGTTAGCTTACGTTATTTTGAATGTATTCATAATGTCTCTTTTGCTACCTGTTTTAAGTATTATTGTGTGTGTTCAGTCTGGTCGTGTCAGTGCATGAATGTGTACAACTTATGCCCTTAAGTGTCTGTGCAGTTGAGCATGTTTTTAGGTTATATTTAAACAATGTACACTATGTGATTGCTTGTCAATCCTTGGTTATAATTTGCTGTGGAGAAAAGCATAGAGTTCTCTTGCTCATTGTTTGGTTGTGTGTAAATATGTTTGTGTTTGAGTGTGTACATGTGGACGTGTGCAGGGTGGGTGAGCTTCGATATCTCTGTAAATAATCAGATGTGTGTGCAATCATCATTTCAACACTTAACTGGCTAAAGTTGTGGCCCTTCTCTTAAAGGGGAAGTTCTGATATTCAGTTTGTCTTAAAGGAGAAGTTGGCTTTATTTCTTCAGCATGTGCCTTAAGCAAGTGTTTTCATCAGCCTCTTCTGCATTAATTTATTAGTACAAAGCTGAGCTTTATAATACTACAAGGAAGGTAGAAAGCTCTGGCAATTCTTCCAGCTGTGCACTTACAAAGATGCCCACCCACCCACCCACACACACTGAGAACAAAAAGAATATTAAACTGTGTTATTTCATTAGGTTAAGGTCTTAAATGGAAGGAAAAACTGTGAATAGCACACCATGTTACTCCACCACGTTTCGTTATTACTCCAGTTTTGCTCTGCATGTAAACTCCATTATGTGTTCTGATGTGCACTCAAAAAATGAGACATTGGATTTACTTTTTTATAGGTTCCACGTAACTGGGTTATGTTGCATTTAATTAACATTATTTTTTTCAGTAAACTTAAGTTTATTACATAAGATTAATTCAATGCCATTTAGTTGAATCAGGTTAACATTCTTAATTTGTCCAAAACTATTAAGTTCAATTATCCTAAAATTAATATCAAACAAAAATTAAAATAAGTAATCCAGTTTGATTAATTTAGTGAATGCATTCAAGAACAATTTTTAGACACTTTTACAAATGTTATCTAAGAATAATACTTTGACAAAATCTTTACTCTGTAAAGACTTTTATTGTTAGACGTTAGAAGACGGTTTTGTTACATCCTTGGCATGCCCAAAGCAGTTGTTTTTTATTATTAAAACAACTTTAATTCTTGTTAGCAGGTCCTCAACACCCAAAAAACACTATCATACCAGAAACTCTACCCTCATACCCTAAACCAGGGCTATTCAATTGGCGGCCCGCGGGCCACATGCGGCCCCGAAGCAACCTCCAAGTGGCCCAGCCTGGTCCCGCCAAAAACGTGCATTCATACGTAAATTCATACCACATAGTCTAGCAACACACAAACAATGCAGAGTGTGCCGGTAGTAGCCTAGATTACTATCAATATGACTTTCTCAATAGTGAAACGTAAAATTGTCAATGAAATCCAGTGAAGGAGGGATAGGCGGAATTGCGCTGAACGACACACAACAGAAGCGCTCTCTGTCGCGCGCGCGATCAGTTCTCCTCGCGCCTGAATAGTCAAATACACGTGCACACAGATGTCTAAATATCCATCCTATGGAGTATCTCATGTGAATACAGTTGGTTATGGCTTAAGTGGAGGTAAACAGGTGGGTAATAACTGGATATGCATCAGTTACGTCCATGCATTCAGCAGCCCAATTAAATACCTGTCTGTCATTAATGTTAATCAAACAACAGAAAATGCTAAATAAATGTAGGCTATATGTTAAATAAACCTACTGTATCTGAAAAAAAAAAATATTTTGAATTTACTACTGTTTTTGTAATTTGCTTTTTTTCCCCTTTTATATAGCCTAACACAACAAATTTCTCATATTAGCCCATATTGTCCACCTCTTGCCCACCTGTACATACCAGCTGATATATGCAGTCTTGATTTGGGTGGTCAATCTGCATTTAAAAGTTTGAAAGGGTTTTAAATCTTCTTAATCAAGTAAAATGACTCAAAATAAAGTAATTTAAGTATAACAAAGTCAACTTTAATCATAAATGTAATTTACCGACATCAAAATTGTGGCCAGTGAAAATGCTGAGTGGCTAGTAACTTTGGAAAACCACTAGCCACTGTGGCTGGTGAGCAAAAAACGCCCATGTCACGCCCTGATTGCGTCTTACAACCGGAGCTGTGCAAACTGATCAAAGTTAAAAGAGAAACAATGAATAAACCTTATGTTTTTCAATAAATTTGTTTGTGTTGGTTTTAAAATTTGTCGTTACGAGCTGCTTCGCCGCTGAAATGACTGGCCCAGCTAACCTTCTTGGTTTGAAAATCTGGCCCAACTGAATTTGTAATTGAATAGCCCTGCCCTAAACTCATACCCTATAACATGTGTGATGTTTCCGGTCAAAAAATGACCGTCTTACAAAAAATTGCTTATGCTACCTTATCACCTAATATTGGATTAAATTTTTTGTCAGGTTGTTTTCTTTAAATTAGGACAGGTTTTGTATTTATTTTTGGAACTGACTGATCATATGCCTTATTTATCTGAGCTTAAAGTACCTCAGGTTTTGAATGGAAAAAAAGCAATATTTGTGGATAATTTGATCGATTTTATGTAGAATATGAAAAAAAAAAAAAAAATTGCACTGTTTATCACACTAGTGTGCTTTAATGTTTAACCAGGAAATTTGTTTTGAAATGGTTTTATTTTGTACAAAATAGCACATTTGTGGGGTTCCCGGTCAAAAATGTTGGCATGACAGCTTTCACATTACCAATTTTTCATGCGAACCATATGCCCCATTTCGAACTAAACGGCCAGTGTAAAAGCAGCCTCTTTTTCACAGAGTTGTTCACACCAAGTTGTTAGACTCCAGTGCAACAACATTAACAAGCATTTTTGGGTATGTGAAAATTTTCTGTGTGTGAAAATGACCCGAACACAACATGAGGGTTAAGTGCTGTTTCAAGTACTCTGGGCCACTCTAATGCAGTGTCAAATTATGTCTTTATAAATTATGTCTTCAAGTAACTAAATGAATACATAAACAACTTTGCTAAATAAATATAAAAATTGAAAAGGGTATATTTTGGCTACGTTCATGTACACATGCAGATAAAGAGCTGTATCTTGCGAGGGAAGCAGTAAGAAGATGGAGGCAACCTGATAAAAGCCTCATGTGTGACTCAGACCTTTTTCAGACAGCTCTATCACATCAGTGGGTGGAGTTTCATCTGCAGAGCTGATGACACATGATTCAAAAAATTATAAATGCGGTTTGAAAAGGGTTTTTATTATTTCCTCTAACTTTTTTAAAAATGTAATTGCTGCTTGCAGAATCCAGTTCAAAAGCTGGATAATTTAGCAGCTGTTTGCATGGATTTGTTCACCAATTAGCCCATGAACCATGGAACTGCATTTGAGATGTGGCCATTGGTTCTACAATGAATGTTCAGTGTGAAGCTGGACTGTTAACATGCTCATCATAGGCTGTTTCAAAGAAGCATTTTAAATGCACTTAAATTTAATAGCTTCTGTAATGACAATAACATCCAGTGGGGGGCCTTGGAACTTTAGTGAATGTGAAACACTGAATCTCCATGTCCATATTTAGAGAGTGAGACCAAAAGAATGTGTGTGATGGAATGGGACAGAGAGAGAGAGAGAGAGAGAGAGAGAGAGAGAGAGAGAGAGAGAGAAAAAACAGGGAAATAAATGAGAAAGCCTTGCCAAGGAGGGAGGGTGAAAGGAAGAGAACAGTAATGAAAATTAAAGAGAAAAGAAAAAGTTGTGGGGGGACATGAGATGGGCTGGGTGGGTAAAGTTCCTCACACCAAGTTCCAGACAACTTCTCATCTGGATGATAATTTCAAATCCCTTTACGATAAAAAAATAAATTCATAATCTCAAAGACAATTCAAGCTCCTTTCCTTTTGGAATTGATACTTGTTTTATGCCCTTTTTTTGTGAACGAGAAGATTTAGAGCAGCCTTGCCGAGGATGATGGAGGGAGATGGATGAAAATGAGTCCACATCAGTGGCTCTCAAACCGCATTAACCTTCAATCTACCAGAAGTGGACCGGTGACCAGGCCTGTGGAGGAAAAGGTGAATTTACTTGTGTGTGTGTGTGTGTGTGTGTGTAAGTTCAGCAGCTGATTTACATGAGGTGTCCTTGAATGGACCTCAAACTGACTGTAAGTGAGCTGTATGTGAGACTTAAACCTGTTATGCGTTTAGTGGTTGTTCATGCATTTAGCTCATATTTAATATTGATATTTACTGGTCCATGGTCAGTCGTATCTAAATATGAAAGCCTCTATCTAAACAAAATCTGGTTCCTGGGAGTAACTGCTGCTATTTCAGTGCAAATATTCAGCATTCATAGCCATTGATTTTCTTAGTTATATTAGCTTTAAACAATGGTGCAGAATGCATATTCAGGACTTTGAAAGATTCACACAGTGATTTGTACCTTTCCACCCTTTTCATCATGCTGCGAAACCAATTCTTTCTTCAAGTTAAAAGCTTCTAAAGTTTGTACTATGAATGTGCTTTTTTTTTATTCAGTCCTGATTTCACATGTACTTGTTGTCCATCTGTTTGTGTTTTGCAATTTGATGTTTTTTTAAGAGCATCTGCTCATTTATAGCATGTCTCTAAAACATTCCCTGCCACAATTAGAATGAAGTGCTTTCCAAATCTTCCAGGTCTTGCTCACATGTGTGCTTACTGGGATACCATGTCTTATACGCACTCAACACTTTCATATTAACATTATATTATTTATATGGGAAATATATATATATATATATATATATATATATTATGGAATATTATGTGAGCTAATATGCTGTCGGGTCCTGTGAAATATAATCTTATTTTATTCTTAATGGAAATTTTTGTTGATTCCATTAGGATCCTTCAAATTATAAATTTCCATTAGCAGTTTTGGATAGGGATGTTTTAATATGTCAACCAGAATAACTGACTGATATTGTGCATTCTTTTTTTTTTAGCAATTTTGCCTGTGATTTATTTAATAAAGAAGCTTGTGACAAACAAACAAACAAATAAATAAACTAATAAGACAAAACAAGCTCTGCTACCTCTCCTTTATGAAATTATGGAAAGGTCAGAGAAGTATTCACACCAGATGTCATATAAAGAAGGGAGATTATCTACAAGATATGAATGTCTTCTTTCCCTGAATAGATGATTGCTATAGATAACAAACTCCTTTATATTTCCTTTAGTTTTCTGGGGTTTGATGGCCCCTTTTTGTTGTGATGTATATGTAATTGGTGTGCAATTGTGTGTTATTTTAATTTGTAGACGATGAAGTCCACAATTCCAAGAAGAAAAACCGCTGTTGTTAAAGCTTTCAGCAAAACCAGACAAAGGTATGAGTAAACACACACACATACATATTCAGGTATTTTAAATTGGGCATTTTAAATTCATATGGAATGTAAATGTAATATTCTTTTTATTTCTCATGTCTCATTTTCACTTTCCCCTCACACACATGCAAACATACTCTCGTTATGTTATGGTTGAAAGAGGAAACCAAAATCTCCTTTTGGAGACATCCACATTTATAAAATGGTATATAAAAATAAAGTAAATAATTTTTTTGTTAAATTGTAAAAATGCAGAAAGTTTTCTTTTAGAGTTAGGATTAGGTTATAATATTTATAACTGTTTATAAAAGCAATAGAAGTCTATGGAATTTCCACATTTAGATAGCCAAGTAAACTTGTGTGTGTGTGTGTGTGTGTGTGTGTGTGTGTTCGTGTTTATATTACATTGTGGGGACCAAATGGCCCCACAATGTAATAAAAACCTGAGATCACCTACGTTGTGGGGTCCAGCCAGCGGTCCCCACGAGGGAAATGGATTAATAAACATACTAAAAGATGTTTTTTTGAAAATGTAAAAATGCAGAATGTTTCCTGTGATGGTTAGGTTTAGGGATAGGGGTAGGGTAGGGGGATAGGAAGTATGGTTTGTACAGTATAAAAACCATTACGCCTATGGAGAGTCCCCACTAAGATAGGTGCGCCTGATTGTGTGTGTGTGTGTGTGTGTGTGCGTGTGTGTTTTTGTGACATATCAGGACACAAATTTGTATAATGACATAATTACCCCATGTCCCCATTTTTCAAAAGGCTTATAAATCATACAGAATGAGTTTTGTGGGCAAAGTAAAAATGTGCACAGTTTTCTGTGATGGGTAGATTTAGGGGTAGGGGTAGTGTAGGGGGATAGAAAATATGGTTTGTACAGTATAAAGACCATTACGCCTATGGAATGTCCCCACAATTCACAAAAACAAATGTGTGTGTGTGTGTGTGTGTGTGTGTGTGTGTATTTGATCTAGCTGAGTTAAATCTAAATGCCATCTTTTATGAAGAGAAATGTGTGTTGCTCTTTGTTTGTGTATGCGCATGTCAGGTCTGTTGAATCGAATGTAATCACTTGGCACTTCAAAGTTGAGAGCAGAGTCAGAAAATCAAAGATATTTCAGACATTGGTCTAAACTGGCTACACACTGATGGTACCTAGCCTGTCTGGTCAATACAATTCAAGGACAAATGCTGTCTAAAGCATCTTTGCTGTTTAAGTCTGTCTCATTTTTCCCCTCTCCCTCTCCCTCTCCACCGCATTTTTTATTTTTATTTTCTTTTGTCCATACAATGGAATTCAATTATCACCCAAAACCAATATTATGCAGAATATTTTCTTTTGTGTTCCACATAAAAAGGAAAGGCATACACAACACAATATTTGCATATCCTTCATGATGAAACAAAAGTGCATAAGATAAGAGCTGTTGATATATATTACATTTATTTTGGAAAATATTTTTTTTTACCTGTTTTAAGAATACATCGAGTGAGGTTAATGCCCAAACAAGTCTTATTATCTTAACACAATTTTGTTTCTGAACCACACTGACTGCTTATATCTGACCAATCCCTTGGTACTGGCTAGAAGACACACTCTGCCTTATATAGGCAGGAATGCAACAGACACACACACATAACAAGAAAGCTGGCAAAGTGCGTCATTCAGATTACGAGCAAGAAGAGAGAGAGAAAAACAAAGGCGAGATGCCAAGGGAAAATTAATAAATACAACAAAGAAAAAATCTTGTAATTATTTGTGTCTAGTGTCAGAAAGCTATTAGTTATTAATCTGAAAATTCTTGAAAAGCATAGATAAATTAGAAATATGCAAGACAAGTCTACAGGTTTTTTCTGTAGCTAAAGCATCATGTTGTGGATGAAAGCATGACAACTGTGGCATAAAAACAGGCAAAAAGTGTTTGGATGGAGTGTTCATACCTTTGTAGTTTTGTATAAATTGACATTGATTTACAAAAATTCACACATACAACACAGAATAAATAAATACATTTATAAAGCACCTTTCCCCACAGATATATTTTACTTTATGAGCCAGTCTTTCTTCTGACAGTAGAATGAGTTTTCATATACTGATTTTAAATCACTCATTTTTTAAAAATTGCAAAGGAAGATACACTTGAAACTTGACATTTAGACAGGAATATAAAGGCAGGAACAGGTGTTTTCTTCACTAATGTAATATTCAGCTTGTTGTTGTGGCAATGAAGTACACAAGTACAATTAAGTACACTTAAGGGTGACTTCCACCTCCAGCAAAATTACTTCTTTATGTGTAACATTGAAAAAAATATCACTGAATGTATAACATGCTCTGAATGTTTATGCACTTAGTAAACCTTGGCTCATGTAAACCTTTCACTATATACTGTATGTGAGCTCTTTAGAATAGAGGCATTCCAGCAATGAAGTATTCCATCAATGTTTGTGATTATCATTATTTTTGCATATTTTTGCATATTATATACATGCCTAATATTATAGATTCTGAAGTCTGTTTAAAGCCCAGTTTATATGAAATGCAGTATTTGTATGTAAATGGGGAAATTAAGGAAACAGTGCAGCCCTTGCCAACATGCCAGAATGTCATTTATATAAGGACATACCAAATGATACATTATTACATCAACAAATGGTACGTCTTTTAAAACGGATTGTAAATTCACAACAGACATTTTATGGAAGCTTGTTTCCACCACTGAATAAAAAAAAATAATAGCGTGTTATTGTAAGGAACCCCCCCATCAGCCCAAAAACGGAATCCAACGGCCTGGGCGAAGGTTAACGTGTGTATGCCTTTTCAGCGCCTCTGAATGTTTACTTAATTCCACTCGTTTAATCTGACTCCAATTTCAAATGATTCTTATTCTTAGGTTGTGTTTCCAATTAGAAATTAATCATTTGTTATGTATTAATTTAGATATTTGATTATTCTGGGTATCTCATATTTTCAATTATTCTTTCATTACGGACCCATATCACTTAGAAAAGTCACTTTGGCCGTTAAGTTCTTTTCACGATCACAAACTCGCCAGTTCTGATCTTAGTCAGAGGGTACAGAGTTTACTAATGCATTTGAGTCGAACCGCCACATGCTTGTTCATACAAAAACACAGTTTTCTTAGTCACGGTACTGCAACTTGCTAAGCCAGTTGATAGACAAAAATCAAAGGTCTCATGATGTGCCCACATGCTCCTTTCATTGAGCCTTTAGTTTTAATCTATCCTGACGCAGATTTGCGGAAATATGGACTCCAATAATCTGCTGGTCATAATGATTTCAGAAGAATCAAGAGTAAATCAAATATAACATTTTATTTGTCAAATAAAAATGTCAGTTTCATAGTTGGACAATTAGAAGCCAATTCAGAAATAATGAATGCATAACATCAGTTGAAATGCACATGCACACAGTGGTGGATTAGTGTTTGAAGACACTTGTCCATCACTGTGTGGGGGCCTCTGGCTACAGAAAATCCCCCCTGACTGCTCTGCAATTTACCTTATACACAGACCAGAACAAAAGGGTTATAAATATTTACTGCACCAACACCTGTTTTGGGGGAAGAGGAGTGGGTTTTCACAAAAGGCACCACCCAAAGAGAGGACAGAATTTTCCTTAGTTTTCAATCTTCTTCATAATACCAGTGACTGCTGTGAAATTGAGACCATGTTACCAATCACACTGAGACATTTAAAATGATACCAAACATAAAAAGGGAAAAACAATAGATACACAAGTTACATTATATGTCTTGAAGAATTTTCAGTGACTTGAGTCAGGGGGAAGGGAAGGTATGTGTGTGTGTGTGTGGTGGGGGAGGCGTTGTCCTTTTGGGGTTAGGGCAAGGCGTTGTCCTTTTGCTACTTCTTTGAGATCTTTTTTTCCAGATAAGTTGTATTATTTTATTGCAGGATGCTTGATCTCTGTTTTTTTTCTAGCAGGAAAATCAAGTCTTACATTATAAAGTCAGAATTTTCCTATTTTTTCCTCACAATTGCGAATTTTTATCTCACAATTCTGAATTCAGGTGCGGCATATGTTGGTTCTGTTCTGTTTACCCTAAGGGGGTTTATTGCTGCTCTCCCTGCTTTTATGCACAGGGCGATCCTGTCCAGAACAGATCCATACCACCAATATAAACTCTATGCAGTTATCATCATATTTGATAGTGGTCCTGACAGAATTATATTGGACAAGGTAATTGGGACGATTTTGTAGAATGTCTAAAGTGGACCATCAAAATAAAGCGTAACCTTCATCTTTAATTTTGAGGCCACACTCTTCCCCCTGTCATTCTCATGTGGGTCATTGAAGTTTTTCCTTGTTGAGTGATAAGAAGGTGCGTGTGTGTGAGGAAATAACATATATTGTGTTAAAAAAAATAAATGGCACAGCGCGAGTTCCTATTCTCTCTATTTATTTGAGCTCCATTAGACAAGGCATGTCCTCTTGCTGTTTACTGTCACTGTCAGGGACTATTCATTTTCTAGCAGAAGGATGGCATTTAATGACTTTAACTTCAAAATTTAACTTCATATATTTTTGGTTTTAATATTTGTATTGTGTGTTAACCATTTTATAAAAGCAATACGGTACTTGAGGCTAGTGCTGTATTGTGAATACAATCACGGCTAAAATAGTTAAAGGCACTCAGGGAGCCACCTCTCTTTCCTTATTGCTTACTCATCAAACTTGTATAATGTTTGGGTTAATTGGGTTAATATAGGACAAGTAATGTGGGACACCTAATCTCAGATTGCAGTACATTGCAGAAATCAAAAATTGTAATGGTCATTTCTAATCAGTTTTATAGAGAATATGCTTGAATCAGTAAAAAAGTGAGTTAATATGCTGACTTATTTCGCTGACCCCTTAAAATTTTGAGTTCAGTGAAATTAAACAATTTTGTTAATACAGCGAAGGAGATTGGTTTAATCAATGGAAACTCGAAATATTATGTTATCTGAACAACATGGAAAATAATTTTTTTACAGTGTGGTTATTAATGAAATTGAAAATGAAAATGAATGTTCCTCATGTCTATTTTGATTTTAACCTCCTCACTCTTCTACAGCGATGAGTATGGGGCATGTAATGTATCCCAAAATGCAGTGTTGTTGATGGAAGCCCATGCTCACCTTACCATCGGCTTGCAGTCAAGAGAGAGGCTTCTGCTGCTTTTCACAGATTCTCTTATCATCGCCAAGACTAAGTATGTTAATATTTCAGTGGGTTTGAGTATGTGTATTAATATGTACAAAAGAAATCTCTCTAAGAGTACACATGTGTGCATTGTGTGTGTTACGTTACAGGTCTCTGTATCTAAAGCTGAAGGCTCGTGTTAGCCTCTCAGACATATGGCTGGCATCCTGTGTTCATTTCATCACAGACAAGAAGCTTACCTCCAAGAACTCATTTGTGATTGGATGGCCGACCACCAATTATGCCGTCAGTTTCAGGTAATCTTTAAAAACTATTTCAAAATGTGAAACATGGGCAAACTGAACCAGAATGATATGGTCACTGTATGTAATTCAAACAAATAGCACTTAAGAACTGTTATGTGTATGGGATTTTTACATCTTGAGATGAAGCGGCAGTCCTTAAAAGAGAAATATTGTGCAGTGGAAGAAAATTGAATAGTGGATGAAGTTCACAATGTAATTTCGGGAGGAGTGAACCCATCTAATCTTTCAATTAGTGAAACTCAAACATAATCTCAAGAGGAGGGAACCCTAATCTTTCAATTACATCCAGAGCATATAAGCAGCTACTCACCCTGCTCTGGCATCAGTTGTTTCGATATCCCTCCACCTCCCCAACTCCACCACATAAATTAGGCATCTCATCTATCATACTCCTCTTCCAGGCACTAGTAGTCCCTGGGGGGGTATATCCAAGCTCGAGTTGAAGCTGCTTCCTCGAGCCCCTCCACAGCGGACAGCAAGCCAAATACGCTCAACCTTATTAGCTTGAAGAATTTATGAGGAAACAACTTGAAAAGCTTTAGGCGTTTCAAGTGTTCTGAATTAAAAAAATTAAATTGAGATACACCCACACTGCTGCTACTGACTTGATCATGAAACATTGTGTGATAAGGTGACAGAAAATATTATTTTCCTGTAGCTCTTAAAATCTCATTCGAAGTTTACATTGTTTTGTTATAAATGCACTCACACACTCTTTTCCAAGCTCAACTTGCCACTCTGTCCTTCACAATGCTGATTCAACTCCTTTTTAACCTGATTGTAAAGTCCTTCATTTGACATATTTTTGTGGAGATAAAAGTAGGTCAGAACCCATGAACTGGAGAACACATAATATGCTGCAAACCACAGGATAAAAAATAACACTGAGAATGCAGTGAGGTAATGACCTCTTCATTGTTCCTCTAATGTATTGTGTGTTTAATACTATATATGGCAAAGTGAACAAATGGTGTAGTAATAAAAGGAAGTTGGTGACAGATTTAACTTTTTTTTTCTTTTTCTCAATAACACCATAACGCCTGTCAGCGTGTGTTCATAATGGAAAAATATCGGGCAGAAAATATGTAAGAGAAAAGTTTTTAGGAAAGTCTCAGCTCAAATTGTGAAAGAATGGTTGGCTGTAATAGTGTATGCAGGCAGACAGACTAAGACACAGAAGAGTAAGGTTCCAACACAAAGTCTACTTATCATATAATTCAAGCAGGTAACAGTCCAAACAGGAAGCAAGTTAACACACACACACTGAGTGTAACGATGACCTGAATAAGGAGTGCAGGAAAGGGAACTTATAATGACGGTAACCAAGGAGCTAGATGAGTGATGGAAATCTGAACACGTGACAATTGAAAACAAACTGAAAGTCCATGAAACCAAAACTAATTGAAGATAACTGTTACTTCACACCCCCCTAAAATGTGATGAAAGGTGATATTATGAAGTACTTTGCAGAGAAAAAGTACAAGACTACAGGGAACTGGAGAGGCTAGCTGAGGTGATAGAGAACAGAGACTACACTTTATGACAGATATGCATGCTTTCAAAGGCAAATTGACAAACAACAAACATAGGATCATGCTTGCTTGCTTCTGCTTTTAGAGCTGTATAAGAGGAGTGCTGCTTTCTGCCTAATGGTACAGTACACTCTAAAAAATGCTGGGTTAAAAACAACCCAAGTTGGGTTGAAAATGGACAAACCCAGCGATTGGGTTGTTTTAACCCAGCAGTTGGGTTAAATGTTTGCCCAACCTGCTGGGTAGTTTTACTTAACTCAACTATTGTTTAAAAATTACAGTATTGCTTACTTAAAATGAACCCAAAATATCTTGAAAATTAACATTTATTATTATGTTTAATAAATGAACATTTTAATTTCATTTTAGATTCATTTTAAGTCAGCCATATAGTCATTTTCAAACAATAGTTGGGTTAAATAAAACTACCCAGCAGGTTGGGCAAACATTTAACCCAACTGCTGGGTTAAAACAACCCAATCACTGGGTTTGTCCATTTTCAACCCAACTTGGGTTGTTTTTAACCCAGCATTTTTTAGAGTGTACAGTATTTAAATAGTGTCTTCTGGTTTGGTTTGGTCTGTGGCATTTTGTTGTGTACTGCATGATTATATCACACACATTAAAAATTGCTGGGTTAAAAACAAACCAAGTTGGGTTTAAAATGGACAAACACAGCAATTGGTAAGGTTAAATGTTTGCCCAACATGCTGGGTAGTTTTATTTATCTCAACTATTGTTTAAAAATTACTGTTTTGCTTTGCTTGCTTAAAATGAACCCATGTTGGAAATTAACATTTATTAATATGTTTAATAAATTAACATTTGTTAATAAGTTTAATGAATAATAATTAAACAATAAAAAATTATTAAATTGCTTAATAATAAATGTTATTATGTTATGTTATGATTATTATTGTTGCCTCTATTAATTATATCTGATTTTTAATTTCCAACCTATTTTGGGTTCATTTTAAGCTAGCCATATAGTAATTTTTAAACCAGTGTTGGGTTAAATAAAACTGCCCACCATGTTGGGCAAACATTTAACCCAACCACATTTTTTAGAGTGTGGTTTTACCAATTAGCTGTTCACTATATTGTCTGCCTTAATTTTCTTAAACAAAAACAATCTATTATGAGGCACACTCCTACATTACATTGTCTAAGATTAGATAAAATATAGTAAAAATCTCAAGACTAGAAACCTACATCACATAGAAACCACACTCACTAATATCAGAAATTAAATGCCATTTATTATTCATATTATTATTTAGATCTACATCTATCTGAAAATCTAGTTAGCATTTAAATGTTGGAGAACTGAAACATTTTCTCTCTTTCTCTCTGCCCATCCTCCTAAACCAAAGCTCATCAGAAACAAAGGAGAGATGGTTACATGCTCTTCAGTGGTAAGGAAATTCAAAAATCAAAGACTTACAGCTATAACATCTTAACATATTCTTGCTGTGATTTTTTTGTCTATTTTATTGAATGTTCCACGCCTTTGTATTTGTGTTTTTCTTGCTTTCCCATTTCTAGTTGTTTGCTTGTAATATTGTTTTATTCTTTAGGCACACCTGCAGAGCCAGGCAGAGAGTCTTGCCAAATGCTATTCTTCTCTACGTCCTGCTGATCTGCCATGCTGATGACAACAGCTCAGCGGTACACAAATGCTTTTTGGTTTAATTTTGACCTAATCACACCCAGCCCTCAGGGAACTAAATTCACGTCTCTGTTTACAAGTGGACTCAATTTATCTTGTATCCTGAAGCTTGTTTTGTGAGTTGATGGTCAGTACTGTTGTCTGTTTTCATGCTATTGGCTAAGACCGTTGCTGTGGCAGTGGACGTGAGCACTACTGCAGAAAATGTGGTTCAGTATATCATGCAGCAATGCAAATTACTGGTAAGTGATCATAACAGCCTCTTGTTGTTAGTATGGTGTAACACACCAGTGTTTTTGCACATTAGATATTTACCCTCTTTAAAGCACAGTTGAGTGTTCCAAATGAGAGAGCCACATGCTTTTTCTTTGCACCCATTATGAGCTTGTATTTTGGTGGATGTGACTACCTGCCCCTCTGAATCAGTGTGATTCTATAATGTTGTGTACATCGTTCTGTTGCTTTCTGATGACCAGTAACTGTACATTGTGCCAAGTTTGTCCACTGGCATTTCCTGTGTTTGATAAGTAACTTCCTCTTTCCTGTCTCTTTTCAAAACATAATGACCACTTCCTGTGTGCAGGGTGAAGTCTCGGACTACCAGCTGTGTGTGAACTATGAAAAAGAAGAGGAAACATACCCCCTTATTGGTAATGAGAGACACACACACACTCACACACACATTTGCTTAACTATCTAAATGGGGATATTGCATAGCCTTTTATTGTATTTATGTAGTTATAAATACCTAACCCTAACATAAAACTTTATTTTTTACAATAAAACAACAACAACTTTTTTTTATACTTTATTTATTTATTTTTTACAAATGAGGATGTCCCCAAAATGAGGTTTAAGGAGACGAGATTTTGTCAGGTTTTGCTCACTTCTGGGTACAGATTTGTCCAGTAATTAAATACACAGATATGCACAAAACAAATTAACATGTATTTTTTAATTAAATGTGAGCACATGATTCATCAGGTGTGTCAAACTAATTTAAATTTTTTCCAGATTAGAAAACATGTTCCATTGTTCCCAATTGATTGAATTTGTTCTCATGCAGGCAGCACGCATAACACACTAATGATTATGCCTCTTTAATATCAGAGAAAACACATGGGAGCATGTTGAATTCACAAATTTCACCAGAAGGCTTTAGATGACATTAAAAAAAAGATAATTAGGGAATATTATTCCAACAACAATATTGAGAAGAAAAAGAGAAAACTGATCTTGGGTGGATAATATAATATGTTGTATAAGCCATATAAACCAAACATTACCACCAATTTAATCATTTAAAAAAATGATTGGTTCATTTTAATTAATACATGCTTTTTGTGCATACTCATCATCAAATTAATATATCATCAGGGTTGAGCAAAATACAATTGAATTAAATCCCATTCAGTCCATGTGAATTGGTCTTATCTATCTGTCTATTTACAGCAGATATAAAGTCTACACACCCCTGTTAAAAGTCCACAGGCTGTCTGTAAATATCTGAGCTATGAAGAGCTACGTTTTCCCCCACTCAGTCAAGTCATCTTCATTTATCACTCAGTGACAGTCCCCCAACCCCCCCCCCCCCCCCCCCCCCAACACACACACACACACACACACACATTCATATGCAAATATGAGAAAACAGCAGTTTAGTTTAGTTTCAGATAACTGAATCCGAATCTGTTTCTTTCTCTAGTCTACATTGTAATAGGGCAAGAATTAAAGGATAATTCTCTTCAAATGCCAGCCACCAACATTCACAAATACACACAAGCTGATCCTTATTGTCTGTATTAATCCGAGGTGTTAGCTGGATTTTCAGTTGGATAAAGTTGCACACTAATTCATAGATGTGTCAGATTTATATACAGGTTTTGTCCTAGTGACATGAGAAAACATAAAACTAGCTAATAACTATTTTTAAGGTCAAAAGAGGACAGTATTTTACTCTCATTCTTTTGTACACAGACATATACATAATGGAATATGTTAGCAATAAAGTAAACACAATAATATGCTTTTTGGTCCCTGCATTGTTCTTTGAGAATGAAATTTCCTGCAACATAAAACACCCATTACCTGTCATATTTTTTGTCTCTTCTAGGCCATGAGCTACCATTCTTCATCTTGCATCATTCCCTGAGAAGTCAGCAAGACCATCTGCACATGCCCAGTGAGCCCCTGCAGGAAGCATTTAGTTCTTCCCAACAGGCAGAGGCCTCTTCCAAGACCCCTCACTTCACACTAAAAACCAGAACACGCACTCCTAGCGGTGAGTGCACTTGACTGAGTATCAAAGATATTATCAACTTTTACTCTGTACTTGACTACATTTTTGAACAAGTATATGTACTTTTTTACTCCAATACATTTTTGATGAGTAATGCAATTTCTCGCTACATTTTGCATGGCACCTAACTTTTTCTGCAGCAGTTTATTTCTACTAAAAAGATGTGATATTGCCATCGACAGGGCATTGAATATGTTATATCTTGTTTGTTTTGCCTTTACTGACCTAATCTTGTCAACATGGCTACTTTACGTGAATGTGAGTGCATTAACAGGTAGTTGCTGAATCGCAGGTGTTTTATATTTGAGATGAGGCCATAGCTGCAGCCAGTGATGAGGCCGAAACAGCATGTCCAGTGCAAGTGGGCTTTGACTATTTCATTTGACTTAAAGGTGCTCTAAGTGATTCTGGGTGGAGTAACTTTCTGTTGACGTTTGAAGTGTTTTCAAACAAAAGAGAGGCTAGCTAGACCCTCCCTCCTCCTCCTCCTCCCCCTCCCCTTCGTGCTTCCTGAAACAGTCACGAGCGTGCATTTAAAATCATTCATGTCGGTTATTGGCTGGAGCATGTTTATTATGTTTCGTGGTCCAGGCTGGACCAGTTTGTTTTTATTGCCGTTTTCGGAGCTTGTGGCGACTACAGAGTCTGCGTTTTTTTACAGTGTGTTCAGGGGACAGGCAGCTAGCAGATAGTGAGGAGATGTTTGCTGTATGTGACAAAAAATATTTAGGCCTAAAAATGCGTGACATCACTTAGAGCACCTTTAACTCTGTTTTATTTATCCATTATATTGAAGAGAACCTTTTGAAGAATATTGGTTTATTTATGCTCTTTTTGAACACTTGAGGTTAACTGAGACTTGAGTGTTTGTAGACGTTTAAGAGGCTGTTGTGTTGACCTTGATTTATTTCAATTTTAAGGTGTTCAGTTTTATTTTGATTTTAGAAAATAAGCGTGATTGCTCTCCGCACAAATCAACTGTTTCATGCCATTTTTCACTGATATGTGAGGACTAGTGCATGTTTTAGCATAGTAAGAGTAGTGGCTTCTCTGAGGTTTTGTTCTCTATGAGGTTCTCCAAAGTGTGTGGCTGTCCAGAGGTAATTAGTCAAACAATTTTTCAAATTTAAATTGTAAAACCGATTTTTACTGCATTTTCTCCATTGAAAGAGAATTTGTGTAATGCTGTGGAATGGAATTAGACATGGATTTAAAATGTGTTAAATAGAGTTGTGAGTACTACATTCTCATTGGCAGTTGAGGAAAGATACTAATGTGTTACAATATTGCGTTACTCCCTAAAAAGTAACTTATTGCATTACTTAGTTACTTTTTATGGGAAGTATAAAAATAATTTCAAATAATAATTTCACTTTTCACACCAAAAGTGAAATGATCCTTCGATGATGCAGCACACACAATGCCTCTGCACCTTGCTCCTAATTTCTCTCAACATGGAGGGTTGTGTTATGGCAAGGGACCTGGATAATGGATAGGGGGCGCTGGTCCGGTTGAGAACAACTGGTCTAGTTCCTTTTGTGCCTGTCTGAGTTTTTGTTAGTTTCTATGGTTACCCATTAGTTAATCATTCTGTTCAGCTGTTCCTGTTTAGTTCCCTTATTTACTCTGTGTGTTTATACTCCTTGTTTAGTTCAGTTCTTTGTCAGTGTTTATGGTTGTGTTTGCTACTTCTTCATGTGATTCTTTGTGGATTTAATAAAGACTTTAATTGTTACTCATCTTCTTCGTTGTGCATGTGTATAAGCCAGTAACAGATTTGAAATGCATTACTTTACTAGTTACTTGAAAAAAGTAATCTGATTCGTAACTCGCATTACTTGTAATGCATTACCCCCAACGCTGCTTATTGCTGAATCCTAGATGTTTAATAAATTAGAAGGGTCAGGGGATGTGTAGGCCTTTGTGATTGATAAATGGTTCAAGTCTGCTGAGGTCTGCAGGTACAGATTCAGTGTGCAGTCACATAGGCTATATCTTACAAACTGTTAGTTTATGAGTCAAAATTGGAGTCGCATTATGTGTTGGTCATGTACACTCTGTTCAAAACTTTGGGGTCAGTTAAACATCAAGGATGCATAAAAGGCAGTAAAGACATTTACAATGTTTACAGTATTACTATTTCAAATCAGTGCTGTTCTTTTGAACCTATTTATCAAAGAATACTTAAAGGTGCCCTAGAATGTCTTTTTAAAAGATGTAATATAAGTCTAAGGTGTCCCCTGAATGTGTCTGTGAAGTTTCAGCTCAAAATACCCCATAGATTTTTTTTTAATTCATTTTTTTAACTGCCTATTTTGGGGCATCATTAACCATGCACCGATATATAGGTTGCGGCCCCTTTAAATCTCGTGCTCCCCCGCCCCCGGAGCTCGCGTTTGCCTTGAACAGCATAAACACAGTTTACACAGCTAATGTAACCCTCAAAATGGATCTTTACAAGATGTTCGTCATGCATGCTGCATGCATACATCGGATCATGTGAGTATTGTATTTATTTGGATGTTTACATTTGATTCTGAATGAGTTTGAGGCTATTCTGCGTGGCTAAAGCTAACATTACACACTGTTGGAGAGATTTATAAAGAATGAAGTTGTGTTTATGAATTATACAGACTGCAAGTGTTTAAAAATGAAAATAGCGACGGCTCTTGTCTCCGTGAATACAGTAATAAACGATGGTAACTTTACCCACATTTAACAGTACATTAGCAACATGCTAACAAAACATTTAGAAAGACAATTCACAAATATCACTAAAAATATCATGATATCATGGATCATGTCAGTTATTATTGCTCCATCTGCCATTTTTCGCTATTGTTCTTGCTTGCTTACCTAGTCTGATGATTCTGCTGTACACATCCAGACGTTCTGCCCTTGTCTAATGGCTTGAACATGAGCTGGCATATGCAAATATTGGGGGCGTACTGTACATATGAATGATCCCGACTGTTACGTAACAGTCGGTGTTATGTTGAGATTCGCCTGTTCTTCTGAGTTCTTTTAAACAAATGAGATTTATATAAGAAGGAGGAAATGGAGTTTGAAACTCAGTGTATGTCTTTTCCATGTACTGAACTCTTGTTATTCAACTATGCCAAGGTAAATTCAATATTTAATTCTAGGGCACCTTTAAAATATCAGTTTCTACAGAAACATGAAGCAGCACGACTGTTTTCAACATATAAAGAAATGCTTCTTGAACACCAAGTCAGCATATTAGAATGATTTCTGAAGGGATCATGTGACACCGAAGACTGGAGTAATGATGTTGAAAATTCAGCTTTGCCATGACAGCAGTAAATAACATTTTAAAATATATTAAAATAGAAAAGAGTAGAAAATAGTTATTTTAAATTTTATATTTGCCTAATATTATTATATTTTTGATCAAATAAATGTGAGCATAAGAAATTTCTTTCAAAAACATCAAACATTCTTACAGACCTCAATCTTTTGAACAGTAGTCAACTGTAGGTGGATCCTATCGTACAGAAAAGTTAAAATTCCAGGCATTCATATAGATTTTTATCTTTTAAAAAGCCTTAATTTGCAGGGCTGGGCTACATATTAAAAAACACCAAAGTGTATTGGCAAAAAAATATTTAGATAGACCTAGTGTTTTTATATTTAAAAAAATGTCTTCTCAGTAGTTCTCACACTAGTGTGACGACATACCTACTCACAAAAGATCATCTTGTGTATTAAATGAAATATTCACTAGGAAAAAGTTTGACTTTTCCCAGTACCCTGTAAGTAATGATGGCAGCTAGAGCTGCTATTTAAGCTCATACTGTACTCCAGTGCTCATGGCCATAGTCTGATATGCTTGAATATTTACTCTGACAGTCTGTGTCCTGTTTCTCATAAAATGCAGATCCCAGTGGCACAAAGCAGAAAGGATGTTCACGTCCCAGTTTGTTTATAGTACAGCCTGAGCTGAATTCATAGAAGAGATCACAAGCACAGTGTTGTACAGCACAAGGTTTACTGGAACTTTAACAGACCTGTTTTCACAGTAGGCGAACATGTCCACCTTCACAGTCCTTCAGAGAGATGGTAGAATCCTTTTTTTCCAGAACACACTCAAAAGTTTCCATGATCACAGATGTAAGAGGTTGTTGAGTCAGATGGTTGTTGATGTCTTACTACCTGTGCTTTATAAAAAAGAACTCAGATTAGCTCTGAGAAGAACATCTTCAAGATTTTTCACATCTTAGAAATCCAATTACTTTGAAAAAATATTAGATGAGGAGCAGAGGTCAGGGAAGTGTAATTTGTTAATATATTCTGCTTTGTCTCTGAAGTATTTCTAAACATGCTTACGCACATAAAAGCAATGGAATTTTCCCTTATGTAAATGTCACAAACTAATTTTTTCATTGATTTTTTATTAGACTTATGAAAAGGTATAGTTTATATAGATTTTCTATTATTATTATTATTATAGCACATCATAGCTATAACCACTGTGCAAGTGTTACTCTTTTGTCTTATGCAGTTCTAGGGTGATTACATGTGTGTCCAGTTATTGTAATGAACCATTCTGGATACGATCATAGCTCTTCAAACTGGTCTTCGACTTTTAGCAATGCTGCTACCTGTTAATTTCAATTCAATTCAATTCAATTCAATTCAATTCAATTCAATTCAATTCAATTCAATTCAAATTTATTTGTATAGCGCTTTTCACGATACATATCATTTCAAAGCAGCTTTACAGAAAATGGATGTCAACATTACAATTTAAAGAATGTAGTTAGCAAATAATATACTTTAGGTAATTAATTACAATCACTGTTAGCAGTTTAACTGAAGGTAGAAGCAAAGAGCTCCTGGAAAATGAATTACATTAACAATAAATTAGGATATAGAGATTGTGCAATGTGAATGTTGATCCAGATGATTGCGTCTTCTGAAGTCCTCGCAGGAGCTGGCGCCGTCTCTTCACAGGTGATGGTCATCTGAGGTCTTCTTAAGAGGCTGGATCCAAACTGAAGCTGATGTACTCTCTAGTCACCTCAGGGCGGGTGTCCCGAGGTAAAACAGAAAAGCAAAAGGAGAATAATTAGCGTAGCTGCTGTTCATAACTTTAAGCAAAGATAGTCATGTGCAGTTGATCTGGTATGAGATGCATTATGTGAATGCTTGGCTAAAGAGATGCGCCTTTAATCTAGATTTGAACTGGGTGAGCGAGTCTGAGCCCCTAACATTATCAGGAAGGCTATTCCAGAGTTTAGGAGCCAAATGTGAAAACGCTCTCCCTCCTTTAGTGGACTTAGCTATCCTAGGTACAACCAGAAGTCCAGAGTTTTGTGACCTTAGAGAGCGTGAAGGATTGTAGGGCGATAGAAGATCGGTTAAGTACACAGGAGCTAAACCATTTAGAGCCTTATAGGTCATTAGCAATACTTTATAATCGATACGGAACTTAATAGGTAACCAGTGTAGAGATGATAAGATTGGTGTTATATGATCATATTTTCTTGACCTGGTAAGAACTCTAGCAGCTGCATTTTGTACTAATTGTAGCTTGTTTATTGAGGAAGCAGGACAACCAGCTAATAATGCATTACAGTAATCTAGTCGAGACGTCATGAAAGCATGAACTAACTTTTCTGCATCAGAAATAGATAACATATTCCGTATTTTAGCAATGTTTCTGAGGTGAAAGAAGGCTGTTTTTGTAACATATGAAATATGATTTTCAAAGGACAAGTTGCTGTCTAATATAACACCCAGGTCTTTAACTGTCGAGGATGGAGTAACAGTACATCCTTCTAAATGCAGATTGTAGTCTGAGAGATTCTGTGTACAGGTTTTTGGTCCAATAAGTAATACTTCAGTCTTATCTGAATTTAATAGAAGAAAATTACTAGTCATCCAATGTTTTAATTCTTTAACACACTCTGTCAGTTTGGATAATTTAGAGATTTCATCTGGTCGTGATGAAATATATAACTGAGTATCATCGGCATAGCAGTGCAAACTAATTCCATGTTTTCTTATAATATTGCCGAGTGGCAGCATGTAAATTGAAAATAGCAGAGGGCCTAACACAGATCCTTGCGGCACTCCATAGTTTACTATCGTTATCTTAGATTTTTCCCCGTTTATATAAACAAAATTGTTGAAATTGAAAATTTAAAAACATTTCAGTGTTCTCTGACACAAAACAGCTTCATTTTCTGCATTAATCATATTTCTACAGCTTCAACATTTTCAGTACACAAATATTGTGAAGAGAATGGGAAAAGATTAAAAAGAGAACAGTTAACATTTCATTTAGTTAAAGATTTTCCAGCACTAAAATAATTCAGTAAATACCTCTTACACCGTAAAAACAAATTTGCTCAATTTACTTAATTAAATTGTGCAAACTCGTTCAATTAAGTAAGCTTAAAGGTGCCATAGAATGCTTTTTCACAAGATGTAATATAAGTCTAAGGTGTCCCCTAAATTTGTCTGTGAAGTTTCAGCTCAAAATGCCCCATAGATTTTTTTTTTTATTCATTTTTTTAACTGCCTATTTTGTGGCATCATTATAAATGTGCGCTTCCCCTTTAAATCCTCGCGCTCCCTGCCCCAAGCTCGCGACTCACTCTGTAATGCATTGAATAAACAAAGTTCACACAGATAATGGATCTTTACAAAATGTCGTCATGCATACTGCATGCATGCATCAGATCACGTGAGTATAGTGTTTATTTGGATGTTTACATTTGATTCTGAATGAGTTTGAGGCTATTCTGCGTGGCTAAAGCTAACATTACACACTGTTGGAGAGATTTATAAAGAATGAAGTTGTGTTTATGAATTATACAGACTGCAAGTGTTTAAAAATGAAAATAGCGACGGCTCTTGTCTCCGTGAATACAGTAATAAACGATGGTAACTTTAACCACATTTAACAGTACATTAGCAACATGCTAACGAAACATTTAGAAAGACAATTTACAAATATCACTAAAAATATCATGATATCATGGATCATGTCAGTTATTATTGCTCCATCTGCCATTTTTCTCTATTGTCCTTGCTTGCTTACCTGCATAACGTCTAATGATTCAGCTGTGCACAGATCCAGACGTTAATACTGGCTGCCCTTGTGTAATGCCTTGAACATGGGCTGGCATATGCAAATATTGGGGGCGTACATATTAATGATCCCGACTGTTGCGTCACAGACGGTGTTATGTTGAGATTTGCCTGTTCTTCAGAGGTCTTTTAAACAAATGAGATTTACATAAGAAGGAGGAAACAATGGTGTTTGAGACTCACTGTATGCCATTTCCATGTACTGAACTCTTGTTATTCAACTATGCCAAGGTAAATTCAATTTTCAATTCTATGGCACCTTTAACTTAATTATATTAAGTCTTATTTACTAATATATTAAAAGTCTTCCTTACTTATTTTAAGCCACAGTTAATCGAGCCATTTAAGTTTTGTTAACTTAAGAGTATCTCTGATCTGAGGAATGGTGTACTCCCAGACTCCATTGTGGTATGAACAAATTAAGCAATGGCTTTTTTTTTTTCTTTTTTTTCTTTTTTACTATTTTTTTTGGCTTTTTACTTATTTTTTGGCTTTCTTTGACAATTTTATTTGCTGCCTTGTGTCAGTAAATAAAATTTGTATAAATAAAATTGTAATGGTCAGAGTCTTATTTATCTAAAATAATTTAATGGTTACCATTGTTGTGTTTTGCATGCTGAATGTTAATGTTTGTGTGTGACTCAAGCAAGGTCAATTGCAAGATATTGGCATAACTAGAGGGAGATCAACCCCCTTAAATATTTGATGTTTAATAGTAAGGTGTTAGTATAATAGTATGATATAAAAAATATAAAATTTAATTCTGTGCTGTGTGTATTCTGCTGCCAGTAATATAATAGTATAGTGTTTATAATATAAGTAATAGCAATACAATTTTCATATATCATAATTCAACATGAAATGTAAATTAGTTAGTGATTTAGTGAGGAGTTAGGTCATCTTTTTTTTCCGAAGAAACATATAATTACTTCTCTTCTTTTGAAGCCACAAATAATGATGTCTTGTGGCATCACTGCATCAACAAGAAGAGAGTTATAGTAAAATAAATGAAGTTCCAAGTGCCCAACCAAAGGGAACACTAATCACCAGAATGGTGGCTAAACCATTTTAGAAAATCAGCATCAGTTTATGAAGTCAACTTATGTGATATTCTTTCAAAATTTTCAGTTGTATTGACAATTCTACATTCAAGATGATTTTGTAAAATGAGTGAATGCAACTAAGGAGAAAGATAACTACAGAAGTGGAGGAAATATGTGAAAATTCTATTAAGAATTGCCCCACCTCAAAAATTATTTTTTGCTTGACAAAATGGTACCCAAACTACTCAAGTAACTTCTCAAGTAATCTTAACTTGGGTTTTCTGAGTAACAAGGCATAGTATGTGACTAGTGAAGAAAACTACATTTTTACAATTAAAGGGTTAGTTCACCCAAAAATGAAATTTCTGTCATTAATTACACATGTCGTTCCACACCTATAAGATCTTTGTTCATCTTCGGAGCGGTTTTTCCAAGAGGATTTTTTTGTATTTTTTATTTTTATCCCCCATAGAATGCAACGTAATTGCCACATTCAAGGCCCAGAAAAGTAGTAAACACATCATTAAAATAGTCAAGGTGACTAGTGGTTCAACCTTAATGTTATGAATTGACAATAATGTGCGCCAAAACAAAACAACAATAACGTCTTTATTCAACAATTTCTTACTCCCCTGTCATTCTCCTATGCTGTTTACGGTCAGCGCTTCCAAGTTCTACGTCAGAACGCCGACTCATTATTGGCCGGCTCCTGCATCAGCAGCACACGCAGGGGATAGAAAAAATACATGTTTAAGTTGTTGCAGCCTAGCCTATTATGATATCTTCCTTCGAGAGTGGCTCATTCATGCCCTCCTCATCCCTCATGAAACTACATCCAAGCATGTGATCAGACATGTTCACTTATTCAGAGATGAGACACTAGCTATGTTTCTATCATAAATTGATTTTGATCCATTTTGGGATATTGCATAAACAAATGCTGGATAGAAATGTTTTATGCAATATTCCCATTTTGCACATAAGTTAAACAACTTTGGATGGAAACATAGCAACATTAATGCTGTGAGGGAACATTTAGTAGAAAGAGGGTGTAATTTTCCTTTTTTATTGATTGGTCTGTTGTGTGTCATTGACTGACAGGTGCTTTGCTGAAACACAAAAGAAAGAGGTCTCTGATAGATTGGGCTCTGAGAAGGGGACACTTTAACCAATCTGATGGCCAGTCTGACCCACAAGCTGCCTCTCACAAGCTATTTGGTCAGTCTCTTTCTTCCATTTGTCCTGATGGAAACCTGCCCAAGCCAATAATGGTAAGGATATCACTGGGTCTGGACCTGTTTTACTGTATTTGTTCATGGATTAATTCATGCTGGTTGTTATTATTATTGTGTTTTGCCTTACAATTTTGTAAGCCATCTAGATCCTTGATTTTCTAATGAAAGTTGTAGCAGTGGCCTTCTTTTCTGACTGGAATCAGTATATATTGTGATCTCAATAAGGAAACCGGACAACAGTTTAATCTCAATCTCAATTTATTTATAAATCACAATAAAACAACAGTAGGCGACCATTGTGCTGAACAATATCAATTAAATAGCTAAAATACGTAAAGTCCCTTTAAGACAAGTCATTTCACTTGGCGGCCATCTTTGAAACGCCTCTCGGGCATCCTGGGCATCATGCAATCTCTTTGAATGGGGAAACATCAAATTCTCCAAACTGTTCGCCAACCTTACGATTAAATTTCATATTTGAAATCACCAATAAAATCTAACAACAACTGGCTCATAAATTTAGTTTCTAAACGCTCGAATCATGACAAATCATTTTTCAGGTTGGATCAAGCTAATGCGCATGCACAGACCTAAATGCGCGTCTCTTCGGAGGCGCGCGTCTGACTTTTTCTATAGAAACCGGTGATTCTAACGGCTGCTGAAGTGACGCGATGACTTTACCAGTCTGCGATTGGCTCTTATTTAGAAGGCGGGACTTATTCCACCATATTGCGCGTTACACTTTCTCCCATTCAAAACAATACGAGTGACACGTCTTGTGTAATTCTATAGTCTTTGGTAAAACATAACATAAACACATAATTGAAGCTTAGACTAGCCCCATTTGACTCAAAGAGATACATAAATTGCGAATTATGAAAATGAAAAATTATTTTTAATTTACCTTGAAAAAAGCTTGCAGAAAATACAAGTTTGTGAGAATCATCCTCAAACTCAATCCTGACTTGGTAAAACAATTATCTTCATTTAAAATATGTTTCAAGCCTTCAAAATATGTTTTAAGTCTTATGTTTTCTTTCTGTTTACTTTTTTCTTAAACTTTTTCTTTAACTGTTTAACATTAAATCATACTGGGATGTTTGCTGAAATAGTTGGATGTGGCACAGCCCATTTCCACCAGCCTCCACTGCTCTTTACTGTGTACTACTGTACACCCAAAGCACTTTACATTCATATCAGGGGGTCTCTCCTCACCCACCACCAGTGTGCAGCATCCACTTGGATGATGTGACGGCAGCCACAGTGCGCTCACCATACACCAGCTATAGGTGGAGGGGAGAGAGAGTGATAGAGCCAATTCAGTGGGTGTGAATTATTGGGAGGCCATGATTGTTAAGGGCCAAGAGAGATAATATGGTCAGGACACCAGGGTTACACCCTTTACGAGAAGTGCCATGGGATTTTTAATGACCACAGAGAGTCAGGACCTTGGTTTAACGTCTCATTTGAAGGACGGTCGATTAACAGTTTTGTCTATGTGTTTGTGTGTGTGTGTGTGCACATAGGACCTGCTATATCTGCTGTTCTGTGAGGGTCCAGAGACCCGTGGAATCTTTCGTCGTTCAGCAAATGCCAAAAACTGTAGGATCCTGAAGGAGCGAATGAATTCTGGGCAAAGTATTTCACTGCATGAACAATCAGTGTTCGTCTCTGCATCTCTAATTACAGTGAGAACACAGTCATTTCAATTCAACAGTGATATACACAAATCATACATCTACATTCACAATACATACCTTATTCTACATTCTAAATCTAAATAAAATAAAATTTCTTTGTTCAGCCTTTTCATTCTTTATTAAAGTGTGTGTGTTTGTGTGTGTGTAGGAGTTCTTACGGAAGCTACCTGGTGGTGTTTTGTGCTGTGACTTATATGATGACTGGATTGAAGTGCTACAAAGTGAGGATCAACAGGATAGACTTAACAAAGTCAGAAAGTGAGAACATCACACAAACATACACATGTACATATTGCACATATACACACTTGTATGTAGAAAGTGTATGGACTAAGACTGAGTTCCCACCTGGTATTAAGATTTTTTTATTGATCTATTACGAAAACAGTGTATTATTTATATAACACCTTTTTTAGAACCCAAGACTGCTTTACAAAAGCAAAGACATTACAACATAGAGCATAGATACCCAGTGTGGTTTTGTATTTTATCCAAAATGTATTTTCATATAACATTTACAGGTACAAAAACATACTTTATTGTACATTTTTACATTTAGATGCTGAAACTTACAATATGGACATACTAGTCGCATTTAAAATGTAAGCATTATTAAGTATTTACAACTATAGAAACATCAAATATTTTTAAATCCTTTATAACATAAATATAGGTAATGCTTTAGATTACAGCCCAGAAAGTACTGCGTAATTACAAAGAATTTACAGCGTAACTTTCGATAATTATAGTGTACCTATACAGTAAGTATGTGTAAGTATAGGGGAACAATATGTAAAGTATGTATTGGGAATAAAGGGGTAACAACCAGGAAAATAACAAATTATTTATACTTTAAGTATTTTAGAACTAAGGGGTACTTACACTGTTATGATAGACAACAATCTTACATTTGGGAGCAATTTAGTGAGAAAGTGCACTGATTAAGTTGTTTCAAGGCAAGTAGAAAGAACTATTGCAATCTTTTTTAATACATGGGGAAATATGCTTTTGTTTCATGTAGTTACAGGGTAAGTATGATATTGTGGGCCGTAAATTAAAGTGGAGCTTGTTACCCTCTTATTTCATGTAGTTACAGGGTAAGTATGACATTACGGGCCGTAAATTAAAGTGGTGCTTGTTACCCTTATTTCATGTAGTTACAGGTAAGTCATTTAAAAAACAAACAAAAAAAAAAAAAAAACCGCAAACAGTCATATCACTTTATTTGAAAAACAACTTATTTCAAAACAGATTTAAAGTTACAACACTCTTTATTACTTTTTCTTACTTCTTATTACTTATTACTGTAAGATTGTTGTCTATCATAACAGTGTAAGTACCCCTTAGTTCTAAAATACTTACAGTATAAATAATTTGTTATTTTCCTGGTTGTTACCCCTTTATTCCCAATACTTTACATCTTGTTCCCCTATACTTACACGTACTTACTGTATAGGTACACTATAATTATCGAAAGTTACGCTGTAAATTCTTTGTAATTATGCAGTACTTTCCAGGCTGTAATCTAAAGCGTTACCTAAATTTTTTTATATAGTTAACATAATATAATCGATCATGAGTACAATAGAATCACCGATTCATTCTTAATCCCAGTAATAAACAAGGCTTTGTGAATTTTTTGAAGTTGTCCAAAAAAATGTAAAAACAGTCCCAAGGTACTTCAAATGATGATGTGTTGCATACAGAGTTCTCACCGGCATTATACAATAGTTTTATGTGAGGTATAGAGTAGAATTTTAGTTGTTAATTGCTTAAAATCTAAATCTGATCCACACTGTGAAGGCACACATTACTTGGTGATGACGCATACAAAAAAAAGCAAACAAGCATTTAATATCATTGACATAAAACCTTTGTTTTAACACTTCTTGAGGCGGCAAATGTTGAATTTTTAATGAGTATGGGATTTCACAGATTTCAGGGTCACTATTGAGACTCTGATCGCTGAATAAAGACTTTTTTTATTCTTTTTGATTCTGTTCCTCACACAACACAAGCATATGCTGAAAGTTTGAATTACATTGATCATATTATGGTACAATTATGGTATATTTTATTTATATTTTTTTATTCACAGCATATTCAGAAAACTGCCATGTCCCATGGGAAACAAAATAAATACTACACAAGTAATGGTTAAACAATAAAATAAATTTTATTTATTTTAGATTTTAAAGTGTGTAGTCTTAATTAAAATGATCTATGTCAGGGATCTGTGAGGGAGGACTCAAACGCAGGATGAGTTTTACAGGTTTATTGACAAGACTTGGAATTTAGAGGGTGAGGAGGTGAACACAGTCCATACGGTAGGAAGGGGGTGAGGCACAAAGACAAGCACGCTGAGGGAACAGCCACTGAGAACAGCCCAGGTAGTAAGCAGGCCGGTGAACATTGGCAGGTGCGCAGTATGAGGCCCAAAGATGTAGCAGGAGCCAGACAGGATCAAACAGCATAAGTAGTTAGAACCATCAGATACGATCAGGCACTGAACTGGTCTTGCTGCTTGGTGGGGAGAAAGAGCAGCCACAGGGATCCTCAGTCTGTAGGACAGGACAGGGGGAGACCAGAGACACTACCAGGACTAGACAAGACAGGTGGTTAGAAGGTCTGGAACAAGGAAGACAACAATGGCAAAAGGGTACGAGAATCTCCTACACAAACGCTATGAGCTTAGGTGAACAAAAGACTAGAGTACAGGCACGAAGCTTAACGAACTGGCAAAGACATGAGGGAAAGAGTGCACAATATAAAGGAGGCAAAGAACACGAGGAACAGGTGACAACACTTAGACTAACGAGGACTCAACAATAAAGGGAGCAGGGAACATAAGGAACAGGTGAGAACACTAATAACAAACAAGGACTGAACAAAGACTAGACCAGAGGGCGTGGTGACAACAAACAAGGAGGAGGGAACAGAGGAGCACATGGCAAACACAAACACAGACAAAGCCATGTGCTCAGACACAACATAAACAAGGACACATTAAACAAAGACAAAACAGACAAGGCTGTCAGAGCAGAACCCTGACAATCTAAGCCTTTGAAATGAGTTGGCACCAGAATACACTCAGCACAGAATGAAATTTTATATTTTTTATAAATTAAAGGGTTAGTTCACCCAAAAATGAAAATTCTGTCATTTATTACTTACCCTCATGTCGTTCCACAACTGTAAAACCTTCGTTAATCTTTGGAACAGGAAATGTCATTGCTCCCTATGAAGGCCTCACGGAGCCATCGGATTTCAACTAAAATATCTTAATTTGTGTTCCAAAGATGAACGAAGGTCTTACGGGAGTGGAACGGCATGAGGGTAAGTAATAAATTACAGAATTTTCATTTTTGGGTGAACTAACCCTATAAGTGAATGAGCCAACTGTGTTTAATAAATGCGATTGAAAACATAATCTCATTGATCATAAATACAATATAATCAACTGATTAATTCCATTAACTAAATATTAATTAGGTTAAAAAATACCTTTTAGTGTCTATGCAGATACAAGTAAATGTGGTAGAATGACTCGGGTTACGACCCCTGTTCCCTGAGAAGGAAATTATACGCTGCTTCACTGATGACGCTTTGGGGAATGCCTTTGGCGTGAGCGTGTCTGAAGCACATGTGTAACTAGTCCAATTCTGATTGGTGTTGCGCCATCCCGTGACGCACACCGGCGGAACGCGGAAGCTACAAAGGGAAGCCGGCATCACAATAGAGTTAGCTTCTGATCTAAAGCAAGCTGCTCCCAGGCATGCAGGAAGTATGGGTAAGACTGGCAGAAAATCGGTCCTGAAGAAACTCCAGCACTGAAGCCACTGGGCAGTTAACTGGGTCTAGCTTACATTTTCTGTGCCATAAAGTGAACACTCTCCACTTTAAAAGCATAGAGTTTCCTCATAAGGAGAGAGCTCTAGAACTGAGAATGGTCTCGATGACCTCAGCCAAGAGACCTTCATTCATGAGCTGATCACCCTCAGGGGCCAGAACCAAAGTTTCCATCTCTCTGACCGAGGGTGATATAACGTGCCCCCGCCCTGTGTTAGAAGGTCCCTCTTAATTGGAATCTCTAGGCAATTTATGTGCCATTCATGTTCCCTCCAAAGACCTTGAACTGAGTGGCCTTTCATGACCGCGCCCCACCCAGTATTGAACACATCTGTTGACACAATATTGCGATGACAGGACGCTCCTAACACTGGGCCTTGGGACAGGAACCAAGGCTTCTTCCACATGATCACAGAATGAGGGAATCTGCACATAACCTTGATCATGTAATTGGGATTGCCCCTCAGGGAAAACCCTTTGGTCTTGAGCCACCACTGCAGGGGTTTCAGACAGTTGTGCCTGCATCATAAGTGAATCTCATACTACTCCCAAAAAGGTAATTTCTGGACCGGAGTGAGCATACCCTTTTTCACATTGAGTCTCAGCCCCAAGCACTTTATTTATTTCAATGCTGTGCTGCCAACTCCTGAGACTGAGCTAGTATCAACCAGTCATCTATGTAATTGAGAATTCTGATGCCCTGAAGTCTTAGAGGGGCCAGAGCTGCATCCATGCATTTCATGAATGTGTGAGGGGAGAGAGCTAGGCCAAATAAAAGAACCTGATATTGGTATGCTTTGCTCCCGAAAGTGAACCTCAGGAACTTACTTTGCTGTGAAAGGATGGATAAATGACAAACCAGTCCTTAAACTTGATTTGGCTCACGATGAGAGGAGTTGTCAACATTTTGAACCTGAATATCCTCAGAGAACAGTTCAGTTGTTGAAGATCTATAATGGGACACAGGCCGCCATCCTTCTTCGGCTGTAGAACCCCATGTTTCTCTCTGGGGAAGGAATTTGTTCTATGGCCTCCTTCGCTAGAAGAGCATGAACCTGAGCCTGTTCGAGGCCTTACAGGCCTCCTTAGTTGGGGCAAACCCCCTATGACCACAACATTTTCGGGCGGACAATGAGGTTGAGGCTCGATGGGAGCAGCCCCTCATGACCTATGGCGACAAGGTATAAACCTCTGAAATGCAGCTAATTGTTTCTTCATCTCTTGAAATCTCTCAACAAATGAGCTGACAGTGTCGCCGAAGAGACCAGAAGGTGAGAGCGGGGCATCAAGGAGGAAAGCTTAATCCTTCTCCTTGATGCCTGATACGTTCAGCCAAAGGTGCCTTTCCATTGCCACCATGGCTGCCACTGAGTGGCGGATAACACAGGCCGTCTCTTTAGTGGCATGGAGAGAAAGATCAGTAGCCCGACGCAGCTCTTTAATAGCATTGGGTCCCACACCTTGGCCCTTGTTGAGGTCCCGAAGCAGGTCAGCCTGATATGCTTGAAGCACTGCCATAGTATGTAGGCAATGGCAAGTGCCAACCTGACCTGCTGCCATATATGCCTTACCCACCAGGATGATGTAGTATGAACTGGCTTGGTGAGTAACTTCAGGTTTTTAGGGATGATGCATCGTCAGGGGAGAGATAGGCAGCAAGCATCTCTTTAACCCTGGGCATCATCCATAGCCGTTCTCTTTATGTCTCACGATTGAAGAATAATAATGACCAATGGGACATGATATGTGGGAAGAGAACGGCTTCCTCCAGGATCTCGACACCTCTGTGTTGAGATCTGGGGAATATGGCAAACCCCAACGTGGAGGTTGTAATCTCGTTTGTATCTCCCGTTCACTTCTCGGCTGACCACTCGATATTTAATTTTGCCATGGCACGAGTTACAACCTCCATCAGCTCCTCATATTGCGGGGACAAGGCTGGTGAGTCACCCAAATCACCCACTTCCAGATTCCGGATCCCGAAGCTGAGCACTGAATCTAGCAGCTGAAAGTTGAGAAATGGCCTTGGCCATCTTAAGCTCGTCCGCTAGCTCCATCTGTGACCTTCACGAATGAAGTCACCAGGTTGCCTTGGCAACTGCAAGACCCGATCCACGGGGAGCGCGAGCCTGGCCGCACTCATCAAACACAGCCAGGCGGGAGCTACGCTTCCAAGCAGCTTATACATAAATGAGTCCATAAATTTAAGCTTTGTCGGCTTTGTATTTTGTTTTGCGAATCATGATCTGGTCACCCGAATATCAGAGAATTTAACAATATTCCATTAGTTATTCCACTGAACATGGAATCTCTGTTTCTTTTTCCACATCTTCACTCAAATAGGGGATTATAAACGTTTCTTCCTTTCGTTCGCTTTTAGGCCTATTATATTCGCATTACTGAAATAAAGTCGATAAATACTGTAGGACAGAAACCTTTTTGCTTGCACGTCAGTTTCTATTTAACACAGTTTACGCTTGTTAGACTTTATAAGGCACGTCAAGTTTATTTGTATAGCCTGTTTCACACACGCCAGTGATTTTGTTTTTTCTTTCTCTGGCAGTGCAAAATCAAACATATTCTAAATAAGAAATAAGGATAAAACTCGCTCTTCAGACCTTTTACAACAAGTGTCAGTTGCTTGTAACATCAGGAGATAAGATGAAGATATTATAAAAGAGATGGTCTCTTTCCTGCCCGTGTCCCACATCCCTCTCAAAGTGTAGAGCGGCTAGCTATATGATGCATCTTTGTGTGGAAATAAAAAGACGAATGTTTTTAAAATAATATTTAACCTTCTTATTATTTAGGTTACCATTATTTACTTAAATTTATTTCATAGTTTTACAGACTGTAGTGTGTTGTTTCACTGACGGAATAGCTAAAATAAACATGCACGTCTGTTACAAAATGGATGTTTGAGCATTTGTTTATTTATTCTTTTATATTTCAAAATTTATATATACTTACACACAAACATACACACAGACACTCCAAATGTTTATATGTATGATTACCATCATATTTAATATGTTTTTAAAATAGTTAAATTAATAAAATACTTCCCACAGATTTTCCTGTGGTACCGAAATTGGTACAGAGAACCATAACATTTTTATGGTATTGGTACCGACTACTGGAATTTTGGTACCGTGACAACACTAGTTTGAAGCTATACTGCTTACTCTCCATTTTATACAATTTGAATGCTTATGTGTGGGACAGACAACAGTAAATAAGACTTACACACAGAGTGCTTGTTGAAGATCAGAAAGCTAACTCTGTTGTGATGCTGGCTTCCCTTTGTAGCTTCTGCATTCCGCCGGTGTGCGTCACAGGATGACGCAACAAAAATGGGAGTGAGTAGCCTAACTTACATAGTCACAAAATCAAAGATTAAAGCCGGGGACACACTTAACGACTAGCTAAAACATTCAAAGACTGAGCTCAACACACAAAGACCATTTCCTTCGACTGAAGCAGATTTAAATACTTACACGGAATTTAAACACCAACTGTAAACACAGACTGAACGCAACTGTCGTAAGTATCAAATTACATTCATAATCGGCCTTACAATCGTTAAGGCCAGAACACACCGAGCCGACGCCGACGAACTAGTGGCGACGAAAGCAGACTGTGGGGTTGGCTCACGTCGGCAGCGTCTGTGTCCAAAGTTGCCCTGACACACCAAACCGACGCTAGACAGCCGACGGCCAAGTAGCACGTCAGTTCTGCACCTGCGTGAGATGAACCGAACCAGCTGGCGGCAGTAGCTGAACAGCCAATCAGAATGATCAGATGGCCCGACAGACCGACGAGCTCCAACGCCGATTCAACATTTCGAATCAGGCGAAAAAAGCCGACGAGGACCAACTTCAGCCGACGATGCGGAACACACTGAGAAAACTTAGTCGGCCGACGAAGAAAAACCGCCCGACGACTGACCGTCGGCTTGGTGTGTTTCTTCTTTTAAGTGTGTCCCCAGCTTAAATCCTATAACAAGTGGCCACAAGAAAACACATAGGCCACGTACACACTGCAGCTAAATTCGGTTGTCAGTTCACCTTTTAGTGCTTAATCTCGTTCTGTACACACACAGTTCAGTTAAATACGGGAGTGACAACCGCATTCTACAACCGTATTAACTCCCGAAAAATACAGTAGTGACAACCGCATTGTAGTACAGTTAAGTTCGTAGTGGGGGAAGGAAGAGGACAGGGTCGACGAACAACTGCTGACTGAGCCTTTATTAACTTTCAAAAAGGTTCAACAGAAAGACTGTGCAGCGCACAACAACAAAATAAACAATCCACAAAGGGCTTCACTCCAGGTTCGGTATAAACCATCCACAAGGGCTTCTCTCCAAGTTTGGTACACAATCCACAAGGGCTTCACTCCAAGAACCTCGACACGACTCAGTCAGCAGTTCCCCTCTCTCTCTCTCACACACTCCTGCTTCTCACGGCGTTTTATCCTGTCTCCGCGCCAATCACTGGAATGAGAAACAGGTGTTCGTGATTTGTATTCAACCCACTCACTTACCACGCGTCTCCCGCTATTCTCTCCGGTTGCAGACCTCGCTGAACCACGCCCCCCTCGCCACATACCCCCACCGCCCGACTCAGGCCGGGGAGCCGTCCGGCCTGCAGCTCCTCCCCCCACCCCCCCCCCCCCCCCCCATTTCTGGAGAGGAAATCGGCCACAGCCATCCGAACACCCGGCCTGTGGACCACCTTGAACTTCTGGCTTGAGAGCCAGATACCAGCGATTGATCCGCGCGTTGGTATCCTTCATGCGGTGGAGCCACTGCAGGGGAGCGTGGTCCGAACAGAGAGTGAATTCCCGTCCCAGGAGATAATAGCGGAGGGTGAGGACGGCCCACCTGATAGCCAAACACTCTTTTTCTACGGTACTGTACTTAGCTTCTCTCTTAGAGAGCTTACGGCTAATGTACAGTACCGGCCGCTCCTCACCCTCTATCTCCTGGGACAGGACAGCACCCAGCCCTCTGTCCGACGCGTCAGTCTGCAACAGAAAAGGGAGAGAAAAGTCAGGAGAGTGAAGCAATGGCCCACCACATAGAGCAGCCTTTACCTGGGTGAAGGCCTGCTGGCACAGCTCCGTCCACTGGACCGTATCTGGAGCATCCTTTTTAGTTAGATCAGTCAACGAGCTGGTGAGGGCCGAATAATTAGGTACAAACCTTCTATAATATCCCGGCAGCCCGAGGAACTGTCTAACCTCCTTTTTGGTCTTGGGGCGCGGACAGGTCGCAATCGCTGCTGTCTTATCAATTTGGGGACGCACCTGCCCATGCCCCAAGTGGAAGCCCAGATACCTTACTTCCACGCGCCCAATTGCACACTTCTTCGGGTTGGCCGTGAGCCCAGCCCCTCTCAGCGATCTCAGGACGGCTCTCACATGCTGCATATGCCGCTGCCAATCATTACTATAGATAATAATATCATCTAGATAGGCAGCCGCATATGCAGCATGGGGCCGGAGAATTTTATCCATGAGTCGCTGAAAGGTGGCCCGTGCCCCGAACAGCCCGAACGGAAGCGTAACAAATTGGTGTAATCCAAACGGCGTCGTGAAAGCTGTCTTTTCTTTGGATAAAGGCAACAAGGGGATATGCCAGTACCCTTTCGTTAAGTCCAGTGTCGAATAAAATCGAGCCGCACCTAGCCGGTCAAGCAATTCGTCCACCCGCGGCATTGGATACGCGTCGAATTTCGACACTGCATTCACCCTGCGATAGTCCACGCAGAAACGAACCGAGCCATCGGTCTTGGGAACCAAAACTATCGGCTCGCCCAGTTACTGCTGGACTCTTCTATTACTCCCATTTTCAGCATTGCCTCTAATTCGTCCTGAACTACCTTTTTTTTGTGTTCAGGTAACCTATACGGCCGGCTGCGAATAACCACGCCCGGCTCCGTCTCGACATGGTGCTGAATGAGGTTGGTACGTCCCGGCAGGGGAGAGAACACGTCTGCAAATTCTGTTTGCAACTTGGATAAATCAGTGAGCTGGGAGGGCGAGAGGTGATCTCCCCCCGGGACCAGAGCGAGGGATTGAGTTTTTATATTCGCCTCTGGCCCGAGATCATCCTCCCCGCTAATCACCGTCGCCAGCATCACTGATTCTGCCTCATTCCATTTTTTCAGGAGGTTGAGGTGATAGATTTGACGTGCCCCCCTCCTGTCGGACCGTACCACCTCATAATCGAGCTCGCCCACTTGCCGTGTGACCTCAAAGGGTCCTTGCCACTTTGCAAGTAATTTCGAACTTGAAGTAGGGAGCAATACAAGCACTTTTTCTCCCGGTGCGAATTTGCGTAAATTAGACCGTCTGTTATACAGCTGGCTCTGTCTGTGCTGGGCTTGTAACAAATTCTCCATTGATAGCCGCCCCAAAGTGTGGAGTTTTGCTCTCAAGTCCAGCACATACTGAATTTCGTTTTTGGCCTGAGATGGTCCGTCCTCCCAAGCCTCCCTGAGGACATCCAGCACCCCACGGGGCTGGCGTCCAAAGAGAAGCTCGAAGGGGGAAAACCCCTCGGAGGCTTGCGGGACCTCTCGCACTGCGAATAACAGAGGTTCTAACCACTTATCCCAATTTTTGGCGTCCTCTTGAACGAACTTACGAATCATGGATTTAAGCGTGCGATTAAAACGTTCGACCAGCCCGTCCGTTTGTGGGTGAAAGACGCTGGTACGAACCGATTTAATGCCCAATAATTCGTACAGTTCGCGTAACGTGCGTGACATAAACGCCGTGCCTTGATCAGTGAGGATTTCTTTTGGAATCCCCACCCGGGAGATTAAGCGAAACAGTGCATCCGCAACACTCTTAGCAGAAATGTTGCGGAGAGCCACTGCTTCAGGATACCGCGTTGCATAATCAACAATGACTAATGCAAAGCGATGTCCCCTTGCTGATCGTTCTAATGGCCCGATGAGGTCCATACCAATTCTCTCGAAGGGGACCTGCATTAATGGAAGTGGGCGCAATGGCGCTTTTGGGGTGGCTGGTGGATTCACCAACTGGCATTCACGACAAGACGCGCACCACCTGCGTACATTCTCGTGAATGCCCGGCCAGAAAAACCGGGTCATGAGACGATTTAGTGTCGCTGCCTGTCCCAAATGCCCCGCCATCGGATTAGAATGAGCCGCGTGGAAAAGCATTTCCCTGCGGCTCTTTGGCACTAACAACTGGGTTGTATCTTCTTTTGTTTGAGTGTCTTGGGTCACTCGATACAACCTATCTTTTATAATCGCGAAATATGGGTAAGCAAGCGGACGTCCAGGCTGGAGAGGCTGACCATCAATCATACAGACCCTATCAAATGCATGTTTTAGTGTCTCATCGCGAGATTGCTCCAGGGGAAAATCATCGCGTTCCGGAAGAATTAGTCTTCCGGCTTCACTCAGATCCCCTGCAGCAGAACTCTCCGGTCTCTGATCAGTCTCTCCCACCTGCACTCGCGCTTGCCTACCCCGCGTTCTTTTCCCCAAAGAGGCATCCGAGCATAAACATCCCAATAATTGCTTGAACGCAGGCCAATTCGTTCCCAAAATTATCGGATGCCGGAGGTGCGGGTTAACTGCCACCTCAACACTATGCTTTTGTCCCCTAAATTTAATTATGACGGACATTATAGGATATCTCACCACATCCCCGTGCACGCACTGAACCCCAACTATGCGGCCTGTATCCAATGCCCCAGATGAAATCAGGCTTTGATGGACAGAGGTTTGGTTGCAGCCCGAGTCCACCAAAGCCTGATAGGTACCCCCCTTGATATTCAAAGGTATTTGGTACCCGCCAGCCTGACCAGGGGCGGCCTGTGGATCGTCGGGGACCCGGATCACTGTCCCGACCTCCATAACCGGACCTTTATCCACAAAATGATCCGGATCCCCACACCGCCAACAGGCCGGCCCAGACCTGCCCGCCGCTCCAGTGGCAGAGAGTGGGCTGAATGGATGGCGCGGAGAAAGGGGAGAAGCAGGAGTGGGGTCCGTCCCGGCAGCAGGGAGTCCCGCCCCCCTGGGCGGGGCTCTGGGTTCCTCGGGGCGGAACACGAGGTGGGCCGGGCGGACGAGACCTAGGAAGAGGGACAGGTCTAGAGAGAGAGGGGGACAAAAGAGAGGGAGAGAGAGAGACAGCTGGAAGGGGCTCGCCGACCCCTTGGCACGCCACCATGTGGTCCTCCGCCAATTGGATGGCTGAGTCCAGCGACGTGGGGCGGTGGCACTGGACCCACTCGGCAGTTTTTTCCGGGAGCCGAGTGATGAACTGCTCCAGCACCACGCGATCGATGACCAGGTCCACGTCGCTTCCCTCAGCCAGCAACCATTTGCGGCACGAGTCCCGGAGCTGCTGGGCCATCATGAAGGGCCGGCCGGACTCACCCAGGTCGAGGGAGCGGAAGCGTTGTCGATGCTGCTCTGGGGTCCGACCAACCCGCTGGACGATGGCCCGCCGTAGATCGTCATAGACCAGGAGGTTCTGGACTGGGAGCTGCTGTGCTGCCACCTGTGCTTCTCCTGAGAGGAGCGGGACCAGCCTCATAGACCACTGGTCCCGCGGCCATTTACACGCTTCAGCGGATCTCTCAAAGAGCTCAAGGAAAACTTCTGGATCATCCAGTGGGCCCATCTTGTTTAAGGGCAGGTGGACAGGCACAGCGGGCTGCTCGGTGGGCTCCCGGGGAACCTCCCGGTCAATCCAGCTCCGGAATGCCTCGCGGTCCTCCTGCTGGGTCCGAAGGATGGCTTGAAAGCACCGCTCCTGATCACTTCTTAGCTCCAGCAGGGCCTGTTGTTGTTCGCGGTGCAGGACCGCGAGGGACGCGATGATCTCCGCAAATGGGGTGGAGGACGATGCTTGCATGGCGACGTGCTCCCGTCTTCCTTCCCGGGTTTTGGCACCAGTGTAGTACAGTTAAGTTCGTAGTGGGGGAAGGAAGAGGACAGGGTCGACGAACAACTGCTGACTGAGCCTTTATTAACTTTCAAAAAGGTTCAACAGAAAGACTGTGCAGCGCACAACAACAAAATAAACAATCCACAAAGGGCTTCACTCCAGGTTCGGTATACACCATCCACAAGGGCTTCTCTCCAAGTTTGGTACACAATCCACAAGGGCTTCACTCCAAGAACCTCGACACGACTCAGTCAGCAGTTCCCCTCTCTCTCACACACTCCTGCTTCTCACTGCGTTTTATCCTGTCTCCGCGCCAATCACTGGAATGAGAAACAGGTGTTCGTGATTTGTATTCAACCCACTCACTTACCACGCGTCTCCCGCTATTCTCTCCGGTTGCAGACCTCGCTGAACCACGCCCCCCTCGCCACACGCATTTACAGAAATTCTATGCAGTGTGTACGGAACCGAACTGAACAACTAGTTGTTAATGACGTTTACGTGCACCGGTGTAACGTTTGTCTCTCGTGTAGGCTATGCGCGGCGAATCACAGGGAAAGCACAAGCCTATCCAAATGCTTTATGCTGAAAATTGCGATTCATGTCTGCTCACTTTAATAACTCCATAAACCTGTTTGCTTTATGAGACGAGCTTAAACAACAAGCTTATAATGAGTGACCATGGCAACACAGAATGAGTGCCGCGCACTGTGTGGAACTGGCTATACAAGCATAAACAAAACACGACGCCTCCGTCGACTGTGTTAGTGTGTTTAGTTAAATTGCTGAAAATAACGAGTGTTTTGTCACTTTAATATTACTTTGTTCACGATAACGGATACCAAACACTAGAGACGCCAGAACGTCACTATGGTTTCCAAGCTGTCAATCATCGCATTTTCGAGAGTGAGTCGTGTTCCGTACACACATGTAATGATAATTTAAGGGATTCACTCCCGCATTTAAATGCGGTTGTCACTCCTGAAACTTACAGTGTGTACGTGGCCATAGTCAAGTCAAGTCAAGTCAAATTTATTTATATAGCGCTTTTACAATTGGTAATTGTTTCAAAGCAGCTTTACATATTAGAAGCACAGAAAAAAGGGAAGTGGTTAAAAATAAGCTGTACAAACAAGCGTGGTAATATGTAACATATACAAGATGGTGCTACATTAAGCCAATGTCGGCTGACTCCCAGGGGTGGAAAAAAAAACCCTAGGAGAAAAACCCAGCGTGCTAACACTGGGAAAAAAGTCCTAGGAGGGAAAAAACCCCTTGGAAGATATATATAATATATGTAAATGGATATGGAGATCAAAATCTGAATTATACATTTTTATTATAGAGATTAAAAATAGATTACATATAAATATATGTAAGCGGATACGGGGATTAAAAATCTGAATTATAGATGCAGCCAGAACTGGATCTGTAGGCCCATTGTCTCCTGGGCTACGTTGTAGTCAGGTCCAGACACAGGTTCTCTCTATCTGATCTGGATACGGCCTGGATCCAGCACCCGGCAAACCTCAGAATAAGCAGAGAGACAGATATTAGCGTAGATGCCATTCTTATACAGGTATATCTAGTGTTATAGGAAATGTTCTCGGTTCCGGCCGACCTAATTATAGCAGCGTAACAATCCTTTAACGGATTTGAAAAAATGTTAATGTATTGATAATGTGTTATGTGTATGCAAGAGCAAAGAGATGTGTTTTTAGTCTAGATTTAAACTGACAGAGTGTGTCTGCTTCCCGAACAATGCTAGGAAGATTGTTCCAGAGTTTAGGTGCTAAATAGGAAAAGGATCTGCCGCCTTCAGTTGATTTTGATATTCTGGGTATTATCAACTGGCCTGAATTCTGAGATCGCAATAAACGTGAAGGACAATAATGCATTAAGAGCTCACTTAGGTACTGGGGAGCTAAACCATTTAGAGCTTTATAAGTAAGTAGCAAGATTTTAAAATCTATACGATGTTTAATAGGGAGCCAATGTAATGTTGACAGAACTGGGCTAATATGGTCATACTTTCTGGTTCTAGTAAGAACTCTAGCTGCCGCATTTTGGACCAACTGTAGTCTGTTTAAAAGCCGAGCAGAACAACCACCCAGTAGAGCGTTACAATAATCTAGTCTTGAGGTCATGAATGCATGAACCAACTGTTCCGCATTTGTCATTGAGAGCATATGTCGTAATTTAGATATATTTTTTAGATGGAAGAAGGCGGTTTTACAGATACTAGAAACATGACTTTCAAATGAAAGATTGGTATCAAAGAGCACACCCAGGTTCCTAACTGAGGACGAAGGTTTAATGGAGCACCCGTCAAGTGTTAGAGAGTACTCAAGGTTTTTTCGTGAGGAAGTTTTTGGTCCAAAGATTAGGATATCAGTTTTTTCTGAATTTAATAATAAGAAATTTCTTGTCATCCAGTTTTTAATGTCAGCTATGCATTCTGTTAGTTTTGTGAATTTGTAGGTTTCGTCAGGGCGCGAGGAAATATAGAGCTGAGTATCGTCAGCGTAGCAGTGAAAACTAACACCATGCTTCCTAATTATCTCTCCTAAGGGCAGCATGTACAGAGTGAAAAGCAACGGTCCTAGTACTGAGCCTTGTGGTACTCCATATTGAACTTGTGATCGATACGACATCTCTTCATTAACTACTACAGACTGATAACGGTCAGATAAGTACGATTTGAACCATGCCAAAGCAATTCCACTAATGCCAATATAGTTTTCAAGTCTTTTTAAAAGAATGTTGTGATCGATAGTGTCAAAAGCAGCACTGAGATCTAATAACACTAATAGAGAAATACAGCCACGATCGGATGATAGGAGTAGATCGTTTGTAACTCTAACGAGAGCAGTCTCAGTACTATGGTATGGTCTAAATCCTGACTGGAAATCCTCACAGATTCCATTTCTTTCTAAAAAGGAGCACAGTTGTGTTGAAACTGCCTTTTCTAGTATCTTTGACAGAAAAGGTAGATTCGAGATTGGCCTGTAATTTACTAAATCTCTCGGATCTAGTTGAGGTTTTTTAATAAGAGGTTTAATAATAGCCTGCTTAAAGGTTTTTGGCACGTATCCTAGTGTTAAGGATGAATTAATTATATCAAGAAGTGGACCTACGACCTCTGGAAGCATTTCTTTCAGTAGTTTAGTCGGCATTGGGTCTAACATACATGTCGTTGATTTTGATGATTTGATAAGTTTAGATAATTCTTCCTCTCCTATAGCGGCGAATGATTCTAGTTTTACCTCAGGGACACTACAGTGCACTGTCTGAAGCGAAACTGTAGACGGTTGCATGTTTATAATTTTCTCTCTAATATTATCAATCTTGCAAGTAAAGAAGTTCATAAAGTCATTACTGCTGTGCTCTATGGAAACGTCAGCAGTTGAATCTCTGTTTCTAGTTAATTTAGCCACTGTGTCAAATAAATACCTAGGATTATGTTTGTTTTCTATTAAGAGATTTGAAAAATAAGTAGATCTAGCATTTCTTATAGCCGTTCTGTACTCAATCATTTTTTCTTTCCACGAAAGGCGAAAAACTTCTAGTTTTGTTTTCTTCCAACTACGTTCAGCTTTTCTAACAGCTCGTTTTAGAGCCCGAGTGTGCTCATCATACCACGGCGTTGGATTAGTTTCCTTAATCTTCTTTAGACGTAAAGGAGCGACTGCATCTAATGTGCTGGAAAAGAGAGAGCCAATAGTTTCTGTTGCAGCATCGAGTTCTTCTAAGTTGTCAGGTATACTAAGGCGATGAAACTGCTCGGGGAGATTATTTATAAAGCAATCTTTAGTGGTAGACGTGATGGTTCTACAATATTTATGGCTGGGTGGTGGTTTTGTAGCCTTGGCTAATTGTATTATACACGAGACTAAATAATGATCTGATATATCATCGCTCTGCTGTAGAATTTCAACAGCATCAATATCAATTCCATGCGACAGTATTAGATCTAGGGTATGATTACGACAATGAGTGGGTCCTGACACGTGTTGTCTAACTCCAATAGAGTTTAAAATGTCTGCAAATGCCAATCCAAATGCGTCTTTATTATTATCTACATGGATATTAAAATCACCAACAACAAGGACTTTATCCGCAGCCAGTACTAACTCTGATAGAAAATCAGCAAATTCTTTGATAAAGTCAGTATGGTGCCCTGGTGGCCTGTGTAGCAAATTAGCTCAAAATAAATATGAATAATTAATCATAACTAGTTATAATTAATTATTAATATTTGAATCAGTTAATAAAATTAACTTAATGTAATAAAATTAATATTACAATCAATTAACCTGTTGTTCAATGAACACACAGTGTTAATTGTTTATTAACTAAGAAATGTTCATTTCCAGGTTATGGGAAATAACAATCTTATTCTACTAAAAGCCTGTAGTCAGGACCGACATGAATAGGGACTCCCGTATATGAGCGCAAAACACGGACAACCTTACGTGTGACATGAACAAGACTTTATTAACTAGACTAAACACTTAAACTACTCTAACATTCACACACATACATGCATACAGTTTACCAAGAGAGAGAGAGCTAAAGCAGAGTACAGGAAGCAAGAGGTTACAGCATTGTTGGACATTCAGCAGATCAACAGCCTTGAGCCAACCATCAGTTTTAATTTTAACCGGCCCTTCTTTAAAAGGGGTAAGGATACTCAACGTATCCGATAATGAGACTAAGTTTGATACTTGCATGTCTCTCCAAGTTGAATTAAAGTGTCCTGATGCAATTTGTGGAGGCTCCCGTTGAATCTTTGCTGATATTGTCTTGATGAAAGAGAACCAGTTGGATTCAGAGGATCTTTGGTGAATGGAAGGTCTAGGCCGAGGCCTGGCACAAGCTTGGGGTTCCTTAGAAGCTTCTAGCTTCTTAAAGCATCATCTTGACGTCAGCATTTGTCAGTAAAAGAAAAGAAGAGGAGGAAGAGCAGGAAGAGAAGCGTTTGATCTTGTGTTCAGTGAATATAAGAGGTGAAGATGTCACACCCTCTTAAGGTGTCTGAGCCAATAAGGAGTTGCCCCCTCGGAGGGAAGTTTTATGAGTCTTTGTTCTGTAGCAAGATATTAGCATAAGACACTGGATTGGATGAATGAGAAAAGAACCCTCTAAATTCTTATAATACTAATGTGTCACAGGGTTAGTAACATGTAACATAAATTACCAAATAGGAAATTAAAGTTGGAGTCCGTAGATACCAAACATGCTGCCAATGTGATCTCAGTCAACTATACATTTGCAACTATGGAACATTAATACCAAAATAGTTCAAAAGAGAGAATTAATACATAGAATAAAGCCTATAAAAGGAAAGTCGTGATATGGGAAAATTGGATACATGTTTATACATTTCCCAAGTGGTTATATAGAGAATACATAGGATTAAGAGAGTTTATTTGTCCCTCTCAGAAAGAATGAGTCACTGGTCTCTGCAAAATTGTTCCTGATCGTAAAAGGTCCAAGTATCTGTAACAGGACACCTAGTTCTTCCTGTAGTTTAGCTAGTTTGGGATGCTAGTTGCAGTTTTAGGGGGATGGGTTCACAGAGCTTTGATAAAGTGAGTTCATAGGTAATTCATTAACTATATTGAATAATTTTGTGTGCCTGATTAGTCCAGACGCTACACCTGTATACAGTAGCCAGCACAAATGTCAACTTACATAATGTTACATAAAGCACCATCACTTCAAAGGAATTATATTTGAAATTCTTTTGAATGATTCTGAATATATTACTATAAATTACAGCAACACCTCCCCCTTTGCCTTTCTGTCGAGGATTGTGTCGATAATCATAACCTTGAGGACTAGATTCATTTAAAGTAATGTAATCGTCTGGTTTTAGCCAGGTTTCTGTCAAACACAGCAAGTCTAGTTTATTGTCTGTGATAATTTCATTTACAATAAGTGCTTTTGAAGAAATAGATCTAATATTCAGTAACCCAAGCTTTATCATTTGTTTATCTGATTTATCTGTGATTTTCATTTTTTGAACATCAATTAAATTTTTACCCTTAAAAGGTTTCGGAAGTTTTTTGTATTTACTAGTTCGAGGTACAGACACAGTCTCTATGTGATAATATCTAGGTGAAAGAGTTTCTATGTGCTGTGAATTATTTGAGTTCTGTGACGTGAGGCGGCTAGCAGACGGCTAGCAGACGGTCGGTTTAGCCAGTTTGTCTGCGTCCTGATCTGGGCCCTGGCCCTGATCTGATCTGGGCCATAGTAAATATCCTTCAAATGGTAAGATTCTCCATAAGGACATTTTGATATCAGTTTGTCATGGCAACACTCACGTTATTGCATATGTGACTAAAAACTTACTTCTACTTTTATAGTAGTTACGCAGAAATGCCATCTGCTCACTTGGAGAATAAAAAGTGTCAGGCTCATTTAAATGTATAATCAATTAAACTGCTTGCAAAATGCATATTCTAAGCAGCTATTTGAATAAATTTAAGTGCCCCCGTCCCCCAACATAGTCTCTCCAGCAGTAACTGTTCTCAGAAACATTTGAATCCTGTCTGAATCCTGTTTGATGTGAACTCAATTAAAAAAAAAAATCTTTTGTGCTTTCACAGTTTCCCTCCTTGTTCTAGCCAGTACTCTTCTAGACAACGTTTGAAATAGTATTTTTCAGCACAAGAAAATAACGCAACTTGGTATGGACAATTCTTATCAAAGTTTGAATAAATTATTTTGTAAAAAAAATAGATCACATTGTAAAGCTGTACATGGTGACAGTAGCATAAATTAGTATAAATATTATAGGGAGTTTACTTAACAGGCATTTTATGTTTTAGTATTAACAATAAAAAGTGACAGATATAAAAAGTATGCAAATCAAAGAATTAAAATTGATTTTATAAATTCAGTGTTCAGATTTCTTCGGATTGCTGATGATAAAACTGCTGTAAAATGACCTTGATTGCTAGGTTTGCCTCTGGCTCTCCTCATGGGTACAAGCTATCCTCTCAACTAATTTGTACAAACATTGTTCTTCTGAATATCTGAATAGATATTTATCATAGAAATTCATGTTGTTAAAGTGTCACTCAAGCAGTTCGCTGCAGGCAAAGTAATGATGATATTTTCTTTCTGCTGTGCTGAAATTTATTAGAGATTGATATTCATATTCACTTGTTTAGGCACACCTGCTGTTTTATCCTTGAATGTATGTGTGATTCAGGTAAACCCACAAAGATGACAAGATAACAATATTGAGGATATAACATACAGTTTATACAATATAAAAATCATTATATCTATGGAAAGTCCCCATGAAACATGGAAACCCAACATGTGTGTGTTTTTATGTGCACATATTTGTGCAGGAATGCATTTCCATGTGTATGAGAGGGCAGTATTTTGTTTTATGTTTCTGCTTATCTGGTTGCATTTGTCTGTCATAGTTCATGCTGTATTGTCTTTGTGTCTAGTTTGCTTGCACAGCTGCCAGAGGAGAATGTTACCTTGCTGTGTCACTTATTTGGAGTGCTACACAGGATACACAGTCACTCAGAGGTGAATCAGATGACAGCAACAAACTTGGCCCTTTGCATTGCACCCAACATGCTCTGGAGGACTTCCCAAATCAGCCCTGAGAAAGAGGGACAGAGTGTGTTGCAGGTGAGCCAGTAAAAATCTGGTTACATGTGTAGTATTCTGACGAATACAATTCACTTCACATGTATTTTATCCATCCATCCATCCATCCATCCATCCATCTCTACCTACCTACAGTTGAGTTCAAAAGCCTGAGATCTCTAGTGAAAATTCTTTGTCATTACAAATGATATTATTAGCACAAGTTGAGTGAAAAATTATTTGCAGAAATGTTTACGATCTCTGGCATTATTTGAAAATGATCCAAAGAGCATCTTAGTTAAACAAATGTACTTATTATACCTAGCAATAGTGCAAAATCAGAAATATTCCTTATTCATTTTAGGTCAAAATAAGATCTCATCACAGTGAACAAAGATATGACAAGAATAAAAGAATAGAAACAGGAACTAAGTAGCTAGAGAGACAAACCTGAAACAATACTAAAGACCTACATCACTGTGACATTTAGCGGGTAATGAACATATAATTGTTTAAATGCTTTCTTAATATATCTGCACTCTAAAAAAATCCATAAAAATAGGGCACAATGTACTGTATTAATTTAACAGAATTTTTTCGTATTTATTTTTTTACATGTGTTTTACCTGTATTTTGAATTTTGCACTTGTGTTTTAGGGTTAATGGAAATGTCCGTAAAATTACTGGATAATGTCCAGGTAATAAGCTGCCAGTACTTTTTCCATTATTTTACGGATTTCTTTTTTACAGTGTAGTGCCATTTTGGCTAATGAGATAATAATTAGAAATCTATTTTTTGAAACAGCTTTGGAATTATAGCATGTAGCACCGGACAACACTACTTTGCCAACTCCCCACAGACTAAATAATCACTGAGTCACTAATTTACAAGCAAAATGGCTTTATTGTGCATGTATTTATTCATTAAGTGCACCCCTCTTGTTCAGGAATAGAAGCAGTTCCAGTACAGTAATGGGAAAGTTATTGATTTAAATCTAGGACAGAATTGACCAAAGAAGTGTCCCAGGCAGTAGATCCTAATTTTACATGCCAGCTTGTTAAGCATGCTGTCATGCCATTTAAACAGTTCACCCTCATTGCTCTTGGGGTTTAAAACCCCTATCACCATAGGTTGTCATGCTGGAGAAAAATCCCTGAGCTATTACATTAGCACAATCGCTTGAATTTTAAATAAGCACAAGCTGCTTCTGGTAAGGGTGCTAAAGGGAGCAACAACCCGGGCCAACGTCAATTTGTAAATCGCACAAATGTGCACAACTTGTTCCTCAAGAAATCTCTAATAAGGATTTTGCTATTATTAGCCTAAAGCTGCAAATGATTAATGCAAATGATGCATCTGATGGCTGCTGACTTAGTTGTGAGTTGTCCTGCTTATTAACCTCTGCTGTTTACAGAAGCAGATTCAGATTTCCTGATGTCACCAAAGGGATTTCTCTTATCAACAGGATGTTGACACAAATGCAAGCAGGGAAATCATTAGCAGTTTGAATTACCAGGGACCAATGTCACTATACTCTTGCAATACTGGTGGCAAGATATTTGATATAACACACCAAGAGATTTATAAATCTTAGGTTTGTTTAGAGTACTATAAGGCAAAATAAGATGTACACATGGCATTGCTTGGAAAAGTAATTTTGAGCCTTCTTTGTAACACTGTAAAAACCAGAATGAATCCAAAGTTTGTCTTAACATGAACTGGGTTTCAAATAGGTGCTTAAAAGATTTTGCATGTCAAAGGAAATTCCTTGTCAAATTCAGCAGCATTGAAAAGCATGTCCAGATTCTCCCCTAATTTTCTATTGCTTCATATGACAGCCGTTGATGAGTCATTCACATCAGGCCAATGTGAGAGGGATTCAGGCCTCACTCACTGCCATGCATTGTTTTTAGTGCTTAATGAAATTGCGAGAATCTGAGAGTCAAATATCAATTAATGAAAACATCACTCAGAATGTGTAAAATGGCTGTATGCCTTAATTTTCCAGGAAAAGTGTGCATATGAATGTATAGCCACCACAGAGCTACATTAAAACAACATATTAGTAGATTATTTAATTTTGATTAATTAGTTTTTATGTAAGCTTTTAAAACATTTTTGACATTTAAAAAAAGAAGAATATGCTGCTTAAAAATAATGATCTTTTTTTTATTAATTACTTTTTTATTAAATTAATTACTTTTTAAAAAAAATAAATATGGAGTTTATTAAAGATAGCTGTTTTTTACTATATAAAATACATCCAGTCGGCTGTATATTACTTTAGCAGTTATAGAGACAGACGTTGAGAACTATAGCACCACCATAGTTTGAGCTGTAGATTAAAGGAGGAGGTTGGTTAGATTAGGGTTTTTTTCATTGAGAGAGATGATAAACATTTCAACAGCCGATTGCAGCTGCTGGTAGAGTTTGATTTTGGCTTGAAAATAACAGGATGGTACTGCTGGCACAGCAGTCCACAATCAGAGCATAATGTATAGTAGGTCATTGAAAAGACCCGAGGTGGTTGGTGATTAACTCAGAGATTGAAAATAGAGTGGGAGATTTTGGGAGGAAACCGAGCTCAATTTTCTCATGACTGAGCCTGAGATGATTGACATTATAGCCATATGATAAGGAGAGGAAGAAAAAGATGAACAGAAGGAATACTATGAGTCATGAAAATTCTTTTCTTCCATTAATTTGAAGACTATGCTGGGCATTTGAAGGACATGTGAACAAAAAGCTATAAAGCAGTGTTGCCTGGCTACCTAGAGATTATTAAAAACTGGTCTCCATAGCAACTTATTTACTGGCAAATGATGGGCAAATAACAGACCAATAATCAGACTTGAAAAAATTCCATGTATGAGGCAGGGTGTACACATGCTCTGAATCCACACCCTCTGCATAATTCACATCACATTGACTATCCATCAGGGGTAGGAGAAGTGTATGCTGTCTTTGAATTCTAGGTATTCATGCTGGAGCATTATTTAAGCCTGTTTTTAAGATTTACAAATTTCAATTGTATAGTAAAATTCCATCAAATTGAATTGAACAATCCTTATTATTAATATTATTCATATTATGGTTACACTTTAGGGTCCAATTCTCACTAGTAACTAACTATTAACTACTACTTTTGCCTCAATAAACTCCTAATTATGGCTTATTAATAGTTAGTGAGGTAGTTGTTAAGTTTATGTATCGGGTAGGAATTAGGTAAGATTAAGGGATGTAGAATTTATGAATATGAATCACATAAACTGAAATGGTCCATTCCCTTGTTCCAAAAATATTTATACAAAATGTTTTATTAAGCTCTAGTTTGTTTGGTTTTTAACCCATTTAAAATTCTTAATTCATAATTTGAATAATATATAAGGATTATTCAATTTAATTTGAAATTCGAATTCGAAGATCTCAGACCTGTTTGATCCAGTGGAGATGAGATCACATCTGTGATCTAATCCACTGTGTAGAAAAACATGTCCAATATGTGCGACTGACTCTCTGTAAGCCTCTGCGTTTCACTCTGAGAAATATGTAAACTGCATCTGTAGATTTAACCTCCATTTTATATTGCATGATTATTCTGTCAAAAGAAAGAAACATGGGCTGAATCCACATACTGTACATTCATATGTAATGGAATCGATAATGTATCTTCTTGACATACAGTTCTTCCGGACATACTTTAACCTATGTGTTGTTTGGCAAAGAATATACATTTCCATTATGAAAGCGTAAGAGTTATAGGTAGCAAATTTCACTTAAGAGCCATTGCAGCTTCTGTGGCCTTATGGTTGCGCACTTCAGAAACTCAGCAGATGCAGTATGTCATCCGGGTATTGTTCACTGTCACACAAAACAATCATGAGATAAATTCCGATACTTTAATGGTATGTAATGAAATCGATAAGGAAGAAACTTCTTGACTGTTTATGAAGTGCATTCTTTAGGTATGCCCTTGCATAGTGTAATGCATTTCCAGACATTACCCGTTATTAATCATACTTTCATACTTTCGAACATACTGGAAATGGCTGAAATTCACTGGGGGGACTCTAGTTTGGAAGATTTTTTTATTAGATTATCTATTGTAATCATTGGTGTTCTTATTATTATTCTTTTTCAGATTCTTCTTCTTCCGCACTGGAAATCTATGGCAGCCCATAGAACCGCTTGCAGGAAAGTTATGAAATTTGGCATACAGATAGAGGACAGTCTAAACCAGGGGTCTCCAGACTTGGTCCTGGAGGGCCACTGTCCAGCAGAGTTTAGCTCCAACCCCAATTAAACACACCTGAACCAGCTAATCAAGGTCTAATTAGGCATACTAGGAACTTCCAGGCAGGTGTGTTGAGGCAAGTTGGAGCTAAACTCTGCAGGACAGTGGCCCTCCAGGACCGAGTTTGGAGACCCCCGGTCTAAACTGTCACCATAACAAATTTGGATTTTCTAACTCAATCCCTCTAGTGCCACCAACTGTCCAAATTTGCATGCTAATAACTTTTGAACTGTAAGGGCTAGAAACATTTTTTTTTCCCTCTGATTCTTTGGCTTAAGAAATTCTGTCATGAAAAATGTTCCGCCATTTTGAACTTTCCTTTTTCAAACTCCTCCTTGGCCGTTACTCTGATTTTCACGAAAATTGAACCAGACCATCTTCAGACCATCCATGTGCAAACAAATTTGACGAAGTGCCTGCCAAAAAGAACGTGAGGCTATATCTCCACAAGGCTTTAGCGTATTCTGATCAAACTTGGTGTATGTTATGACAACCATGACCTGAGGCTACCTGCACAGTTTTGGCTCAGTGCCACCTAGTGGTCAGAAGATATGGAAAAATTGACATTTTTGCTTATAACTTGGTACAGCATGCTGAGTCGAATGATTCCCAATTTTCCTATATTGGTCAGTTTGGGCATTGGTCATTTAGAATTTTGAACGCATTGGTGTAGCGTTACGAAACTCGGTATGGGTCTTCGGCACCATGCTCTGAGTACTCAAAAAATTTGGCGGCAGTTATAATGAAATTTCTAAAAATGCTAATAACTTTTGATTAAATTAGTCTATTGTAACTGGTCTTAATAGATTCCTTGGGTCATGCCGAGATGCCAGTTTTGCCATAGCCATTTTGATATCCTTCAAAAACCTACTTTTTTTCAAGCTCCTCCAAGACCATTTGTCCGATTTTCACCAAAATTAAATCGTATAATCTTCAGACTGTAATGAAAAAAAGTTATGGATTTCGTGTCAATAGATGAAACTGTTTTCATATACCGCATCGACAAAGTCAATGGCATGATTAAGGTTATTGATTATTGTTAAGGTATTCTTTGTGCTTGGCCCCAATAATTACTGCTTGCAGTTATATTTAGTATTGTATTTTTTCTTTAGTAGAATCTTTTTTTTTTTTTTTACTTTCAGTGACCTTTTAGATGTACTTATAAAATTTAAAATAATCTATAATAACCTTAAACATATTTCATGTTTCCTCCAAACATTTTTTTCTTGAGTATCAAGACACGCTTGTAAAAACAATTTGCATAGTAATGTATTTAGAATAGATATGTTGCCAGTCAATAGCCTTCTGTAAGAAAATATAGGGCCAAAACACAGGCAAAACACTTTAACGTGGGGTCTTTTATTCCCGACTGTGACAAAAGGGACACAGCATTAAAAATAGCTTTGGTGTGTTAGGTTACAGAACAGACAATGTTTAAAAATAAAAATAAAATAACAATTGGTTTCCACTCTCCAAGTTATAACAATCAATGTGGCATTTAAAGACAACAAAAAGACAGAAAGCCAATGGTAGTGGCCTTTACACCCCCTGGATTATTGAACACAATCCAGATCTCACAGAGGGCCTATTCAGTGTTATTTCTCCCCTGCTCTTGATTCATGATTCATGAACTGAGTCACGAGCAAACTCTCTGCATGAGCTTGCAATCAAACCTTATCAATCATTGCAAATAACAAAACAATCACCTCAGTATAAGACTCCCCGATGGGATGTTAAATACAAGTGAATATTTATCACCTTTTTGGTGTTTTAGAGGTTATATCACTTATATCTCCCACACACAAGCAATAGGCTTGTTCGAGATGCATCGGCACTGCGCAGAGCGACAAAAATAATGTTACTGTATGGTTGAAAAGACTGTTTGTGAAGCTTTTTCATACCTATACATGACAACTGCTCTCTCTGGTTCAGTGGCAGCGCCAACGCAGATTCAAATGTTTGCCGTGATCATACTTAAAGGTTTAAGACATCGTAATCATTTAGGAATAAGATCTCTTGATTGTTGGAATAGAGATTGTTATCCTATGAACATTCATTTTTGGGTGAACTATCCCTTTAATGTTTTTAAATAAAAATTACGAGGGGACATCAGGCACACACTCATTTTAGAATAAACACTGCAATATTCCATAAAAATTGGTCAGTTTTGATTTCATGGTGACAAATCACAAATGGAGCTTAAATATGTATATGTTCATAGTACCTACTTGTTAATATGGTTAGAATAGTTCACCATGTCCAGGACTACAAACAATGATGCTTATGCATTTCTTAACTCAAGCAATGCTTTAGGAAGAGAACAGCATGAGCAGTGGATAATTATCAATTTTCTGTCAGCCACAAAACCCTGTGGTGTCTATTAATTACTGTTTTTCCAGTGGAAATGCTACAGAGCATTCCATTCCCTCTGCATGCATTTTAATTTTCCATTTCTTTGGCCTGGTTTGTATTTGAAATGGAGTAAAAGATTCATTGGCTTTTTTTCTATGAGAGAAGTGAGGATCTCTATGGATATGCCAGACACGCACACACACTGGCGTCACATACGGTCTGTGCTATGAAAACTCAAAACTAATGTCTAAACACTCTAGAACTTGGACAGAAACAAGGTGGTAGTCATCTAGCATACCAAATGTGTCTACCACAGATATACTTACATGCTCCGACAAATGTCCAACACACAAAGTTCATGAGCTGGTTTGTACAGTGCTTCAGTCTCTGATATATATGCTGCCATTGTCAACGTTTATGTTTGCAGGCCAGCTGTGTCTGCTTTCCATATTGATGATGTTTTGTGTTTTTCATCTGTCCTTCAGGTCGCCATGCTCATCCAGTACCTGATAGAAAACACGCCTGCCATATTTGGAGATGATCTGGACAGTCTGTTCACCAGGCAGTTGAATTCAGAGCAGGAAACACATGACTACACAGGTAATTGTGTTGTTCTGCCCTTTGGACCTCATTAATATGAGATGCCTATTGTTGTACTTAACATACAATAATTAGCCTTTTTGACAGTGCAATTTTACAGTTCTCACACACACATTTAAGTTGTCTGCAGGTGTTGAAAAAAATCTAAATCTCTTTCATATAACTCTTAAGACACTGTAGACTTGCCAGTGATTACAATTTTGAATATTCTTAGAGAGTTTTAGCACAACTCTACAGGCATTGCTCCTCTGAATTTCAACCCTTACTCTCTCAAGATCCTCTTAAGCTGTCTTAGACTGGATTGAGATGTCAATAAACTATTTAGAACACAATCACAGAGCCTGCTACACAGTATATATTGCACTATGGGGCAAATTTATTTAACAGGTGTGCCTTTTTTTGCATGTATTTAAGTGCAAAAACCTGTTCTGGATCATGAATACTGTTATTGTCAGCAGGGTTTAAAAATGAAAAAATTGGTTCACTCTGAACAGAATCAGTACTTTAACATTTCTGTTCCTTCTGTATTATTACCATACTTATTCTTGCCCGTACTTTAATAATAATAATAATAATAATAATAATAAAAGTACAGCAAAGAGAAGAGAGTCTTAGTCTGGTATTTGCTGTCTTGTCATAGCCAATACAACATCATCTCAACAACATCAAACCAGCTCATGACCAGCTAAGGACCTGCATAAACCTTTATATCAACAGAAAAATATACTGGGATAAACTGGCTTCTTGAGACTCTCCTGCTTCAGAGCACTCAAAGTTAATCATATTGTAAACCCCGCCAGCACATTGACGTGATTGGTAACAACAAGGTAGTTTGTGACGTTACTGCAGCTTTTAATAGAAAATACTCAGCAATGGTGTTGACTTATGAATTTGCAGATGGTTTGTCTTAAAGCATAATAAAACATCACATAGACATATAAACAACATTAAAAACTTGATTTTAACCACAGGGTGACTTTAAAATTAAAAATCTGTCATCATTTACCCTCATGTTTTTCATACAATGAAAATCAAATACGTCGAAAACAACATTTGACTCCACTGACTTTCATTGCTTGGACCAAAAAATAAATAGCTAAATAAAAATATCTTCTTTTGTGTTGGGTGAATTATTTGAATATTTGTTGTGCTCTGTTCACTGGTTTATGTAACTCCTTTAGTTGTTCTGCTAATACAAGGCAGACAGCACATGAAAATACCCCTCTATATTCTAAAAATAGTATATGAAATACATGCTCATATACATATGTCACTATTTTGTGTAAAAGTGTTCTAGTATTCACATGCGTATATTGTCAGCATGGATATTACTAGGATATTGGCTGTTTATTATTACTTTTAAAGCACATATTAATGCCTTATTCTGCAAGTTCATATTCCACAATCCTTAATCCTACCCAATTCCTACTACTTAGTAACTAGTTAGTAACTACCTTACTAACTATTAATAAGCAGTAATTACGAGTTTATTGAGGCAAAAGTAGTAGTTTGATAGTTAGGTGATCGTGAGAATTGGACCCTAATCTAAAGTGTGACCATTGCTTCTTGTTAATTTTTTGATTAAATGGAAGATCAAGACTCTTCGTGTTATGGGATATCATAGCCCTATAATGAGCTCTGCTGCACAGATGCAGATTTCAGTTAATGTAGTAGTTCATTAGGGTATGCTTACAGAAAATATCCATGCTTTTCACTGTATACATACAGCATATCTAACATACCCTGTGATTTTCTGATCTCAGCAGATATTTTCAGTGGGTTTGATATTTGGCTCTCAAAAACAAATATATACACATATAAACTTTCCACAGTGATTACAATTAAAGGGGACATCGGATGCAAAATTCACTTTTACAAGGTGTTTGGACATAAATGTGTGTTGGCACACAACCACCCTATAATCATAAAAATCCACCCAGTGCTTTTTTTTAATCCCCACAAATCATAAGCACTTTGTCAGATCAAGCTGTTCTCAGATTCATGGCAAAGTGACGTCATTTTGCACAGGCCCCTCCCACAACTCTTGAAGGACACTGCCGTTTTAGCTTAGACCCGCCTGTAAACAGACAGTCCGCCATTGTTTCGATGCCGCGCAGGTGTAGAGTGAGTGAGGCAAAGCGCGAGTGAGGCGTTTTGTTGTTGGATATAAGAATGAACATAACAGTCATCGTTTACTCTCGACATCAGAGCCACTGAAGACACAGTGGATTCATTTTGTTTTTGAAGAGAAAACGCCCCCGGATCCACCTATATGCGTTTATGTCTGCGCTTAAAAGTTTGTTTTGTTAAAAAGTTCCTGAAGGATGGATCAGTACCTCCAGAAGACGTGAGTAACCTTATAGATTTTTTTATGAATCCTTGCAAATTGCCTTTCCTAATAATGTGCTAGTTAGTTAGCAAGTTCCACGACAAATGTGGCTAAAGTTAAAGGCAGTTCCCACCACACAGAAAAACGCCAACACCTCTGTTGGAGTTTGTTGGATCAGGATGCAGCCTCCGAAATGAGATGCAGCTAGTGTGATACGCATGTGATACCCCTGTAGTTTGTCTTCACTCGACTGAACGTTTAATCGGTGTTTGTTGGGTCGGGGAATGTCTGATCAGTGTGGTATGATTTACCAACAAACTCTGATGTAATCTGACGAGGCCATGAACCGTTGCCATGACGATGAGGCAAGTCCCTTGCAAAGACTGCTGTTTGATCGCGCCGGCGCAATCAAATTGTATTTAATTTGATTTCCATTTAATTCATAGTAAATTATTGTAGTCTCCCCCACAGGAAGAAATATTATTTGACACGTATATTATTCATTATATAAATTTTACTTGTAAAATCTGTGTCCCATTCACTGAGAGAGACACTATATGACATAGCAAGGAGAACATAGGAAAAGGAGAACCATTTAAATGCTGTAATTTTGCATAATTTACAATGCATAATTATACATACTATTAGTATGTAATTAAATGTAATAGTATGCTATGTAATTAAAATTAATTTCAATAAATGAAGACTTCAGATGCAAAAGCCTCTAAATGCCATCTGAAATCTTCTTCTAAAACAAGCATTTTTATCAAGCTCGTATGTTTAGGTTCAGTAATTTCACTTTAATGGAAATTAATAGGTCCTTTTCATTGCCTTTAAACTGAAATAACTGAACATAAACATATGAGCTTGATAAAAATGCTTATTTTAGAAGAAAATTTCAGCCGGCACTTAGAGGCTTTTGCATCTGAAGTCTTCAAATATAAATACTGTTAAAAATCACATCACACATTATTTGTTTGTCACATGTAGTAGACCATTTTTGTGTCGTGGGTAATAGGAGGATTTTTCACCCGGCTACCACCGCAAATATATTTCAAACCTGTGGGAAGCACTGACAATGCATTAAAGTTATTGTTTTATTACAAACTGAGTACATTTTATGTAAAGATAACATGGTAACACTACAATAAGGTTTATAAAGGTGTTAGTTAATGACTAACAAGTAATTTTCAAATGTATTTTAATCGTTTTTGAGCATAACTGCATAAATAAGAATTCAATGCAGTATCTGCCAAATAGTGTTTACATGGAAGATAGGGGTGGGGTAAACAGTAGCTCATTATCATTTAAAGGGACATGCATCGAAACAGCTCGCTGTGAACAGAGCTGTTTTTGACAAGGTAAAAAGGGTGTTTCTTTACACAACCATTAAGAAATTTTAATCAAAGTATGTTATAGACTTTTCACGAAGACCCTAAAGAATCATACTAACTTGTGGAAAATCGGCATCCGATGTCCCCATTTGTGCATATTTTTTTAAAGCATTTTGTATTTAAACTAATAATATATGATTTCATATCTCTGTAGTCTTATCCATTAGTTTTTATGATGTATGTTAAAATGACAGCTGCAATAAACTTTAAATATCTTAAAATTCGTTCTCTTCTCTAGATGCCTCATATCTTCTTCATCACTCCTCTTCAGAGGACACAGATCAAGACTTCACCATTTCTTCCCAACTATTCCCTGAAGTACATCCCCTTTTCCTCCCTTTGGCTGCACTTTCCCTGAAAGAGAAGAGGAGACCCCGGCCCTTTCCTACTGATATGCCATCAACAGAAGGTGCCTACAGCTGTGGAACACTGGATTCCATTTCATCACGTTCCAGTGCTTCTGTGAGCATGCTGGGAGTTGGGGAGCTCAGCCAATCACGCGATCGATGCCTCTCGGAACCTTCCATGTATTTTTCCACACCCCAAACACCAGCACCGACTCATACTCCTGTTATCCGCCAATCCAGCTATGATGCCACTGTAATAGACAGCAGAAATGAGCAGTCACAAGGCTCCATGGGGCTGAGCCCAGAACAACAATCACACAATTCTGGAATGGGTACCAGGCGACGACGTTACACTTTCTGGAAGTCGCCACAAATTCCCACACGCTTCCGTCATCCTGCTCAGAGATTAGCTAGCATGTCAAGTCTGTCATCTACTACCACTTCTTCCCTCAGCTCACTGGATAGTACATTGTCCCTTAGCTCCGCCGATCCAATCCCCAGCCCTCAAGATACACAGTCCCGGCCATTTCTGTTCGGAGCTGCTGCGAGACTGCGGCCTCTCACACCTGAAATGTCCAGAAAGCGGTGGACAAGTACTTTCACTTATGAAGAGGAAGAGGACATTTGGAAAGAGAGAGATCAAGAGACTGAAAATGAGAAAGAGAGTGGATTTGAAGCGTCTTTTCATGACTTTGATGGAGAGAAAGCAGTGAAAGATGGAGAAAGAGCCGAGAGTGAGGATGCCATGAGCTGTGAGTCCTTCGGTGATATTCATGAGGTTAAAGGTGAAACAAGACAATCCGTGTCTGTGTGCAGCGTAGAGTTTAGTGTGAATCCATTACAATCCTCCACCGCATGCCAGATAGAGCATAATCCTGACATGAACTCGCAAGCAATTTCACTGAATCCCTGCAGTGTATGGACAGTCCCACAGGCGAATCAGGTTGACAATGAGATACAGGAATCCCAGGTGACACAAACACTCACACACACTCCCACAACGACACAAAAGCAATCCATTATCAAAGGAGAAAACTCTGTAAGTCAGCTCCAGCTAGAGCGGAAAAAAAATTCTTGCTCAAACCTGCATGCCTCAGGTGGGCAGAAAGTGAGCAGAATGAAAATCACAGTGTTTCCTTTTGATGGAAGAGTGATGCTAAAACATTCTGAGGTCACAGATCAAACCGCAAACTTGCAGATGGAAACAGAGCAGAAAGTTGAGCCAGGATTCAGTGTAGAAAAGGACGGAAAAGTGCGAGAATCTGTTCAGGTACATATTCCACAGACACTGTTTTACGGTCATAATGTTCCGCTAGTGTTACTTTCTACACCACCACAGCAAACGTCAGTCCAGGTGAGGACACATTGTACTCCCCCTGATGATGTGGGTGTGACAGAAGCAGGTTTGTGTGATAAAGCTAATGTTAGCTTCGTCGCAACTGATATTAGCAACGGTGTAAGCAGTTATCCAGCAGAAAATACCATTCAGAGCGTCAAATGTATCAGTCATAGCGTGAGCACTCTTGATGACCTGCACAGCCCTGGCTGTCTTACTGAACCTGCTAGTCCCACTGTTAGCATTAGGGGTGGTTATAATGTTAACCCCAGTATAAAGCTTATTCACAGCAATGCTAATCCGAAACCTGCAAGGAAATCCTCAGGAACCTTTCGCCACACAATCTGTATCAAGCTCCCTGGTAGCAGAGGGATGGCACAGAAGAAGTCGTCACCATAATTGAATCCTTCTAGTTACATAATAGTATGAGGAGATGAAGTGTATGCAACATTTGATGTCAAATTTTTTTTTTTTTTGTAAGAACGAGGTTAGGCATACAGTCTGTAGATTTTATGAGAATCTATAAAGCGAGCATGTTTGTTTGTGTATATGTATGGAATAGAGGCTGAAGGCATAAAATGAAAAACATTTCCACAAGGATTGCACTGTGGGGTGTGCAATTTCAAAGGCTTCTGCAGAGACAGCACACAGAGATGGGAGTGATGCAGTTGTGTGAATGGAAAGCTCATATTGCTCTGGCTATACAAAATAAAATGAACTATAAATTCATTAACATTCATATCACAAAACTGAAACCAAAATAAACCAAAGCCTAAAACAAAGTAAAGTAATAAGATGTTGAATGTAATATTTTATTCAAAATAAGACACTAATGTACTGCATATGATTCATGAAAAAGACTTACCCCCGGTTTCACAGACAAGGCTTAAGCTAGTCCTAGACTAAAATGCATGTTTGAGCTGTTTTAACTGAAAGTAACTTGTACTGACTGATCTTAAAATATGTCAGTGCCATTGTTTTGTCTAAAGATGCACACCAGTAATTTTTTTTTCTAGTGTACGTTTATAAAAGATACTTAAATGCCTTAATTGAACTAAGGCTTAATCCTGGCTTAGGCTAAGCCCTGTCTGTGAAACCAGGCCTTAATGTTTAGTTGTTTTCAAACCTTATTAAAAAAAAAAAATATTTTGAGGAACGCTGGGGTCCAAACAACACTGGACCCCAGTGACTTTCAGAATGTGGACAAAATCAGTCATTTTGCAAAATATCTTCTTTTGTGTTCTAAAGTCATTAAAGTTTGGCAAAACATAAGAATGAGGAAATGATGACAGAATTTTTGGGTGAACTATCCCTTTAAGATATTAATTAAATATGTTTAACACAATGATTTCAAATATATTAATTGAATTTTACAATATTATTTTTCAGTTTTACAATATACTTTCTAAATTCTGGTCATAAATCATGAGATTAATTGCAAAAATCGTATGTTACCTTTGTCATCTCTAAAATATACGTTTTGTAAAATCTTTTTTTTTTGACAGCCCTCAGACCCCTCAGAACCCTAGTTTATAGTGTGTGTGTGTGTACACACACACACACACACACACAGTGAAGAAAAGCACTGGGAAATTCCAGTCATGATTCATTTTCAATGAGAGGGAGGCGTGCAGGTGAAATCGCATCGAACTGCTCTGAATATGAAATCTCCAATCTCACACAATGCCGCCTCAGAGAATGCTGCCATCCGTGGCTGGCAATTCTCAAAGCAAATTTTATGAATTCGCAATTTTTTATTTTATAATGGCTCTATAGAGATTAACACCAATGGAAAAGTTTAGTCAAAACAACATTTTGGCTGGAGTGGTATAGGGGGCACATGTGCATACAAAGAACACATACGATTGAGACACATAATAAGACGTAAGAAAAGATAATAAAACAGAAAGAATCTGGTGTTGAATGCATGAACAGAAACACGCATGTAGAACTGGAAAATCAATGTGATGTAAACAGTAGACGTCCCAAAGTGCATCACTATAGGAACAAATATAGTAGAAGGGACCTGTATGTGAAGAGAGCAAAAAGAAAGATATAACCCAGGGAAGCTGATCTGTGTAAGATGCGGGATGTGGGATGTGTTTAGATGTAAGTGTGCATCAGTAGATCTAGTGAAAACCTTTTTTTTATTTTATTTATTTATTTATTTATTTATTTTTAAATAATCATTTGGTTCAGAATCATGTTTGTTTTTGTGCACAGTGGTTCAGTGGGAAGCACTGCACCTCCACAATACAAAAACATGCAGCATATGTGAATTGGGGGCACTAAAATCATCCGTAGCTGTGAAAGTGAGTGTGATTGAGTCTGTGTGTGAGTGCTGGGATAGGCTCCAGCATACCTGCCAGCATATCCGCCACCCATACAGAGAATGGATTGATTATTTACCCAATTTGATTATTTACACAATGGCAAGAAAATTTTTCTTCAAGCCTAATATGATGGAAATAAACATCTAAAGTATAAGTGCACTAGGTCTAGTAGATTGACAGCTTACGTAAGGGTATCAACTTTTTGATCCTTTCAACTTACTTTTGAAAATTTATAGATTTTTATCCATCTGGATGGAATGTTTTAAAGTGGGACAAACCAACTAATATCACAAACATCACAGAATCAATTCCATTTCTAATGGATATTTGTGCTGTTGTTTCCCACCAAAATACTAAACTATAATACTAAAAGTTAAAATATTCAAACATATGTTTGTTTTAAACATTTGATTAGTGTAAGAAAAAAAACACGTTTCTTAATAAACTGCCAGCTTTTCGTGCTAGAATATTTAAAGGGATAGTTCACCAAAAAATGAAAATTCTGTGATCACCTCATGTAATTCCAAACCTGTATGACTTCTTTTCCTCTGCACAATACAAAGAAAGATATCCTGAAAAATGTTTCAGCTGACCCCCCCATATAATTAAAGTCTGTGGACTCCTATGACTTTGAGCCCTATGACTGGATAAAAGCAGCTGAAACATTCTTTGAGTGTGTGGAGATTCTCTTGACATTCTCTTTCTGTTATTACTTGAAGTCTCAAGTGCATATTTGAAGGGAGAGTGCCTTCCAGATACAACTGCTGTTTATTTTAATGGCAGGTAACACGTTGCTTCATGGAACAAACATACAAGGTCTTTTGTTAGAGCAAAAATTCTTTAAAATTGAATAACCTGTAAGAAACATTTCTGCCCCTGAGCACAAGGAACTGCAGGACTGACGGCTCGTAATTTGTGTCTGCATGGATTTCAACAAGTCCATTTAGATTAAGAACTAGAATTGTTCATATTGTGGGGAAAGAATTTGACACATTACGTCTGATTCTCCCAGTTCTGTATTCAGGATAAAATGTAAGTTTTATCATGAAATGTAAGTTGCAATAGTCTTTTCTTCCCTATTGTGACGTATATCCAATTGAAACGGCTTCTTGGACAAGAAAAAATGTAGGACAGGATTTTTTTTATCCATCAAGAATTGATTGAATCATTAGATTGTTGTGGTTATTGTTGTGATCTCATGTGAGTGACAGGTTGTCCCACCCTTGTGCTGAAAACGTGTCATCAGAGAAGACAAGAGATGTTGCTGCAAGAGGGAGGGGGAGTTATTTTGGTTAGAGATTACGAGGGCAGATTAATAATAAAAAAAAAAAGATGTGCACAGATAAATTATTCATAATAATTACTGCAATATCCCATAAAAATATGAATTGTCAGTTTTGATTTCATGCCGAATTTAAGTAATATTAGCTGTCAGGTATGGTATTCCTGTGTTTTATCCTCATCCGTGAAAACTGAATGGCAGTGCTACACAAAAACCTTGACGGATTTCTTCTGCTATCAAAATTACCTTCAGCAAATCATTATAATCAGATTAGCGCCTTATAGTCTTTAATGACTAAAAATGTGCAACAATGGAAAGGATAAAGCTGGTTATGTAGGATGAGGAAGAAACATTGGGGGGAGACAATACATAATGCATAATAATGAATAGTTGCAAATAATGAATGAAATAAATCTGTCAAAGCAACGATAAATGATTGTGATCAGTCCATCCAAAGTAACATGATAGATGCAGGCAGTGATGAAATACGTTTCCTATTTCTGGCTGACGGTGGTTATGACTGGATGAGATCCTGCAGTACAGATGAGGAAGAGGTATAGAGGGATGTTTATTTTTAAGGTGCCATCAAACTAGACTTTGTGCTCCAATCACTTCCATTCATGTAAATATGAGAGAACAGGTATAATAGAGTGCTCCTTGCCCACCTTTGGTGAGCTCTGTCCTGTGGATTTTACCAAAAAGGACCTAAAGGTCACAGATTTACCTGAAAGCTCATTATTTATTATTCATTAAAGACAGCCGTTTCTCTTGTCACACGACCACACAGTGGATGATTCTCTATCAGAAGGCTCATTCTGTGTAATAACGCTGCATATCTCGGCCACCAGGTCATCAAGTTCCTTCAAAGACGTCTCAGTTTAAAAGATGCTTTGAAGGCAGACTGCATTTCATCCTTCATTCAGCCTGTTTTGAAGGATGCATCGTGTTTTCTTTGTGTGCTCCAATCACCCACACACAATCCTTTGCACATATTCCAATTCACAAAAAAGAATGGGCAGAATGAATTGGCATTGAGCTTGTCCAAAAAAATGGAGATACAGGTATTATGCTTTCTTTTGCTTTGTTGTAAATTATTCACATAATTCTAAACTGTGTGTAATTTAAAATACTGGGAGACCACAGATGGTTGTCATTGCTTGTACTACATTATTTTTCAAATTATACTTTTAATAGTATTTTTGTATAGTGACCACGGGGGCCGCCTCATTTTAGCATTTAAAGCAATAGTTCACCCAAAAATAAAAACTGTGTCATTAATTACTCACCCTCATGTTGTTCCAAATCTGTAAGACTTCCATTCATCTTCAGAATGCAAATGAAGATCTTTTTGATAAAATCTGAGCGCTTTCTGACCCTCCACAGACACCTATGCAACTGATATTTTGACTTTTCAAACAGTTGAAAAAGAGATTGTAAAACTAATCCTTATGAATTGAGTGATTTAGTACAAATTTATATGATGAACAGATTGAATTTAGGCTTTTATTCACATATAAACATTAATCAGCTCACACATCAGTTGTGGTAAACAGAAGCTCAGGCATGTTTGCTTGAAATGCGAGAACCAATGAGGTTTATTCTCATATGTTACACAGCGTGCTTGAGCTTTTTTATTTCAAGAATTTTCGCAAGAGGTTTGTTCTCGCGCATCAAGCGGGTTCGTTTGAGCTTCTGTTTATGTTCGCCGATCAAGGTTTATATGTGAATAAAAGCCTAAATTAAATCTGTTAATCATATAAAGCAATCACGTCTCTTCAGAAAATTTGGACTAAACCACTCAATTAATATGTGTTTAATTTTACGATCTAGTTTTTTGAAGCGTAAAAGTGGTAATTGTGTAGCTGTCTATGGAAGGATAGAAAGCTCTCAGATTTCAGCAAAAAGATCTTCATTTGTGTTCCGAAGATGAACAAAAGTCTTATTGGTTTGGAAAGGCATGAGGGTGAGTAATTAATGACAGAATTTTCATAGTTCATTTTTGGATGAACTATCTCTTTAATACTGAGAAAGACTCTAACATACAAGCCTATGAAGGACTGGACTAGGAAGGACACAGCCTCTTGTTTGAGAGGCACCCAACATTCTACATTTCAGACGGCTGTTGTTAATCTGCAGAGAAAGTGTGCATGATGTGCTTGCAGATGGGTGTGCATGAGCAGACATGTGCATATGTGTCAAAGTGCTGTTAATGAATCATGATAAATGATAGCTGAGATACCTCTTACATTTAACGCTGCCCCCAACTATTGCTCAAAAGCTGTATGTTTATGTTTTCATTATGTGCAAGTTATTCATATGTGGTTCTCTCCTAATATTCCTCATTAGTCTATACTCTATAACCCAAAGCAACAGAAAGCAGTGGGGAGTTGCAAAGGTAACAGCAGGTGAGGAGAAAATCAATCTACACACTTTCATTCATTTAACAGAATTTATCAGTGTCTTTATGGGTTTTTTATTTCACCTAATTCAAGACTGTTAAAATGTATATCACGTGTTCTTTATCCAGGTGGTTTTCATGTTTTTAAACAAGTAAATGTGTTTTCATTTGTTTTGTAAAAGTAAACACTATTATCACAGATTGTATATTTAAAAACACAATGTGTGCAGTGTGTTCTGCTGTTGTTGTAACTACTTTCACAGGTAGGATAATATATATATACAATGACTGCTTAATCAAACATTTACAAGTGTTTAAATAAATTTATAGCTGGATTTAAACTTGAGCTCATTTTGGTTTGTTTTATTACTCAAACAAGGACCACATTTTTTGTAAATGTAAAAGCATCACCTCAAAGACAAAATGTGTTTTTAGAGACCTCTGTAAAGAGATCAAGATTGCAGCATATGCTTGAAAACCTGCTTGGTTAGCATTTAAGTAAATGCCCATAATGTCAAAATGAATGGAGGTTCACTCAATCAATTGAACTGATTTGATTTTAAAACATTCAGTGTAAACAGTAGCGCATGGCACTAGCAACACCAAGTTCATGGGTTTGATTCCCATGAATGCATGAACTGATAAAAGAAAAACTTTACCTTGAATGTGATTTAAGTCATTTAGATAAAAGCATCCACCAAGTGCATGTAAAGTTAAAATAAATGTAACATTAAAAGAGAGTACAGACTGGCTTTATCAGTTCAGACAGGGCATCTCAAAATATACATCGGTTACAACAATTACAACAATCAATATCCTTAGAATGAATTTGTTTAGAAGATATTAATGGGGGTTATATGCCACTAATTCTGCCTTCACATGCTGTCAGATTTATCATAAACATGAGTTAACGAATGTGTGCTCCCACTCAGGTTGTAATTGTGGCTGGGAAGCTCTGAGATCATTTTTAACCCAAGATGACAGAATCCTTATCTTTCAAACATGGTGGAGGAAAGAATGCTTTCCATACTAATGCAAAGTTTTATTCATTTTTTCATGCACAGATCTTGTTAGTTGTTAGCACTTACTGTTTCTGTCATATACATTTTTATATCTCAACAACCATTTGATGCAAATTTCTATTATGTTTCCTTTTAACTAAAAAAAAAAAAAAAAAACACTTGAGGGTGACCTAATTTGGACTGCAGAAGTGGGAAGCAGGGTTCTAAAAGCACATGATGGCTATTTATATTATATAAAATATTTGTTTCCCACTCCACTTAAAATCTAATTTTAGGACACTTTATTTTGATGGTCCACTTTAGTCATTCTACTCACTGTAAGTAACTTTGCAAGTACATGCCATCTTATTTTAACACCCAGTCCTAACAGTTTACTACAGTCTACTAATACTCTAATTAGAGTTAACTGACATGTAGTTGCAAACTTACTTATAGTTAGTAGAATGTCTAAAGTGGACCATCGAAATAAAGTACCACAGGATAATTCAAATCAAAACAGAGTGAGCTAAAAAAAAAAAAAAAAACTGTTTTATAATTCTAGCACAAAAACACACCACATTCCTTTGAGAAATTGACATTGTAGTTGTTGTATCATTCTATATATTTTCTATTATATTTTTTAAAACAGTGAAGACCTATATAATTCTCTGTATTACAATGTGCCTCTAAAATTTCCAACTAGATTTTTTAAAAATAATAATAATAATGTAGAATATTAACTGTCACTGCTTTTACCCCATTGAGTATTCTCAAGATTTATTTTTGAAAGTAATTTTTGACATACTTTTTGCCTGCTGTTAAACAGCTTATTTCAGCAACCTTTAAAACACACACAAAAAATAAAACAATAAATAAATAAATAAATAAAAGTTTTTTTTTTTTTTGTTAAAAAGATTGCCTGCATGGTTTAATCGTTCACTTCTAACCCTGATCTCCATATTCAAATCATAGTCTTCTTGGTTGGATTTCCACTATTCACCTTATGTAGCAACATGGAAAGAAGCTATTTTTTGTGATTGTGTGAGCACTTCTGGTTCATTAACTGTTATAGGAAATAACTGGCAGAATAACAAAATGCATTAAATGGTAAAATAATTTGTGCTACAAACCAGTGTGTGGATCTTCTTGCACAACCCATTAAGCCCAAATTCATCTAGAGAGAGGGAGCTGGACTTCCCATGGCTCCACGCTCCACCCATGGCTCTCCAGTGACCGGCCTCTCATTTATTTTAGCACCCATTTGACAACACTGCTTGAACACCTGAATGCTTGTACGTCTCTTTTGTTTGTATGTAACATCATAACCTCAGCTGGGCCGTTTCTATCCATTTTGACACCTAGGTGAAATCCCACCCCATCCTCAAACAAGATAATTTAAGATTACATACAAAATAATATAAAACTGATTAGGTAAAGACTCATATCTTAAATAGCAACATGTGTATACATATTGATATATTTCTCCAACTTTCTCAGCCTACATGTGAAATATTTTTTTCTGTTCAGACTGCAGTTTCTTGGCACATCCACAATGGCTGTCATAGTAGACACTAATGTGCTGAGGTCCACAGATTTGGAGTGTGCATGCAGTTTTTAAATCAACGCATAGTTGTAAATGGACTGTAGCAAATTAGCTCAAAAGAAATATGAATAATTAATCATAACTAGTTATAATTCATTATAAATATTTGGATCAGTTAATAAAATTAACAATGTAATAAAATTAATATTACAATCAATTAACCTGTTTGTCCAATGAACAATGTTCATTTACAGGTTATGGGAAATAACATTCTTATTGTACAGTACTACTCAGAGCATGTGATCAGAATCTGCATGATTAGGGACTCCAGTATGAGCATGAAACACGGACAATTTTACTTGTGACATGAACAAGACTTTATTAACTAGACTAAACATTTAAACTACTCTAACATTCACACACATACATGCATACAGTTTACCAAGGGAAAGAGAGAGCTGAAGCAGAATACAGGAAAGCAAGAAGTTACAGCATTTTTTGAAATTCAGCAGATCAACAGCCTTGAGTAAACCATCAGTTTAGTTCTAAAATGCCCTTCTTCAAAAGTGGTAAGGATACTGAATGTATCAAATAATGAGACTACTTGCATGTCTCGCCCCTTTGAATTAAACTGCTCTGATGCAATTTGCTGAGGCTCCAGTTGATCTTTGCTGATGTTGTCTTGATGAGAGAGAACCAGTCGGATTCAGAGGATCTTTGGTGAATGGAAGGACAAGGCCGAAGCCTGGCACAAGCTTGGGGTTCCTTAGAACAGTGTTTTTCAACCTTTTTTGAGCCAAGGTACATTTTTTCATTGAAAAAAATCACAAGGCATACCACCAACCGAAAATGTTAAAAAATGAAACTCTGTAGCCTGTATTAACAATATACAGTCATTCTTATCAAAGTGTCTTGAATAGGAATCAAATAAACACAAAGAAAAAAGTCTTTTATGATCTTTCATATTTCTTCTTTCAAATAAAAAGTGCAATTAACAATATACAGTCATTCTTATCAAAGTATCTTGAATAGGAATCAAATAAACAAAGAAAAAAGTCTTTTATGATCTTTCATATTTCTACCTACTCAGTGTGAAACCTGGGCCTGTTTGGATGAACACAGAGCTGATAATCTGGCAGGAATTGAAGAAAGACACACACGAAGCTCTTCCTCAACAGCTCTTAGTCTCTCTCTGTTTTTAGTTTTTATAGCAGTCAGGCTTGAGAAGCTCAGCTCACACAGATATGTCATGGAAAATGGGAGCAATATCAAAATAGCTTTGTTTGCCAGAATTGGGAACTCCTTGGCAGCAGCGAACCAAAAACTGTCTAAAGGTAGATCAGCAAACCTTAGCTTTAAACCACGATTTTGTCTCAGTTCAGTTAGTTCCTCCTGCTCCTACAGAGTCATGTCCTTTCCAACGACTGATGTTGAGCTATATGGGTCCCTAACCCAGTCAAGGCATTCAGTGAAGGCTGAAGAGAAATAAAATGACATGTTCTCCTCAAGAGTTTTCAAATGTTCACCTACTGTCTCGCACAATGCAGCAGTGTTGACATCTTGCCATTTCTTGGTCTGCCAGAGTTGCACCTTTGAACAGAATCCATTTATTTTATCTGTACTTGTGAGCAGGTTTTCATTTCGGCCTTGCATTCATGTGTTCAGTTCATTCAGATGATGAAAAATATCTGCCAGGTATGCCAGCCTAGCACACCACTCATTACTTGCAAGCAGCTTTGCGTAATCGGACCCCTCATTTGTCAGAAACACTTTAAGTTCCTCCCGCAGCTCGGCTCATACACACGGTCCACTAGACAGCACAGACACTAGACAATGGCATATTATTTGCAGACAATAATTAATTAGTTTTCAAAAAATGTTTTTTAGACCAATTAGGTGAAATTGAATAATTTCCCACGGCACACCTGACGATCTCTCATGACACACTAGTGTACCGTGGCACAGTGGTTGAAAAACACTGCCTTAGAAGCTTCTAGTTCAGAATCATCTTCACATTAGCATTTCTCAGTAAAAAAAAAAAAAATGCTGTGATCTTGTGATCAGTGATTTTTAAGGGTGAAGATGCCACACCCTCTTACAATAAGCAGCTGTCCCTTTGGAGGGAACTTTTACGAGTCTTTGTTCTGTTCAAGATATTAGCATAAGACATTGGATTGGATGCATGAGAGAAGAACCTTCTAGATTCTTATAATACTAGTGTGTCATAGAGTTAGCAATATGTAACATAAATTACCAAGTAGCTGGAGTCCATAAAAAGAAAAACATGAGATAGGAAAATTGGATACATGTTTATACATTTTTCAAGTAGTTATATTTATAGAATATATAGGGGAACATTTTTTATTTATTAAGTCAGAGTCACAAGTCTGTGACACAAGCAAATTCCTGATGGTAATAAAAAGTTCTTATCAGTTTTCTTGTGTTCTGTAACAGGACACCTAGTTCTGTCCATGTGTTAGCTTCATTTGTGATGCTAGTTGCAGTTTAGGGGGATGGGTTCACAGAAATTTGAGAGAGAGAGTTTCTGGATTATTCATTAAATATAATGAATAATTGTGTGTCTGATTGGTCCAGACGCTACAGACTGTTAATGTAGCTATAAATTATGCACCATTTATCATCTGTAATACCAGTGTGTGGCCACTGGATGCCTGTATAATTGTCACAAATAGTTGCAGTAAGCAGACAATGATGAAGAAGATTAGGTTAAAGTCTTTATTAACAAACTCAGAAGGTAATTCAACAGACAAAGAAATTCGACCAATGCATTAATGAGAACAATCTGAACACCGAAAAGACTACAACTTACAGTGCTCCGCGTAAATGAGTACACCCCCTTTGAAAAGTAACATTTTAAACAATATCTCAATGAACAGAAAAACAATTTCCAAAATGTTGACAAGACTACGTTTTATATAACATCTGTTTAACTTAACTGTCACAGAGTCACAGCCAGCACCATCGTCACCAGATCTTCATTCTCCACCCACTCGTTCACAATCCCCTGAATTCTGATCACCTGCACCTGCACCTCATCACCAGACACCCTTTAAAAGATGCTCATTCCCTGTACTCAGTGTCTGGTCTCATCAGACTTACCAGAACTAGTTACCGGTTACTCACCTGTGTCTTCTTGTGTCCTTCTCCCATCTTCAACCCCTCTCCAGATATCCATACCTGCAAAAGAGACTCTGTTTATATTCAGCTAAGGGACTGTTTCAAAGTACTTGTTCATCCACTTACCTGCATTCAGCTGTTCCTGTGTTCATGCCTCTGTGTAAATAAACATCTTTGTTCACTTACCCATCTGCCTCCATCTGTGTCCTGACAATAACATGAAAGTAAGGTTAATAATATAACTTAGAGAACAAAATTTTCAGTTTTACTCAAATTAGGGTGATGCAAAATGAGTACACCCCACTGAAAGTCTCTGGAACAAAGCTAAATTTTAGACTACAAATGTCTAATTTAACAAGAATTCAACCACAGGTGAGTCTAATTATTCATTATACTGGTGCCCAGCAGACAGTTGACTATAAGAGGGTGTTAAAACCCCTTCCCATTTCATGCTGTCAGCAATGGCACCATATGGAAGAGAAATGTCACAAGACCTGAGAAAGAAAATAATTTCTTTACACCAGAAAGGTGAAGGCTACAAGAAGATCAGCAAAGCTTTACTTAGCAGTCAGAATACTGTAGCAAAAGTGGTACAAAAATTTTAAAAAGATGGAACTGCAACCATCTCACAGAGACGTCCAGGTCATCCATGGAAGTTAACACCTCGACAGGAGCGTCTTCTGATGAGAAGCGTTGAAGAAAATCGGCATGCAAGTTCACTGCAGTTATCTAAAGAAGTAGAAAGCCAAACTGAGGTGACTATTTGCTGTGACACAATACAACGTACACTGCAGAGGAATGGCATGCATGAGTGCCGTCCACGAAAGAAACCTCTCCTAAAGCTCAGGCACAAAAAAGCCCACCTAGAGTTTGCCAGGGCCTATGCTGACAAAGATGAAGACTATTGGGACTCTATACTCTGGAGTGATGAGACCAAGATAAATGTTTTTGGAACTGATGGCTTCAAAACTGTATGGCTTTGCAAAGGTGAGGAATACAAAGGAAAATGCATGGTGCCTACAGTGAAACGTGGTGGCAGTGCCCTTATGTGGGGCTGCATGAGTGCTGCTGGTGTCGGGGAGCTGCATTTCATTGATTGCATCATGAATTCACAGATGTACTGCTCTATACTGAAAGAGAAGATGCTACCATCACCCCGTGTCCTTGGTCGTTGTGCACTTTTCCAACATGACAATGATCCTAAACACACATCTAAGGCCACTGTTGGATTTCTGAAGAAGAACAGGGTGAAATTAATTCAGTGGCCAAGTATGTCTCCTGATCTGAACCCAATCTAACACCTATGGGGAATTCTGTAGAAACAAGTTGAGCATCACTCTCCATCCTCTCTAAAAAGGTCATTCTTGAAGAATGGAAAAAGATAGATGTTGCAAAATGTTTTTTAAGAAATTCAAACAATAGAAAATGTTTTGTGGCTCTTTAATGTGTCATGATAGATTGCTGTAGCGCCTCAGCTCAAGCGGCTCGTAAACCGATCATCTCTTCCTACTAGTTCATTTATAGCATCAAATAAACATGAATGAACATGAGAAGGAATGTTGTTTCAAACGCGGAAAGACGTTAATACACACAATTTTTTGAGTTTAACTCCACCGAGGTTAATCTTCTAACTCCTGACTGCTTTGTCGGACAAAATGAAGCGTTAAGCGTGAGTGATTTATATGTTAAGTCAATGCAAAGACACGAATAGACATCCTGCGGCACGATTCGCGCGAATGACGTGATTCGCACAAATTACGCTGAGCGAATTGAGCATTTTGGCCGTTTGACGCATGATTCGCGCAAGTTGAAAAATCTGAACTTTGGCGAAAATTTGCGCCGCGTTAACCAATCAGGAGCTTGCTCTAGTAGTGACGTGAAGTAGCGAGCTGAGGCAGAAATCCGAACAACAATGGAGGACAAAATCATCGTCGCTGTACATCTTCATACTTTTATAGAAACAGGAATAAAAATGATCTTGCTTGAGGAGGTCGGACAATCTGGTAAGTTGTAAAAAACGGTCTTTACTCAATTTGACAAATTGATCTTATTCACTGTAATTTACAACTACTTTCCTGCTGACGAGTTGTTTATTCAGAGGAAGTGTGCAGAAAAAGTGGGAGAGTCTGGGACACAAGGAGCGGGAGAGCCCCTCTCATGAAGCGAATTCGCATCTGTTGTGAAGTGAATTTCACACGCGAATGAAGCGAGTAAACTCAAAATGTTCAAGCGTCCAACTACACGCGAATAGCGTGATTTATTCGCGCAAGTCGCGTCTGGTGTGAACGCCCCATTAGACATTATTACTTTGATTACGTTTTGCATTTGGATACCTATTTGGATACCTATTTAGTCACTACTTTTGTCAATGTTTAGATTGTTTTTGTTTGAAATGTTGATTTTAAGTGTAAGTTTTAGCATTATTATTACAGTCAAACTAGTAAAACCTTCTGTTGGATTTATAGGTTTACAGTCAAACCTATAAAACATTTTGTTACCCTAAAAAGCTTGATCAGTCACACAAAAGTAATCAAATACTAATTCGGTGTGGTCGGGGACAAGGCTGAATCCAGCTACTTATTCCTTTGTTACTCAGTGACACGTGAAGCTTCGCTTTAAATATGCCATCTCTGTGTATGCCGTTGCTCACATTAAAGGGTTAGTACACCTAAAAATGACATTTCTGTCATTAAGTACTCACCCACGTCATCCCAAACGTGTAAGACCTTCGTTTGTCTTCGGAACACAAATGAAGATATTTTTGATGGAATCCGAGGGTTTCTGATCCACACATAGGCAGCAACGACATTGCACCTTTTGAGGTCCAGAAAGGTACTAAAGACATCACATACCCACGGATTTCATCAAAAATATCTTAATTCATTATTACAGCTCCCGTCTTCCAGGTCTGCGATGTCGCATCAACCACTTTGTTCCGCCGGTTCCTCCACCACAGACCATGGTTCCGCCTCCGTTGATCGGCTCCCAGTTACCGCCCAGCCATGGTGCCTCTGGCCAGCATCTCCAGGGTTCAGTCCGTCTCCAGCTCCACGCCCTCCACCAAAGCCTCTTTTTTTGTGAACCTTTTTCTATTATGGCACGAAGTCGCGCCTTCTGGAGGGGGAGCTAATGTCACGTGTGTTCTGTTGTCTGTCATGTTCTTATCAGTTGCCATGGTGTTTGATTATGTTAATCCTTGCCCAGCTGTTCCCATTTAGTTCCCTCATTTACTCCTTGTTGGATTAAACCCTATTTATATTTGTGAATCTGCATTCGTCTGCATTCTTCCCGTGACAGCTGAGCCATATTACACTATTTGCCCATTTCACAGCGATTTCTCGGCTGCCACAATACTACTGCTCTAACAAAATACAGATTTTGCACACATTTCACTTCATTTTTTTTTGGGAAATTCACATTTGAACCTAGCTTTAATGCATGGTAAAAAACAAACAAACAAAAAACCCTGATTTGTCTGTGCTTAGAAATGGCCCTGAGCCTCAGTGAGGATTGTTATCACTAATGACTGTTATTAGGTTGGACAGCATGCTACTGGTGCATCGTTTACAATTATTGCCAAGCCTTTGATGGCTTATGGTGTGGCTTATTTTTCTGGTTTATGCTCTAGTTCTTTTTTTTTATTATGTCTAATCTATACAGCCATCTGCAAATCATTTCTATTTACTTTGAGTGGACTCTTACAAATAAAGGTTCCAAAAGGTTTTTGCAGTAATGCCACAAAAGAACCATTTTAGGTTCCCCCCAAAAATAATCTGAAGAATCCTTTTCCACTATAAAGAACTTTCTGTCCACTGGAAAGGTTCCATGGATGTTAAAAGTTCTTCACGAAACCATAGATGCCAATAAAGTACCTTTATTTTCAAGAGTGAATTGTGCGCCATTGTACTGTTTTCTTTCTGTGTCTGAGGAAGCTGAATCTGAATTTTGATGTAAATGAATATGATTGTGCTCAGGCTGCTGCTTCTCTTCTGTTCTCTGTTTGCAGGATCAGAACTGATGTGTAACCAACATTTATTTTATGCATCTGTCCTTTTTCCTGATAGGTGGAAAGGCTTGTGCAAAGAGCTTGTTGTTATTGAGCTTGTTGGTTTTGGAGTTGTTATCCTTGACAGCCTTGTGAGTGACAAGTCATATTACAGGCTGTGTTGTGATGTGTTTTGTTATAACAAATTAAAGGTTGTCTGTTTATAGTTTTAGGTCTGTGGTGTATGGATCCACAAGTATGGGCAGTTTATTGATGTATTCATTAAATAAGGATGTTTAAAAAAAATCACTCTCACCTTATTAGTAAGTCCTTCTGGAAAAAAAAAAAAATGTCTTCAAAGTACATTGTCCTGAAAACATAAATTTGCCTTCTAATAAAGAGTAATAAAGCCAAAATAATAAAGAATGATATATAAAGATAGTAAATATATTCCCTTCACTGTAAATAAACTCAATATTTAAATAATATAAATGATACATTATTTTAACATTTTTACTTTTGCTTAATTTTATGCATTTTAGTTCCTGGTTAAAAATACTTGGTCAATGCACTCACAACAGTTCAGGCTGTGCCAAAAATCTTATTGTTTTCCAGTAATAATAATTTATCTTTATCTTTTATCTTTAGCTGTTTTTCTTAGATTTTAAGGTGGAGGGTTACAATCAAGCCTCTTCCTGTCTAGTTGGTTAGCCATGCTTGTTATATATGATGCCTGAATCTCAATCAGTTGGGTCATATTTTCATTAAGATTGGTTGATCAGGGACCAATCAGTGACCAGGCAGTACTACACATATTATAAAAACATTAAAAAAAATCATGTGATATCCACTCCAATGGTCACAAGATTTGAAGGGGTTAAGTGCCAATGGCCTATTTGCTATAGTATATATTGCTACTATAAATTGGCGGTGATGTAAGACAGTACATGTTCACAGGGTGGCAACAATGGGGGGAACCCTATCTCCCAGCCCTCCCAAGGGGCCCAGAAAATGTAGCATTGTATGTCAGCAGAAAAACTATTGATTGTGACATGGTGTTGAATCACAATAAAAGCCAGACAGAAAATCCACTGCTGTGAATTAAAAACATACTTGCACACACATTTTGAGTGATTGGAAAGGAAACTTCTCTGCAGTATACTTGTGGTGCTGTGAGCTGTGCGGCTGTCTCACAATGGCCAATCAGCGTGAGCTACTCCAGCATGTCCTTCATCTTTGTCAGAGTTCTTTGGCCAATCACGCATCGGATCTTGTAGTCACAGTGGTCCTATCACCTCAGCCAGACATGTGGCATCAGCTCGTGGCAGTGTTATCAAGCTCCAGGCGGGACAAATAACCGAACTGCAAAAGGAGGTTAATAAGTCACCTGGAGCCCTGGCCAACCAGTGGCATATATTTCCCTTTACTCTCCTTAGTAAAGAAGTGTAAATGGCACATGCCAGCATGTTCCCAAGGGAGGCCCGGAGGGCCTACTCGTCACATGCGGTGCCAGCTAGTGGCCACTAAAGTTCTAGGAGCAAAATAGAACCAAGTTATAAACAAGGTAACTAATTAGCTTAACTAGAGCTAAAGGAGACCATGCTCAAGGAAGTAAATGCATAAAAACCAAACAGCAGAGCGGTTTAATACAAGAACTTACCCAGAGAGGCAAGCCACTCAGAAACGTACTCAGTAAAAGCACCTTTTACTCTCAAATTGAGAGGCGTACTTAGCCAAACTCCAACATGATACACAGGAGGCCTATAAAGCCTACGACTTGTATACACGTGGCGTCAGCTAGTGGCCATCATGACCCCTCCATGGTGATGAGTCATATAGAAACCAACCCAAACTGTGCCAACATGAAAACTGAAAAGGAGGCCTGGCAAGGCCTACTGCTTTTAGCAACATGTGGCGCCAGCTAGTGGTCATAAACGGGGAACAAGCTCAAAGGGGACCAGCTCTAGACCCAACAAATAATTGTGGGTAGCTAGCTAAAACAACCTGAGCTAAGTCTACACATTCCAACAGGCAACGTACCAAAAATTACATGGTACAATGAAATGCTAACATGGTCTAAGGGAGGCCTACAAGGCCTACCACCTCAAACAAACATGAGCATAAGCCTGAGGCAGTGCTAAGATACGTGAGCAAACTCGCGATCATATACCAACAGCACCCGAAATACAAGCTATATTTTAGAAGGAGGCTAACAATAAAGAGCCAACAATCTTTACAGTATATGTAAAACAGCTGCTGTGGTCCTGATCGACTGGGAGCTAAAAGAGATCAAACCAGAAATAAGATTCTCTACACTCAACCTGAGTGTGCAATCCAACAGGTGATGCACTCAGTGAAACACACAAACCCTAACCGGGGAGTACAACAAAACACCACATTCTTAGATAGAGGCTAATCACAGCCTACTATCATAGAAACAGGTGCTAACCTGTGGCAGCACTAGAGTAAGCTCACATATATATGTATGTATGTAGGGCCAAGGCTTAGAACGCAAAGCAAAATAAATGCTTTGTAATACATGCCATCCAAACAGGATAAATGCTTTCACCAGACAGATCTATAGATCTGTGCTGAACCCTTGAGAACGGAGGCTAAAAAGCTGGCACCGTGGCTCAAACTTGAAAATAATTCAAGGGCCTCATGGGAAGACATTATAAGGCATGACAAAGTTCTATAAAGTGGGGCCTAGCAACACTGCACAACTTATCTACGCAAAGATAAGGGCCTACCACCTGGGAAACAGCACCAGGAAGGCTAATAACAGCCTGTAACCTTAACTGTTAACCTCAGCCATAGCACGTACATAATAACAAAGGTGAAATGGGCATACGGCCTAACAACTCCCGCAGGAAGAGGCCAGAACTAGGAACTATACAACCTTACAAGGGATAGTAATAATAAGGGTGATGTATGACAAACACCTAACTTAGCTCTAGCCTAGCCGCTAGCTATGGCCTACTGGACCAAGCAAAGCCTGGGCTTCACTTCAGATATGAGGAGAAAGGTAAAGCACTACAAGCCAGTAATGCCAGGCGGCCGATTAAGGCCGACCTGCACAAAAATAACTGAAGTGACAAGTGCTAACTCAAACCAATCTAATAATATTAGCTGAGAAGCTACTCTAACATAGGAGGCTAAAAACAGTGTCCATATTGTGTCCTGCATGTGAAAACTAGCCAACCTAATGATTCAGTTATGCCCAAAAAAAACCCTCTAACTTTTACTGACTACATGCTCTGGAAAATTATACAGGAAAAACAAGGTCTACATACAGTATTTTAAAACATAAAAAAATATAGACCCAGCCTACCTTCCTGCGGCTCGTAGAACAAAGATTTCTCCTCCCTATTTTCTTGCATAAAGAAGGATGAAATCAAAAGTTCTTTTAAGCCTCTAAGCCTTTTTCACTATCGAGCCAGAAGGCGGCCTTTAGAAAAATATTATCAAAGGCTCAGCCGTCAGCCTGACTGTAAAAGAAGCACCTGAGCATGTAAAATGAAACCTAAAACTCAGGAGGCGGAGGAAGAAGGGGCGAGGGCAGATGTAAAGCTGCCCTCGCAACGACGAAATCAGTTACGGACGCTACTGGTGTATGTGATCGATCACCACCTCCAAAACCTGCTTCTTCCTCCTCAAGTCCAGCCGTCTTTGCGTCTTGCTCTGAAAGGAGGAGGCGCCCGAGCGGCCATACTGGACCTCTGGCCCTGTCTCAGAGCCTCAGCTCGAGATGGACCAGCCTCCTGATTAACTACATGCTCAGAAAAACTATACAGGAAAAACAAGGTCCTATTTTAAAACATAAAATAAAGACCCATCTCATCTTCCTGCGGCTCAAAGACCGAAGATTCCTAATACTCCTTTTTTACATGAAAAAGGATAGAATCTAGGGTTCTTTTAAGCCTAAAAGATCCTCTCATTATCAAACCGAAAAAGCGGGCTGACAGAAATAATCACTAATGGCCCAGCCATCAGTCTGACCATAAGAAGTATCTGAGCATGATATATGTCTATAAAATATACATACATGCATATAAATAAACATACAAGGATTAGTCCACTTTCAAATAAAATTTTCCTGATAATTTACTCACCCCCATGTCATCCAAGATGTTTATATCTTTCTTTCTTCAGTCGAAAAGAAATGAAGGTTTTTGATGAAAACATTCCAGGATTATTCTCCTTATAATAGACTTCAATGGACTCCAGACGGTTGAAGGTCAAAATTACAGTTTCAGTGCAGCTTCAAAGCGCTTTAAACGATACCAGACAAGGAATAAGGGTCTTATCTAGCAAAACGATTGGTCAAATATAAATGTATATGCTTTATAAAAACAAGTAACTGGTTCCGCCAAACCGCATTTCCGTATTCTTCAAAAAGTTTACACTGTATGTCTTACACCTTCCCTATTCAACTTACGGAACGAACGCAGCGCCTGTTACGTTTTTTCCATAAGTAGAATAGGGAAGGCGTAGGACATACAGCGTAAGCTTTTTGAAGAATACGGAAAGCAGAAGCACTTACAAACGTGATCATTTGTTTATATAAAGCATATATTTACATTTTTTTTTAAATGACCGATCATTTCGCTAGATAAGACCCTTATTCCTCAGCTGGTATCGTTTAAAGCCCTTTGAAGCTGCACTGAATTGACCTTCAACCATTTGGAAGCCCACTATAAGGAGAATAATCCTGGAATGTTTTCATAGAAAACCTTCATTTCTTTTCAACTGAAGAAAGAAAGACATGAACATCTTGGATGACATGGGGGTGAGCAAATTATCAGGAAAATTTTATTTGAAAGTGGACTAATCCTTTCATTTAAAAGGCACTTCTGGCATACATTTAAATTGACGCCATGGTGTTTTTTATGTGTTGTGTCTGATTTAGATCTGCTGAACTGTCCTGAACTGATACGTTTAAAGGTGAAGTATGTCGCTTCTGTGACACTAGTGGCACCTAGCAGACTTACAAAAATACAGCATATTATGCAAACGCAACTGTCATGAGCACCAGTTGGAGTGCCCTAGGTAGCCACTAGAGGGCACTCCAACCCGGACTGTTCCTCACCCCACTTGTGAACTTCATTTCCCATAACACACTTCCCGGACTCATTATCCTGATTGCACCCAGCTGTTTTGTGTTTGATGATTTCTGTCTGTCTATTTATACCCTGTTTGTTTCTGCTTTTGTTATTGAGGTTTCATTTGCTGTCACTAGGTTTTTGTGTTTGTTTTCTTTGTTTATTGTGGACTCTGACCCTTGCCTACCTGGATTATGTTCTTGGATTGCCCAATTAAAGCTGCACATGGATCTTACCTTCTTGTCTCTGTGCATTTGTGACAGCAACTTTCACATGTCACGCCTCCATCGACTCAAACATCACAAAAGCTCTTACAGTTGCTTGTGATAGCACATTTTAACAGGTAAATAAAATACTCTCAATAAAAGGTCCAACATATTAGTAATACTTTTCGCTGTGTTGCTATGTGTCATGAGTAAGCAACTGAGAAAACTAACACTGTCCAGAGAGAACGCGAGCGTCTCACTTATTAGCTAGTAACCCATTCAACGTAACTGCATCGGCGGCCACATTTTTTACATGATGCACCACCCAGCATACCCGATTAAAAAAGTCACTGCTCGCCACTGATATATATATACACACATTTTAATCTATATGTTTGCATGTCGACAATCAGTGCCATTTTTGAAGAGTGCTCATGCGCAAAACTGCATAAGGGAACCCCGGGTTATGACATAGGAGGGAACTCATGATGAATCAACACATCAAATAGCAAAACAACAAGGAACAAACACAGTGAAGTATAGTACTCAGTTCATTACAGCAGCATGTCAGAACAATTGTTACGTGGAGAAAGCTGCTGAGGGAGTACACCAAATACTGCATGTTAATGTGATTAAAAAATGCACGTCTTTCTGTTTATGTAAATTAAATACAAAGTTCTGTCATGAAACTCTACATGGTGTGGGCTATTTGCAGCATGCTTTCAGAAACACTCCACCTTCCCCAGCTCCACCTAAATATACTGTAGATCTGCTACGGGGGTGATTTATGTATCCTTGCAGCAGCAAGTTGTTTGTGGTTTGGCAGTGGCAAAATCCATACTTGCTCTGCAATAGCAGCAATAACAGCAGAAGCAGCAGCAGCAGCGTAGCAGATCTATTCCTCCAAGACGAAACAACTATAATAATTTTAAATGCATTCATTGCAATCTCAGATTGATTAATTAGCAGAAATTATTACTCCACCACCTGCATGTTGACTTCATTAACGACTTCAATTGCTGGACTAATGTGGTGCAACTATCCTGAGTTGTTACATGTACAAACGCACAAATGATTCATGTAATCCCAATCCCAACTAAGCATCTATTTTATAAATGTAAATGGGTTGCACACTAAATTTAGCATGAATTAAAATATCTTTCTATAATTGTGTAGAATTAGCTCATTTTAATTGAGAAAATTGAACAAGCAGCAAAAATCATGTTGAGGATTTAGTTTGATTAGCACACCTTTAGTGATCATCTCCTATTTTATGATTAATGCTGTTACAACTGCATGTACAGATTGTGCACAGTCAAACTGTTACGTAATGCTGGTAGAGCAAACACACGATGAGGAAGAGTAATGTATAATAAGTCTTTACTTGATAATCCACAGGGAGAAACACAGAATCCAGAGCAGAGCATACGCCAACACATCACAAGTACAAACGAGACCCGGCCAAGACATACTGACAGAACTGAACTGATATACACACACTAATGAACTCAAATGACTAACAGCTGTGATGATGATGATTAATGTCCATGGTAACAGATAGTGGCGGGAAATTAGAACAAAGGAACACATGACAAAATGAAGACCGAAACAAACAGAACATGACGGTGACCGTGACACAAACAGTGACTACAAAATATATTTTTCAGATGATATTTTAAGGTATTTTCACCACCTTGAAAATGGGATGAAAAAGTGTTTCTCATGACAGTTCTCTAAGACCACCTGACACTGTATAAAGATTTTTTAATAATTTATTTATTTAAATTACAAGTGCACAGAAAATACAGGCTTTTTTTGTGATAATGAAAAAAAAAAAAAATAATAATCAAACTCTAATGCAGCTGATTATCCATTTAAAATCTTTGGAATTTGTTGCTTCACATCCTATACGTGATTGACATTTTTATGAATCCATGCAAACAATGTTGTTTGTGTCCCTTGAAGAAGAATTGCTGATAAATAACTGGACACACATCAAAATATATAATGTATTTAAAAAAAAAAAAAAAAATCATGGAACTAATGAGTAAAAATATGACATTTTTTAGGCTGATTTATCATCTTTGAATGATATACATACCATTGAATTGACAGGCACAGAGGAAACAGGCACAGGCTTAACATTTTACAGCATCACCTCATCATCCATCGTTTCAATTAGCGTATCACCCCCGTAGCAGCGTATCATGTAAGACTTCCTAAGACGTCTTCACAACTATAGAAATAACAACAATTAATTTTTGCAGAACTGTAAAAAGTCCAAATAGACATTGATATCTCACATCACATGGACAAACTCCCTCACGCACTAACATCACACAAGATCAACAGCAACATAGCAACATAGGAATTTAATGCATCAAAATAATTATGCAACAAAACATTCAGTTCTTTTGTGGCTGGATTTAATGATATGTGTAAAGTCCTCTTTTTGCAGTAGATTAAAGTAAATACCACCCACTGGGCAAGAGTATCCTATATGCAATATAACAGTCACCTGTTATCTCAGTTTAGACAGACAAATGACATAATGTCTGGCTTGTCTTGACAAAGCTCTCTGTGAACTAAATGTGCTTTTGGTTTTGGTGTATTTTTAGATTTGACTGATGGATGTCAATAGATAAAAGCATATGAATGCTGTTTTGTTGCATTTTGTCTGTGCAGGGCACAGCATCTGTCAAGATAATTAATTAAAAAAAAAAAACACTTAAGAGTCACATTTAGTATTCATGCACTTTTTACTCACAATCCTAACACTTTAAATTCATTCCACCATCCAATAAAACTGCAATGTTTTCCCTATCATGCCATCTTTGCCATTCTTTGTATATGGATGAGGTCAGTCTCCTCCATCTTCCACTTGCCTTTGAGTCTTTTAATGTCACAGTGAATCACCTCAAATTATGGCCAGCTTTGATATCTGATTAAATGTCTATTTGGATGTTAGCATTTGTGCAACATGTTGCTCAAAGATATTCAATACATGGGTCCCACATTATATTAGGTGGTCTTAACTACTATGTACTTGCATTTAAATTAATCATTTGATACAATGCACTCATTGTGTACATACATGTTTTTACATTGTACTTATATTTTTAAAAAAAATACATACATGTAATTACATCTGTAATTATTTTCTATAAGTACATTTATAATTACACTGTTGACCCATCCATTACACCTTAACCCACCCTTAAACCTACCCACACCGCAATAGCAGCAAAAGTGTTTTGCAATATAATATGAACACAATAAGTATAGTGTGCTTATTTTTTGATGTAAGTACATAGTAGTTAAGGCCACCTAATATAAAGTGGGACCAAAATATGTACTGCTTATATATTATCTAATTTTCTGCTCTGAACAATGCAATAGATTTAATTGCAGGGTTTTTTTTTTGTTTGTTTGTTTTTTACTTTATCAATAGCTGATTAGTTCTTTTAATCAAATTCTTATATTTTATTGAAAAAAAAAAAGTGGACTCAATGAACACTGAAATCATGGTTTGGTTTGCTATGGCTGTTAACATGTTTGCATTCCACTGTACCACCCACAGTACACATACCTGTCAAAAGACACCAAAACCATGCATATGCTCCAAATGGTTCAAGAACAGTATGCACTTTACTTTGGGTATGCCTTTTTTTTTTTTTTTAGGTGTTTTTGGTCAATTTTACAGGAATGCTAAGGGGTTAACTGTTAAATAGTGCCATAACAAATACAAAAGTCAATACATCCTTTAAGAAGAGTAGTGGTAAAAACTACTCTTCTTAAAGGATGGTTGTACTCTACTTATACAATCCTATTACACCATGTACTGTGCAAATCATTTCCCCCATTTTATCCAAGATGGAGTGTTATTTAAAAATAAATAAATAAATAAATAACTATAGTCATTTAGATGTTGCCCCAGATGGCCCTGCTGTTAGTAATGTGGACATTTTACATAGACTTGTAATTCAAATTTCACAGGGGTGCATTTCCCATACAATGTAACTCAGTGACTGTAACTCTTATTTTGCCCAAGAGCATGATCTATTCCACAGATCTAAGTCCACATGTCATTTAACTATGCTTTTAAAAAAGAGCTTGAGAGCTGTAGTTCCAACCACATTAGTTTGCGACACTGTTTGCAAATTTTTGTTGGAAGTATATGGTTTTAGGAAACGGCAAATTGTTGAATGTTGGTAACGACGGAACTTGAGACCATAGCTGGCTAACAATGCATTTGCGAAATGCACCATAGGAGCAGCTGGAGCAGCCACTGGGTTAAGAGCCTTGCTCAAGGGCACAATATCTGTAATCAATCCATTTACCTTCTAATTACCACCTCCATTACTATAGTTGAATTGTATTACAATAAGCCTAATGTCAGATCCAAGTAGGTAAACAATATTTGATTAACAGGTTTTGTTCACTAAGGATTGTTTTATTCTTTGCATATGCACATAAGAAAAGCCTCAGAAAGTGTTTTTGCAGTTTCAAGACTCGGTCCACTGCATGTAATAATCTGCAAAAAGTACTGACAATAATTAACACTGTCAGATAAAGGCTACTGGTCAAACTGGACACATTAAAGGGGGGTATAATGCTATTTCATGTATTCTGACTTATTTACACTTGGATTGGATTCTCATGCTAAGCATGGCCAAAGTTTCAAAACACAAGTTGGACGTATTTCTGTGCCAAAAATACTCTTCCAAATCCTCATAAACTTCGCTGCCTTTTTTTTGAGTATGGGGCTGTGTGACATCATAAAGGTCCTAATTCCTCGTACGGGCACTTCTCCCGGAAGAGCGCGCACTCACGCACACGTCGACCAGAGCGAGAGAGCAAGAGCACGCCTATCAACGCGTGTTTGGCTTTACGGAAGTCGTCATCAGCAGTGCTGCACAGGTCACAGGACTTAATGAAATCAACAATGTCACCAAATAAGTGTGTTTTTGGTTGTGAGGGAACCTTGTTTCCCAAAGAACCCAGCGTTAAGTGGAGCTGAGAGTTTTGTGCTCACGCATTACATTGATGCACTCTCAATATTTGTTATTAAAATAACCATAGAAACTGATAGTTGCAATCACTTTTTTATTGGTTAAAATGAATAGAGAATAATGTTTTTTGTGGCTGCTCGAGCCCTCAGGATTGGCGCTTATGGTTTCATAAACAAGGCCCAGTTCTATGCTGGATTTACAGATCATTTGAAACTGAAAGATGGAGTGGTCACAGCGATAATGATCCTGGTCATGAGTCGGAACTGCAGCTGGTGAGTAAAACTGCTTCAAATGTCTGTTTTGTTGGCAATAGGCGCCTAAGTGCATATAATGTAAACAACACAAATGTAGTGAATTCATAAATTCATTATTCATCATTCACTATACGCTATATTCATTATAGTGATTCAAAAGTTATCCAGGGATAATGCGATGGTGTATTGTGTGTGTTTAAATACATTTGTTTAGCTGACCATTGATAGCTTGCAGACGTTCACTACGCAAAAGCTGCATATGCTCGTCACTCTTTGGCTACGCTCACACGGCACGTCTCCAGGCGCTCGGCTGTTTTCGGAAAGACTCAGTAGAGCGTATGTATCTTTTATAAATATGATAAAACTAAAGACTTTTTGAAGATATGAAGGATGCACTACTACTCTATAGGTACTCAAGATTAACATGAGATTAAACTGAGCAGAAACTCTGTGTGATTACCCCCCCCCCCCCCCCCCCCCCCTAAACTGCAACAGTTATTCATGCTTACTGCAAGAGCAATGTGTGGGAGTTCAGTTCATACATACAGCAAGGTGTGAATGAAAGCTCAACCCTGAGACTTGGCCACCCTATAATTTGTATAATCAATACTAACACAGGTAGCATTCTCTGGAATGCCCAGAATATCAAATGAACATATTTAGAGGGCTAAAATTGCATCAAACTGCAATTAATTTTACTTCACCTATATTTTACACCATTAATATCTGAAAATATTGTAAATTTAATGAAGAGATTGTAGCAATATCCATAAATGTAATACAGTGCTGCCTGAGAATTACTCATGCATGGAGATAAGTGAATTAAATATGGCTGTGATATATATATATATATATATATATATATATATATATATATATATATATATATATAAAAATAAATAAATGTATGTATATATATATGTATGTATATATATATATGTATATATATGTGTATATATATATATATATATATATGTGTGTGTGTGTATATATATAAAGCACATACATAAAACAAATAAATAAGACCCTGATATGAAATTATTACAGTATGAAATTATTGCAGTGCGTCAGAAACTGTCAAAATGTAATTATAATTACATAATAGTTGTTACAGTTAAGTATAGTATAGCATAAATTAACCTAATAATCTCATTCAGTTATTTCCAACTTAAAGCCTATAAACCTCTTGCTCGCTTTTATGTAATTTTGTTTGTGATGTGGTGCTATTGAAAAGCCACTTTAAATCGTACCAAAGGTTGAAATACACTACATGACTTTCGATGCCTGTAGAGACAATCTGCAGATTTTGGGCAGTTGGAGTTTCACAGAAAATCGCGGTGTACAAACTGATTTTTTTTTTTTTTTTTTTTTTTTTTTGCTTCAGACTATGATCCCATCCATTAGTAGATCAAACAAGTTTGATATTTTGAGCCAATTTTAGAACACATTGTTTTTATTTGTCAATGAAGCATGCTTCTGTGTGATCCTGTTGTTTTTTGTTAATTAGTTCAGATTTGAAAAGTCATATAGTGTGTTCCACTATATGGTGTGCATTTTTTTCTATTTAACATCTTGTAACTCCTGTATTTATGTCATCTCTTCTATGCAACAGAGTTTTTTGAAGGAGATGGGTTTAGGTGTCATTTTCTCTAAGGTGGAAGAGGACTAAAGGACAGCCGTGGGTGGGATAAAAATGAGAAACCGCATCACTAGAATGGCAGATGAGAGAGATAAACTGTTACAGTGCCTTCACATGCAAATATGTGTTTTATAAAAACAACAGAATTCTAAAAGAGAAAATAGAATGGCAAAATCTTGGCTTCTTCCTTAGGATTGCTGGATGGCATTGCCCTTGGCTATACGGCCAATTAAAGGCAGGGCTCTGAGTTCTGCACGGAAGCTGTCATTGAGCCAACAGTATATGAAGGGGTTATAGCAGGTAGAGCTCATAGCCAGCCAGTGGAAAGTAAAATACAGGGCATTATTAGCCTGGATCATTTTACTTGACAGCAGCACAACGTAACAGTTTAAAGGAAACCAGCAGACTGCAAACACAGCCACCACTGCGATCAGCATTTTCAAAGTCGTCTTCTTCCTTCTGCGATGAGCGGCCGATTGAGCCAGTGTGACATCACCAACGGCATTCCGGAACCAAACCTTCTTTGCCACCACGAGGTATGATAAGGAGATAATCGCTAAAGGCAATACGTAGAGGAGGACAAAGGTGGCAAGATCCAGATATTTCCAGAAAAGATCGGAGGGATGAGGGAAGCTGGGCAGACATACCATCCGTACTCTGTTATTGCTAAAAGAGACAAGAAGAGTAATCTTTCAAATGGATAGGTTACCCGCAAAGTGAAAATTACTCACCCATATTTTATTCCAAACCCATAAGACTTTGGTTAATCTTTAAAAAGCCCATGCATTTTTTTTTTTTTTCTTTCACCATTTTGTCACCTGATGGAGTTTGGGTTCCTTGCATCTATCGCCTCTGGCTTGCTTAGTTCAGGGAAACTTAATATTCAGCAGTATTATTGACTTGGCTGCACTGAAATATTCTGTATTGTATAAAACGCTATTAACAAAGGTGACAACTTAAAACCTGTGACTTGGGTTTTTGTCCTTAGATATGCTCGCTTTATATGATGAACACATTTAATTTAGGCTTTTATTTAAATCTAAAAAAATGATCAACATACAGCACATAAGACAGACTGGTATAAACATACAGTGAGAACGAATGTTCTGAGTCTTATGGGTTTGGAATGACATGAAAGTGAGTAAATAATTTCATTTTTGGGTGCTACTATCGCTTTAACATTGCACTATTGTTATAAGTAATTTCATGTAACATAATTAATTAACCATAATTAACTAAATTGCATTTTTCAAGCTCATAACTACAACTCATACCTAGTACAATCAAGGGTGACAGATTAAATACAATGGGAGGCTTCATTGGGCAAAAAAACTTATCTCTCTGAAGCACTTATCTCTTTCTCTTCAGGCAATGGCTGCAAACAGATTGGAAGGTTTGCCACCTTTAATGCTGATTTTCATATATATATTTTTGAATTTAATGGTGGTTTCCTGTGCCCCTGCACTGTTAAAATGTTTTCATCTTGACATTATAACCAGTGTTGGGGAAAGTTACTTTTAAAAGTATTGCATTACGTTACTACCTAAAAAAGTAACAAATTGTGTTACTTAGCTTGCTTGTTTGTTTTTTATTAACAACAAAAATTTCTATTTTTGGCAAATGTAAAGTAAAATGAATAAGCTTCAGGCTGATCACAAATGTGATGTTTTTCTAAAGTCATTTTTTCTTAGTATTGTTGAATTGGATCATCGAAGGTCAGCAGCAAAGACATTGGTTAATAAAGTGAGATTAAATACATAAAGTACACTGTTAGACCTTGCCGGGGTTTTTTTACAGTAAAATACTGTAATCTACAGTATGTTACTGTAAAGATACCATGCACTAAATTAAAACTTGTGTTACATCATTTCATTTGCAGAAACCAACTGCTTCAAATTATCAGAGTGACATTTAAATTTACAAACTAATTTTTATTATATGTTAACAATATGAGCATATCATTATTATGAACTTATTTCTTCAAAGTTCAATACAAACATTTTAAACAAAAAGATTTTCACTGCACCAGCAACTACACAGTCACCATCTGTTAAATAAAACAGCATGTCACCGATGTCTCTTGATCTTCTCCTGAACCTAAGCACAGGCTTTACTCTTCAGCACAATGGTGACCCGCAAAACTCAATTTTACAGTAAACTACTGGCAACAGTGTTGCCAGTACATAACTGTTTTTTAACTAACAGTTTGTAACTGTTAAATTACATTTTGTGGGTGTGTCTTTTTATCTTACACCTTTAACCCTTTCAACCCCACAGGAACATCCTCTAGTGTCCACACTACAGAGTAAAAGTAACATTGACACTGTGTTGCTGAGATAATTAAGTTTATATTTAAGTGATGATTGAGCATCAATGATGAACACCTGCTGTTAACAAGCAGAACCACTGAAAAGAGGAACAAGAACGGAATAAATACGAGCAGAAACTACAACTACGAGCAGAACTACAACTGGCTTCCAGCTATTACACATTATTACACTTATTACTGACCAGATTAACTTTATTTCTACAAAAGAAATCTTACTGAGAATTAACAAAAGTTTAGATGTTGATATTTTGGTGAAAATGTTTCTTCTCTGGCTACTTAAACTATTCATATATTTATGGCTGAAACAAATATAGAGAAAAAAATTTGTTGAGTCCTGATAGCTATGATTCAATTAATTCGTGCTGTTTTATCCATTGTTACGTTATTAACAGACTAATATTTTTCGTTATCGCCACTGTGAAACTACAGCAAGAGTTCCAACAATCAGCTAAAAAGAGTTTATTTTTAAATGCCATTCACCAAAAACAGCAGCAGCATTATTTAGACGCACACAGATATCAAAAATCAGCACATCATTCTCAACAATGGTGGCAATAAAGCTGCATAATTTATTCATTCTGCAGTGCATGCTGGGAGTTTTGTACTATGCTGGCATCCAGCATGCATTGCAACATTAAACTTTTGGATGTCACCATTGTTGAGATTCATATTCTGATTGTTGATGTCTCTGCTGTGCAAGCAGGAATTCAAAATATTTTATGCATTATAAGGACTCATATTACGGAGCTCCTAAAGGGACATGGTGGTAGAAAAAAAAAATGAGAAGGAAGGAAATTTTACGTGGTGGTGGAAAAAATTTGGGATGGGAGAAATTTTTTTTTTTCTCAAATCTTTTGCGTTCCCTCGCAAAGATGTTTTGCGTTCCCACGCAAAGTTATAATCGTTCCCTTGCTGTGAGCTCGGACAAACACTTCCTCTTTAATGTCCCGCTGGCTGGCAGTAGTGTTTCAGTTAGTAACATACGTTAATAATGCACACAAATAATGCGTGGCTCATAGAGTTTGAACTTGTTGGACTCAAAAATGAAGAAATGCAGTCAGTGCTTATGTCAAGCAGTTCAGTTGGCAATATATTCACAGATTCGAGCTTCCCGGATTAGTAACTCGTGAGCTAAACGTTGTTAAAAACACAAATGAAGCTACTTCCAATCATAGTAACCTAGACAACAAGCTACAACAACCCAATTTTCCTCAAATGTGTTTTATAATAAATTGGTCTCTATGAGCAGGCGGCGGAGATACACGCCTGAAGGGACCGTCTGAAAAGTGCAAAACCCAACACTTAGTTTGATTAAAAAAAAATAATAACTTCACTGTTATTAGTAAAAATATTAAATAAATTGTAATGCCATCAAATCCAGTAAGCCATTATCATGCAAAAGCTGTTGTATGTAAGCTGTGTACCAACATCATTTGTGTAAAGAAGGCCTTTAAGTGCTACTTGCCAAACTAAGTGTTGTAGTACCTATAACCAGCAGGAGAGCAGTGATGTATGAACTGAATTTGGTGCCAGTACAGTGTGTTACAGTGAAGTTATTGAGTATTTTTCGTAATATAAAATGAGCAAAAGGGTTTTGGGTTTTGCACTTTTCAGACGGTCCCTTCAGGCGTGTATCTCCGCCGCCTACTCATAGAGACCAATTTATTATAAAACACATTTGAGGAAAATTGGGTTGTTGTAGCTTGTTGTCTAGGCTACTATGATTGGAAGTAGCTGCATTTGTGTTTTAACAACGTTTAGCTCACGAGTTATTAATCCGGGAAGCTCGAATCTGTGAATATATTACCAACCGAATTGCTTGACATAAGCACTGACTGCATTCATTTTTGAGTCCAACAAGTTCAAACTCTATGAGCCGCGCATTATTTGTGTGCATTATTAACGTATGTTACTAACTAAAACACTACTGCCAGCCAGCGGGACATTAAAGAGGAAGTGTTTGTCCGAGCTCAAAGCAAGGGAACGCAAACATCTTTGCGTGGGAACGCAAAACATCTTTGCGAGGGAACGCAATCTTTGCGAGGGAACGCAAAAGATTTGAAAAAAAAAAAAAAATTCCTCCCATCCCAAATTTTTTTCCACCACCAAGAAAAATTTCCTTCCTTCCCATTTTTTTTTCTACCACCATGTCCCTTTAGGGGCTCCGTACTCATATATTCTCCTAAATAACTGATTACTGAAACATTGTTTGTTCATGCGCTTTTGAATCACAGATAAAATACAATCAGTAAAGACAAAACACCCATTAAATCAAAGAATAGACACAGAATTAGATCAGTGAATTAGACAAGTCCAAGATGATTACAGAATCATCAACACAGCCTCTGAGTGTTGACTTTGAGCATTGTTAACTCACAGTATATTCCTGTAGGCTATTTCCTCGAAGATGACAAATATTCCCTAGAATGCAGTGTTTTCTACAGTATATTACTGTTTTAATGGAAAATGGTTTGTTACTGTCAGAATTTGGCTGTTTTTCTACAGCAAGGTCTAACAGTGTATATTTGTTTAATTTAATATATATTAGATTATGGCAGGTTTCTGCAATATTCTGAGATTGCATTTCACTGTTTTTATTCATTTTGAGGAATACTGACTGTGCAAGTGAGATGAGTAAATGCCCACATTTAGTATAGAACTATAATAACCGTTATGTTTACACACAATGCCTCTTCTCTTTCGATTTCTCTCAAGATGGGGACAGGAGAGCGGTCAGGGAAAAAAGTAACTTTTGTGTGTAAATTGTAAATTGTGTGTAAACATGACAGTTATTATAGTTCTATACTAAATGTGAGCATTTACTCATCTCACTTGCACAGTCAGTTACCCCCAACACTGAATATATCATTATCATTGTTTTTTCATCCATTTAAATTGTCTCACAAAGTCATTTTACTTGATTTTCATCATCAACAAGAAAGAATGAAAGAAAGCTCATACACAAATTCAAAGCGCAGCAGTTTCTGGTAGATGGCATGAGGTAGAGAGAAGCAGGACCCCATCACCCAGATGACACCGATCCAGGCTACACCCTGAAGCCGAGACATCCGCTGTTTCATTGGATGCATAACCACCTGATGGACAGCAACAATCTCCTTACATTGAGTTTTGATAAGAGGTGTGAAATAGCTGTTTGCTTTAAAGGTTTCATTGATAAGATAGTGTGTGTCTGTTTGTGAGAACACATACCTGGTGTCTATCAATGGCAATGGCAACCAGTGTAAGAACAGAGACATGGACAGAACAATACTGTGCAAAGCGGCTCACATGGCACATCACCTTCCCAAACACCCATGTACTGTAAACAAACCGAACCTGAGAGAACATATGCAATAAAGTGGCCTTGGATCCAGATGCATGTAAGAATTAAAAAGCATGCAAATGTTCACCCCCACACACTCACAAATGTGTGCACAAATCCTCTGTTTTGTTTGGACACACCACCACCAAACCCCAGTAGAATAAAATTGATTATTAAACTGCTTCATATAGCTATTAATTGGCTCAGTCATCATAAGGATGTCCAAGAGGATAACAGGTAGAAATCTTTAAAAGTTCTTAAACATTCCTATTCATATGTTTTTAAAAACGTTGTTTTAGTGTCAAGTGCTGTAAGAAAAAAAAAAATATCATATTAATATTTTTGAATAATTAATATCGTGTTTGACTCAAGTCAAAATCAACTCAAAGTCAAGGAGGTGTAATGGGGTCCTCTCTATTTTATGGTTTTCTTGTCACATGACAAATAATGGCTTCTGTTGGTTAGCCACGCTTAGACTTAGATTTGGCAGAAGAATATGTTTTAAATATTAGGAAATAATAATAAATGAACTATAGCCTACTAACATTTCAAGAATTTCAGCCTTTATTTTTTCCAATCTAAGGTCAGTTACACTTTAACCTTAACCCCCATAAAAACATTAAAATTACTTTTTAAATCGGATATGTGCGAGTATGTCCATCATAGAAGGTCTGTTTGTATTGTTTAATGCATTTTTAAATAGCTAAATCCAAGATTAGGACTATGAGCCATTGACCCGTAACAAAACTGTCTAGCATAAAAAGAAACAAGTTATTTGGACAATAACAACATCGATATATTGTTTTCTTATTATTAAGTGAATAAGTGAAACTCGTGTAAACTTACCAGTGTAAAAGGCGTGTTGAGGAGAGTTATAAGGACGTCAGCAATGGCTAAATTCATGATGAACAAACTTGTCACTGAGTGCATTCTTTTATTCTTAATAACAACGTGACAAACCACCACGTTTCCGAAAAGCGAGATGACTATGATAACGGAATATGCGACGATGAGCAGCGCTCTGATGGTCGGTCTGTGGGATTCAGACTCGTAATTCGTTCCTCTGTCGTACATCGCGTCCAAAGAGAAATTAAAAAACGTGGATAAATTCTGCAAGATATAAAACTGAGAGAATAAATCCAAGGAGGTGTTTCTGAATGTCATCATAACGAGATTAACCGTAGCAGGTGCAGTGTCAAAAACACCAAAGCGCAGTTCTGATCCACTTTTGGACACAGTTTGATGGTGTTTGAATCAGCCTGCTAGGAGCCAAATGGACAGACTCACACGTCAACTGAAGCAGATTGGACGAAAGCCACGGTTATTAGTGATGCTGCGTCTTAACCCCTGTCATGATCCTAATCACAGTATTCGCTGCGGCTATGAGGGGCGGTCCGTGCCAGTTCTAAGGCTAAGCAGGCGAAGGATAAGGCGCAGTCTACCCTTACGTCGCCGTCAGACCGTGTCAAATTTTGAATGGTATTGATAGGGAGGGCAGACGATAGACCCGCGGCGACGTCACGGCGACGTCACTGTAGATCTAATCGTAGGCGGCGACGTGACGGCGGCGTACGTAAGAAATTTATATAAAAAATGACGTGTGATTGGTACGTCTGAAATATGTACGTCGCATCATATGACGCCTGATCATCATACGTCGCATTATATGACGCCTAATCATCATACGTCGCATCATATGACGCCTGATCATCATACTCGCATATGACGCCTGATCATCATACGTCGCATCATATGACGCCTTTAAACGCATTTAAAAATTTCCATTAGTAGATGTAGGCTATTTGTTATAGACTATTGTTTTTACAATAATTAGTTAACTAACTAGTGGCAACAGTGCATAAGAATTCTAAATTTATTTCATGTATTATGAGTGTGTGTGTGTCTTTGTGTGTATTGGCTGTTACGTTAGTGTTGAAGTGAACAAATTAAACATGTTTTGAAAATTTAAAGGCATTATTTTAACTTGGATGACATAGCCCTAAAAGCTTATGCTCAATTTTTCTATATCTCTTTTTGTTCTTTCGTGATCTTGCCTGAATTTTCTTTGTCATTTAACATTTTCTTCAACATGAGGTGGAGAACAAGTTATTCCTAGAAAACATTCTTGGTTTCATGGATATAGTTTGTCTATTTGGGAAAATAAGAAGTTACAAAAAGTATAAACAGTAAAAAGATGATGGTAGAAAGGATTCTTCTTATTATATTATTATTATTATTATTATTATTATTACATTTGTTACAACGAAGGAATACTAACATGGTAACTTCTGACCAAAAAGAGGAGCAGTTATAATAGATGTATGAATTTCTGATGCTCAGGAGAACAGCAAATTCTAAACCAGGGGTTGTCAGCTATGGTCTTTAAGGTCCACTTTACTGCAGAGTTTAGCTCCAACCCTATTCAGCTGAGAACTCCTGGTTTAGACTTTGCTGTTCTCACCCTGAACTATTATAATTTTATTTTTGGTATTATAACCACTGCTCTAAATCATCAGTAATTTCATCTGCAACCTGAAGGCTTGGATATTAACCTTGTCCACTAGATGGAGCTATAAGATAAGGTATCATTTTAGACTTATATTATTAATTTGTTTTCTATCCCTTTGAATAGAAATAAATGCATTTATATCTAAATAATTTGTGTAACTTGTGTATTGACAGTATATTTCATTTACATGTAAGTTTGTGAAATGTGAAACAGTAATAGCCTATTTGATGGTGGAAAAATATATATTTTAATATGATTAATTTTAAATCATATAAATGATGAGATGTGTTAACTTACCTGCATTTTTCCATATTTTTGTATTTTTTCATTATTTATAATTATTTATTATTAATTTAGTAAAGTTTTATTTAACAGGCGGTGATTTCAATAAATATTAGTAGTAGCAAGTAGGCTATTGCTTTAAAAATAACAAAATCAAGTCCATCACTTGGAGAAAATGCATTCCTCCCTTCACTCTAAAGAAAAATGGTTTTAAACGGTACCAAATTATGGTTCTTCAGCTTGTAGCAATAGCAGAAGCCGTTTTTGTGCTAAATAGATCCAAGGATCCATAAAGAAATAAACTTCTAATTTTTTATCCTTTGAAAGTGCTATAAAGGACCCTGGTGTTGTATATAATGTGTTTAATAATAGTTTTTTTTTTTTTCTTCAATACGATCAGTATTATCTTTAAATTATAAAACTGTGTAGTTTGATGGTTGAGCTCCAGAAAACCATTAATGAGGTGGCTATGACAGTTACAGCTTTGAAAAACAAAAAAGCAGGAATAAAGTAATGCATATTAAGGGGTTATTCATGAGGGCGATGCGGTTCTAACTATAACTGTTACTATTATAATATTTTTGAGGGAAAGTGTTCCATAAGTCTACTTTTAATTTTTATTTTCCAGAGAAGAAAGAAAAAGAAATACGTGTTTGGGACAACATAAACATCTATATCCCTTTAACCCATGTTCAGTTCAACAGTTGAGTTTGTGGCAGAACCATTTGCGTTCTTGCATTATTTTATTAACCACTACATAACTATTTTAGTTATGAAAAAAATATTATATAAACGTTAAGCCAAAACGAATTCATTTAAAGCTAAACTGAAACAGAAACCTGCGTTATAACCTACCTCTCTAATTTGGCACAAATCCAAATGTCGAATTGGAGGCTAACTATATTTATTATTTAAACGCTTTTACACAGACTACTTAAAATTAGCAGTATAACCTTTTATATGTTTGGTTGAATGTATGTTATTTTGACAGTTAACAACTGCGATGTCAAGTTACTAAAACTGATATGTTTTGTGTCCGCTTGATGAGGCGCCGACGCGTTCACTTGAATTTTCTTATAAAAAGCGGAAACATCTTAAAATAATCAGACATTTATGGTGTAATAACTTGAGAGCAACACCATTCGAATCTGTGAAGGTTTTAATAGGCGTATTAGTTTTGTACACTCACAAATAAAAAGAAAACTTTGCTCGTAAAATAAACAAAGAATTTTCTGCCGTCTCGGTTTCCTTTCTGTGAACTTCTCAAATGAACCGAAACTCATATAGTCTAGTCTATTGTCGCATTCTTCCCCCTTTCATTTTGTTAATAGGCTATGTTAAGTTATGCGCATAGACATTGGCTATTTTTTCCTTTTATATAATTTAATCTTTTTTCCGTTCACAGAAGCGCTGCAGATGCGTGATTAATGCATCCTCATGTTCTGTTGTTTATTTTGCTATTTGTTCAAGTAGGCTAAAACTAAACCCCTGGGACTTTTTATTCACAGACACTTATCAATTCTAATTTCGTTTAATTAATTTAATTTAATCTTGTCGGTTAATGAAAAGATGATCGCGTCAGTTGAAAGTCAGGGGGAAATAAACAGAAACGATATTGACAAGGCAACAATAATTTTCGTTCAGTTTAAGTTTTTCAACTAATATTTATATTTTCTTATATTTCATGTTTATTTCGATTAGCATAAATGTTTTAATAATTTTTGTTATTAATTAACTATAATAACCCTGCAAAACCGAACTACATAACAGTAAATTTTCCCGCTGTAAGCCACGAATATTTACAAAGATTCACGAATTATTTAATTCCGTCTGGGACACAATCTCAGGCCGGGAGTCTCACGCTCATCGAGGCCAATAAACCTAAAGCTATTGCTGAAAACAAAATTTACATTACTTTTAAGAATAATGTTGGAAAAGTGATAATAATGTGCCTCTTTTGCCCACTTTCATTTATCAGTCCCCCTTTGCAATATTAATAATTACAAAACATATATAAATATGTAAAAATAAATTATAAATTATGTAAAAATATAAATAAATAAATTATTTAGCAGATGATTAACAAAACAATTAAATTATGTAAAAATATAAATAAATTATTTAGCAGATGATTAACAAAACAATCATTACTGACAGCCCTAGTTAAAACATTTAAAAATTAACCTGCATTGTTATGAAATTTGTTATTAGAATATTTTCCTATATTTTGCTATAGGCCTATTTAATTTCTTGAAAATAATAGGCTATTAAAATGACTTAATCTTCTGAAAACAATATCGCATATAGTCAGATATTGTGAGCTGATCTATTCACACATTGTATAGTCAGCTGTATTAATTAAAAATCTTACCACTATCAAAAGTAAAAGCTCAGAATGACATCCCAGAATATTATGTTGCATAGATTATAATTATAAATTTTACGTGCTTGAATTTGAAGTTGGTAGGCCTAATAATCGTGAACATAACATAAAATTGCGAGTTTGGTGGTGTAATTTGGTACAGTCATTAATCTCAAAGAGAAAGTGAATGATTTTTTTTTAATTATTAGGTTTTTTAACAGTAGGCTACAGAGAACTTTGCATGCAATACACCATTTGTATCGAGGATATATCCAGTGTCATCAGAACAGGAAAGTAAAAGAAAAAAGTTATTGATAAAGAAAATACGAAAACATAGGAAAAACATGAGGGTAAGATATTAATTTATTGTGGTGGCGACGTGCTCCTTCTCCGGCGTTGGTCTCACGCGTCTGTGATGCGACGTGCTCATTCTCCGGCGTTGGTCTCACGAGTCTGTGATGCGACGTGCTCATTTATGAGGTGTCGTTTCTCTATTTACGATGCTAACTAAGCAATCAGTCGTGTCGATCGTCGCGTACCTTGCCGTGAGCAGAAGCCGTGACCAATGACGTGTGATAAGAAGCGTGACACTTTCGTCGCCCCCCTTCTCGCCTGAGAAACCGTGTGAGAAGCTACGTGAGAAGCTACGTGACGTCTGCGCCGTGACGTCTGAAGTAAGTTTTGCCAGGTGTTATTTTGTAAGTTGTCTGAAGTTCTGTAAATTAGTGTTTTTGCTTTGTTTTGAGCAAAAAGAAAACACATTTAACGCACCTCAAAATCGCTGAATATTTCTCCATTCCTAATTTTGTTTAAATATGTTGACGAAAACATGACCTAACGTACACTATTAGCCAATCAACTGACATTAAAAGATGTGCTATTGCTTAACTTGAAAATGCCTGGGCTTAATGTCCTAAAATGACAACCAGAGACAACTAATCAACACATTTCTCCTGTCATAAACACTACTGCTAAGATAATGACAGCATTATCCAAGTAAAACATATTGTTACAGAGTTTTGTCCCCCATAGAAATCCTTTATAAAACAAAACAAAACAAACAAGCAAAAAAAAAAAAAAAATGCATGATGCATTAAAGACAGTTAAATTAAAAGACCAAATTCGAAATTAAAAGATTAATTCAGAGTGCAAGCTATGGCCTATTATCAAACGCTTTAATCATGTATTTTAATAGAAATTATAATATTGTAAGCTATAGCCTATATACCGGAAAAAAGAAATGCACATGCAGAACAAACTGTCATAGGCTATTAGTTAAGACAGCATATAAAAATAATTATTCTTGGGATAAGCATTTCTCATATGTCAATGTACAGTAAAACTATATTGTCAGAACATGGTTAAAGAAATTTAATGGTTATAGTTCAAAAGTATAAGTATGGAAACAGATAAGCTTAAAAATAAGGAAAATAAGCTTAAAATATTCCTTATCCTGTGGCTCCCTCTATTGGACAACATTTTCAGGCGAACCTCTTTCAGATGAAATGCTGATCGTTAAGAAATTGCTTAGCTTTCCGAGCATCAATAACTGTATTTGGCTTCGATGAGTCTGAGACTCCCGGCCTGAGATTGTGTCCCAGATGGCAATAAATAGTTCGTGAATTTGTAAATATTCATGGCTTAAACAGCTGTAAAATTGACTGTACTGCAGTTGTGGATGTTTTTCCCAGGCAGGGTTATTATAGTTAACTAAGAAAAAATAAAACTAGCTATTAAACATTTATGCTAATCGAAATACACCTGAATATAAGAAAAAAAAAAATTAGTTAAAAAAAACTTAAACTAAACGAAAACTAAATGTTGCCTTGTCGATGCCATTTCGTTTCCTCCCCTGACTTTCAACCGACGAGATCATTATCTTTTCATTAACCGACAAGGTAAAATAAAATTAGAATTAAACGAAATTACAATGAATACGTGTCTGTGACCCATTAATAAAATCCCAGGGGTTTAATTAGTTTTAGCCTATATGAACAAATAGCAGAATAAACAACAGAACATGAGGATTCATCATCATCATCGGGCAGCAGCACTTCTGAATGGAGAAATCCTATAAAAGGAATAAATAACCTCTGCGCGAAATTTATTTCACCTAAATAATAAACATTAACAAAATGAAAGGAACAAACTGCGACAAGTAAGTTATTTGAGTTTCGGTTCATTTTTGAGAAGTCCACAGAAAGGAAATTCTTTTTGCTTTCTTTATTTTACAGGCATTTTTTTTTCTTGTGAAATAATAGGCCTATTTAACCCTTCACAGATTCGAAATGTTACATAAATGTGACCATAAATGTCTGAGTATTTTATTTTTTTCCCGCTTTTATAAGAAAATGTAAGTGATCGCGTCGGCGCCTCACGCACACACAACATTATTTATTTTTTTATGACTGAGCACTGTTCTTAATTCACTTACCCAGCAACATCACCTAAAATATAACTAAAGCTTAAATATAATAATTCAATTTATTGCATTAGACAAATCGAATGCAAGCACATGAGAACAAATAAATAAGTCTAGGCCTACTAATAATAATTAATGCAACACATCTCAAACGAGCGTGTATAACCATGCAATATATTTGTTTATTTCGTTGTGCTAACCTTAATGTTTTTTATGCCATTGCAGCACTTTTACATTATTTTTCTACGTAAACATGCGCTTAAAAAACAAAAAAACAAAAACCTGTTTGACCGTTGAGCTCGTCTCTGCTGTTTTATTTGTTTAGCTGCTTCAAGCCAAGCGCGCACTTGCAGTGTTACCATGGCCACTTATATGCATTTTTGGGCTTGTTATTTTATTATTATTATTATTATTATTAGCGTATTATTATTATTATTATTTTCCATATTAAGAAGTGAAAGCCTTAGTTCAGCTGGAATGGCCGGTGTGTCCTTTAAACGGAGAAAAGTCAGCAAATGCGGTGCTTGCGCAACAGAGGTGGCCGGAGGAATGGCCAAGCTTCATTCAGAGAGACAGATTTGTAATGCTTCCTACATTTATGAACATTTACACCTTAATTAAAGCTTCCTTTGGACAAAATAAGAATAAAGCTAAAATATTATTATCAATGTTATCCACACATACATTATCCAGACGCTAGTCCACACGTACGTTATCCAGACGTTTATCCACACGTACGTTATCCAGGCGTTTATCCACACGTACGTTATCCAGACGCAAAGTAAAAAATATACTTTCTCAACTACGTCGCCGCCATCGCCGCCGCCGCGCACTTTGAGCGCAGCTCCAACACGTGACCGTGACGTTTAACGTCTCATATCTGACGTCTGACGCCTGAATACTATGGGATTTTGGCCAGACGGCTGGCGTGCGTATACACGTTAGTTCTCCTCTCAGTTTGCTTAGCAATCATCACATTTTGTTGAAGTCACCCCTCATACCTCATTCTCCGGCGTTGGTCTCACGCGTCTGTGTTGCGACGTGCTCCTTCTCCGGCGTTGGTCTCACGCGTCTGTGTTGCGACGTGCTCCTTCTCCGGCGTTGGTCTCACGCGTCTGTGTTGCGACCATAGACTGTAAAAAAAGATGGACGACGCGACGCCGCTTCCTTCCATTGTATTGAACTGAAGCCAAAATGGGCCGTTGAATGGGCGCTGACACGTTACGCAATACGTAAAAAAAAAAAAAGTTTGGAGCCTGGGCATGCGCAGAAGGAATCGTCAGTGGAGCCCGGAGGCGGAGTCGCGGTATCAAACTTCCGCCCAGACGACTGCGTCATCATTCATGTATTTTAAATAGACTATAAAAATTATATACAATTTAAAATTCTACCTATAAAATAATAGGCTATTCTGTTTCTAGAGCAATAATATTTTTTGAAACAGCAAATTCAGTAGATAAAATCAATATAATATGCCACTAGAAACAACTCTAAATCGTCAGAAACGGTCCTGCCATTTTAAATCAAGTTCAACTAACGTTACAGGAGATCGATTGCTGTAGTTAGAGTAAGCTATCATTAGTTTTGTCCTGCTAATTATTATTTTATACCCATAAAAATAACAAGTAACTGCCAGATAACGATCACCTGCTTTTCCCCGACATGGTTAACATTAGGTGTGTTATCTTAACTAATAACATTTATTAATTAGCTTATAACACCCATATTTAATGTTACAGAAAAAGGTTCAGTGATCCGTCAGATCCTGTAAGTCGGTTAGTACAGTTTACTGCTGAACAACTCATTTTGTTGGTGTTAAATAACAAAGAAATCGAAAATTAATAGTTAGTTAATACATCTTCAATCTCCCCTCGAAGCTCCGACAGTCCTCAGACAAGCTGTCAATCAACTTCGAATCATGACGACACGCCCCGTTTTTATAGCATCAAATTGCTAGCTAAAATCTAAATCATCACAAAAACGAACAATTGAATATATATCAGTGTGATAACAACTACCTTAAATGACCAAAACAATCTTTCAGAAAGTTTTATTTGAAACAGAATTTATTTTTAAGTTTTCACTGAAGTCTCATTCGACTGCATTGAGAGGGTGGGGTTTATGACCTGTACTGCATCCAGCCTCCAGGGGGCGATCAAAGAGCCCGCGGCTTCACTTTTCAGGACGTATGAGACACACCCGGTTGCGACGTGCTCCTTCTCCGGCGTTGGTCTCACGCGTCTGTGTTGCGACGTGCTCCTTCTCCGCCGTTGGTCTCACGCGTCTGTGTTGCGACGTGCTCCTTCTCACACGTAAAAAGTACACGACTGTTTCCTTTGGTTGGTAATCAATGGTACGGACCGCCCCTCATACATCGGGACCCCTCTCTCGTTACGCTGTTTATGCTTTTGCCGCCGCATTCAAACTGGCGCAGCGCTTACTTACATTAAAATGCCTAAATAAATAAATTCAATTTATTAAACATGAAGAGGACATATACGTCTGGCAGGCAAAAGCGAAAAAGAAAGCATGAAGAAGCATGAAGATTAAACAAAGAGCGCCGTTTTTCTCCAAATATTATCATGATTACAAAAGTGATATTGATTTTAGTCAGCTGTATTAATTAAAAATCTTACCACTATCAAAAGTAAAAGCTCAGAATGACATCCCAGAATATTATGTTGCATAGATTATAATTATAAATTTTACGTGCTTGAATTTGAAGTTGGTAGGCCTAATAATCGTGAACATAACATAAAATTGCGAGTTTGGTGGTGTAATTTGGTACAGTCATTAATCTCAAAGAGAAAGTGAATGATTTTTTTTTAATTATTAGGTTTTTTAACAGTAGGCTACAGAGAACTTTGCATGCAATACACCATTTGTATCGAGGATATATCCAGTGTCATCAGAACAGGAAAGTAAAAGAAAAAAGTTATTGATAAAGAAAATACGAAAACATAGGAAAAACATGAGGGTAAGATATTAATTTATTGTGGTGGCGACGTGCTCCTTCTCCTGCGTTGGTCTCACAGGTCTGTGATGCGACGTGCTCATTCTCCGGCGTTGGTCTCACGAGTCTGTGATGCGACGTGCTCATTCTCCGGCGTTGGTCTCACGCGTCTGTGTTGCGACGTGCTCCTTCTCCGGCGTTGGTCTCACGCGTCTGTGTTGCGACGTGCTCCTTCTCCGGCGTTGGTCTCACGCGTCTGTGTTGCGATGTGCTCCTTCTCCGGCGTTGGTCTCACGCGTCTGTGTTGCGACGTGCTCCTTCTCCGCCGTTGGTCTCACGCGTCTGTGTTGCGACGTGCTCCTTCTCACACGTAAAAAGTACACGACTGTTTCCTTTGGTTGGTAATCAATGGCACGGACCGCCCCTCATATGCGGCTGCCACTTCACAGACTCACACACATAGGCTACACAATAGCCTATCCACGGCGTGTACCACTTCTCATCAGTATACGAGAAGGTCACTTTTAATTGAAACCTCAATAATAGAACCCATCTTTCATTATCTGGACTTCTGTCAGAAAAAAGTAACAATTAAAATGGAAATAACATGTAATTTCTCTTATATTCTCTCACTTCCATTAATGTCCCCCTGTAGTCAATCATTTTATCCCTTGAAACTCATATTTGATCACCAAAATGACACATTTCAACATTTTGTCCTGTAAAAAATATATATATATTCATACCATAATATAGCTTGAATGTAACTCTACACCCTTGACTCATTTATTATACCTGGATATATGAATATGCTAATTAGCCCCCGCCTCCACCCACTCGCACGAGCTCAAGAGATCCCCTCCTTGAACTTGCTGAGGTAAAAGCAGCACAGTGATATCGCTTTTTACAACACCAGACACATAACGGTAATTAATATGATTAGCCTTTACTCGAATCAAACAGCTAATAATGTGTTACTAATGTTACACAATGTTCCTGTTCAGGAATCAGACAGCTGTCTTCTAACAATCAGTATCATTAGAAATGCTTTGAACACCTTAATGTCAATGGAGAAAGGCATATAGTTCATCATAACATCGTTATATACGTCATACACCCGCTATATTACCAAATCTACCCTATTTTTTATATCAACAGAAAAACATACCAGGATATATTCTCTAGAGACTCTCCTGCTCCAGACCCAGCCAGCACAGATATGTGGGGCCCAGATGGGTGTCACCTGGGCTGTCTAACTGGGGCCCAGACAGTTTTGTCCACAGTGTCCATGGAGGCCCCACATGGGTTAGCCCAGATGAAATGAACACTGCTCAGTGTGCACACTACAGACTGTTAAATGTAAATAACAGTGAATAACAATTTAGTGAATAGTAAGTTGGTTCTCCATCAAAGTGCACTCAGTCAGCCCTTGACACAAAGAACCTGCCTGGAAATTAATTTGAATTCTCACTGTCTTCAGTACTTCAATTTACAGTCAATATCTGCATTCATTAAGCCTAAAAAAAAAGCAGATAAGCTGCCAATCTATTCATCAGAACAGGAAATCTTACCTTGTGAGTATATTAGTTTATTAACTTTTTCTCTAAAGACATCAGTTATGTTTGCTGTAGAGAGACACATCTTTATTTGCACAACACTTTCATAAGAGCTATAGTAAATGTTTACAAATAAGCACCGCACCTGGACTATTTATTTAAACACATTTTTTGCCAAGTGTACGATTTTGTTTCCTCAGTCATAGATGTGTTTAAGCCTTCACTCTCTCCAGTGTGGTGGTTGTGTGCTTTCTGTGAAAGTGATGTGTTTGAACTTTTATCCTTGATATTATTTGATGGTAATACTGCACTGTTTTTAAAGTGTTCTCAGTTATTGGCGATGCATTGCCTATTTTAAGGTCAAGTGCTTAGCAAGACACTTTCAGGTTGAGATACCAATGTGTTACATTTGCTGCTTTTGGTTTTTAATTTAAAAAGCATCTCTCTTTGTGTACTCTTGAAAATTGCTGCTTTATGTACACTGTTAGACCTTGCTGTAGAAAAACAGCGAAATTCTGACAGTAACAAACCATTTTCCATTAAAACAGTAATATACTGTAGAAAACACTGTATTCTGGGTAATATTTGTCATCTTCGAGAAAATAGCCTACAGGAATATACTGTGAGTTAACAATGCTCAAAGTCAACACTCAGAGGCTGTGTTCTAAATCACACCCTATACCCTCATTCACTATTCCCTACATTAGTTCACTAATATAGTCCATTTGATGTTTTATTGAAAATAAAAATTTATTGAAGTTTGCAGTCACCATCGTGGTGACAAGTGTCTGCTTTAGTTGGGCTCTTGACTCTTATACATTATCTTTCTCTGGCTGCTGTAACTGAGTGTTTATAAAACACATTTGTTATGGCAGGAAAAGGCCAACATAAAGTTGATCAGGTGTTTGGCTGTTGTGACGAGTCTATAATCATCTTGGACTTGTCTAATTCACTGATCTAATTCTGTGTCTAGTCTTTGATTTAATGGGTAATTTATCTTTATTGATTGTACTATATCTGTGATTCAACAGCGGCGTACAAACAAGCAATGTTTCAGTTATTTAGGAGAACATATAAGTCTTTATAATGCATAAAATATTTTGAGCTCCTGCATAACTTGCACAGCAGAGACATCAACAATCAAAATATGAATCTCAACAATGGTGACATCCAAAAGTTTAATGTTGCAATGCATGCTGGATGCCAGCATAGTACAAAACTCCCAGCATGCACTTCAGAATGAATAAATTATGCAGAGCTCAACTAAAGTAAACGCTGATCTCCTCAATGGTAACATCAAACCAAAGAGTTTCACCAAAATATCAACATCTAAACTTCTGTTAATTCTCAATAAGATTTATTTTGTAGAAATAAAGTTAATCTGGTCAATAATAAGTGTAATAATGTGTAAGTCAGTTGTAGTTCTTGTGTTTCTGCTCGTGTCATTTTTCTGGTCTTGTTTCTCTGTCCTTCAGTGATTCTGCTTATCAGGCGTTCATAAAGTTTCTGAATTCACTCACTTCTTTTCATTCACTCACTCTGTCAAGTGGACTATATTAGTGAACTAATGTAGGGAATAGTGAATGAGGGTATAGGGTGTGATTTAGAACACAGCCTCGGAGTGTTGACTTTGAGCATTGTTAACTCACAGTATATTCCTGTAGGCTATTTTCTCGAAGATGACAAATATTACCCAGAATGCAGTGTTTTCTACAGTATATTACTGTTTTAATGGAAAATGTTTTGTTACTGTCAGAATTTGGCTGTTTTCCTACAGCAAGGTCTAACAGTGTGTTACTAGTTTTTTTTTTTTTTTTTTTTTAAATGTTGAGCAGTGTGGGAATATGTATGTATCAACATTGTGGCAATTTAATCCCACAAATAAAAAGAGCAATTATAAAGCGACATCATGAACCAAGCACACCAAAACATTTCTACCAGAAAGACTCAGGAGACAAGATAACGTGATATTTATTAACAAATCCGCAAATGTAAGCAAAATACTGTAAGAGAGGTTTGCAGACTCTGCATTTCCTGCCTTAAAGGGTTAGTTCACCCAAAAATGAAAATTTTCTCATTTATTACTTACCCTCATGCCGTTCCACACCCATAAGACCTTCGTTCATCTTCAGAACACAAATTAAGATTTTTTAGTTTAAATCCGATGGCTCCGTGAGGCCTTCATAGGGAGCAATGACATTTTCTCTCTCAAGATCCATAAAAGTACTAAAGACATATTTAAATTGGTTCATGTGAGCACAGTGGTTCAATATTAGTATTATAAAGCGTCGAGAATATTTTTGGTGTGCCAAAACAAACAAAATAACAACTTATTTAGTGATGGCTGATTTAAAAAACCTGCTGAAATCACGTGACTTTGGCACTCCGAACAGCTCATTCGACATGCTGATTCATTATGCTCCGATGCTTCCTGAAACCGTGTTTTGAAATCGGCCCAGATGAAAAAGCCCAGATGAAATGAATATTGTTCAGAGTGCACACTACACACTAATGTAACACTGAATCAGTGTTGGATTTAATGAGATAATTAAGTAATTAATTAAGTGATGATTGAGAATTATTGAAGATAGCTGCTGTTAACAAGCAGAATCAACGAAGGAAAGAGAAACAACAAGAACAAAAAAAAACACTAGAACTATAACTGACTTCAGCCGCAGCCTTAGATAAAAGAAGACATTACATCACTCAAGATCTCAGCAGAGGAGGATTAAATAACTCCATATACAGAAGCTCTTACTGAGAATTAAGAGAGAGTTTTTTTTATTGTTAATTTTTATTGAAATTTGTTTTGTTTTTTGTTACCATCATGATGATCAGTGTTTACGTTAGTTGGGTAATTTGACTTGTCTTTGTAATGTTAGAGTTTTTTGGTTACTGTAACTGAATTAGTTATAGCAAGAAAAGCAAGAGAAAACAAGCAGATGTTTCATGATATGAATATAATCATTGTGTAGTGGCTTAATTCACTGATCTTATAACTGAGTTTAATATGAGCAATATCTTACAAATTTTGTTTTATTGTGATTCACATAAAGATCCAGCACAGTTTTAGTCAGAAAATTTTTTAAAACAGATTGTACACTAAGCACTTTAAACTACGGTGATATTTACTCACAAATATACATCAAGAATCAGCCTATGAATCTCAACAATGGTGACATGCTTTGTTTTGGGTTTTTTTATGCACCCAGAATGCATTGTGGCATGAAGCATGTCACCATTGTTGATATTCATACGCTGATTCTAGATTCTGTGTGAGGAGGTTTTGCTGGAGCTTTAAAGTGTTTAGTGTACAACGTGTTTTAAAACTCATTCAGCTTTTCTGATTAAAACCGTTTTATCATTGTATTTCTAGAAAAGAGCCAACACAAACTTAACATTTTATTCATATAAAGCTCAGCCATTAGATCAGTGAATTAAGCCACATGACAGTTATATTCTTATCATAAAGCAGCTGACAGTAGCTGATCACATTTTATCTTGTCATTATTGCCATAACAAACAGCTACAACAGCCACAAAAAAAAACTAACACTTAATAAAGTCAAGAGTTAAACTGACTAACTGAAGTAAGCACTGAACTCGATCATGGTGACATCAAACAAAACTATTATTTTCAACAAATCATCAACATCTAAACCTCTGGTAATTCTCAATAACAACTTTTGTAGATGTTTGTCAGAAATAAAGTCAGTCTGGTTAGTAATAAGTGAAGCTGGTAATGCTGTTTGTGGAGATGTTTGATCAGATCTTCAGAGATTTAATGTCTTTTATCTTCAGTTGATTTCATCTAAGGCTGTGGCTGAAGTCGTAGTTCTTGTTGTTCCTCTGTCCTTCAGTGATTCTGCTCATTATCACCTAATTGTCTCATTAACTCCAACACCGATTCAGTGTTATGTGTTCACACTGAGTAGTGTTCATTTGATCTGGGCTAAACCATGTGCTAAACATGGGTGTGCTGGTTGTGAGGCGTCCGGCCAGCGGGACCGTGACAGTTAAGGGGTTAAACATCTCCACAAACAGCATTACCAGCTTCACTTATTACTAACCAGACTGACTTTATTTCTGACATACATCTACAAAAATTGTTATTGAGAATTACCAGAGGTTTAGATGTTGATGATTTGTTGAAAATAAGTTTGGTTTGATGTCACCATGATCGAGGTCAGTGCTTACTTCAGTTAGGCAGTTTGTTGGTTTTTCTCTGGTTGTTCTAGTTGTTTGTTATGGCAAGAAAAACAAGTGGTCAGCTGTTAGATGATAAGAATGTAATCATCATTTAATGGCTTTGTTCACTGATCTAATGATGGAGCTTTATATGAGCAAAATGTGAATAACTTGGTGTTGGGTCTCTTCTAGAATTACAACAAAATGGTTCTAATCAGAAATTCTGAAAAAAACACATTGTTCATTAAACACTTCAAACCTCCTGCACGATTTACTTACACACAGACATCAAGAATCAGCATATGAATCTCAACAATGGTAACATGCTTCATGCCGCAATGCATTCTGGGAGCCATGGATGAGTTTTGTATGAGGCTCCCAGAATGCATTGCGTCTTTTTCTAACTCCTCCTAGGGCGTTACTCCGATTTTCACAAAAATTGAACCAGATCATCTTCAGACCATGCTTGCAAAAAGTTATCAAAAGCTTTTCGATAGATCTATCCATTCTCGAAAACTTCACAAATGAATTCGACGAAAATCACACCAAATCGGACTTGAGGCTGTATCTTCACAACGCTTTATCGTATTCTGACCAAACTTTCATCATAAGCATGACCTGAGGCAACATGCAGCATTTCAGTTTCGGACCAACTGGTCCGGAGATACGAAAAATGGCTATATAACTGCTTATAACTTCTGATGTCCAAAAATCATAAATGTGTTCTCATTAGATTCAGGGCATCATGCCAAGTTGAATGATATCCAATTATACCATGTCGGCCATTTTGGTCGTCGGGCATTTTGAATGTTGTGCTAAAATGCTGTATTTTATGAACGCATATCGGTATGGGTCATCAGCACAATGCCCTGAATGAGCCTGAGAAGTTTCGCGCCAGCGCCACCTAGTGGTAAAATCAAATATTTAAATGCTTATCATTATGGGTGGGGTCAACTTATTTTCAAAAGAGTCATGTCCTTAAGTCTTGTTTATACTGCACGCATGTGTGGCGCGTTACGGCTCCGGCAAGGTTTTGTTCCATCCTCTGAGCGGTGTCAACTCACACCAGAAGCGAAGCGGCTGGATTCGCGAGACCACCAGATTTGCCTGTCTGACGTTTTTTTCATTGATTGTTTTTCGTGTTTTTAATGGCTAAATGGTTATATTTTGTCCGGTTTGATTGTGTTTATTGATATGCCATACTTTATTTTGCTGTAGCCTACAGATTAAGTTAATACACTTAAAAATCCAGTTATGGACAACAAGAAAAAAAAAATTCTAGTTTTTCAACTTCGAATCTCTTGTCTTCCATTTCTGGCCTCCTAGTGATGCGAAATATGAGTGGAGTTTACTCAGGGTGATTATTTTGATTTTATTTTGTATTTGAGCTGCGTGTCTTGGAGGTGCCTATCTTTAGCGAAGCGGCATGGTGAGCCTCTTCTGGGATGCTTCTCAAACGCACTGCGGCGCGGCTGGTGTAAACACGAGCATTGACTAGAGTGGCCGCGTATCAGCTCCGGTAGCCGCGTCGCAGCCATAATGCACCGCACACGCGTGCTGTGTAAACGAGGCTTTAGACTCCTGAATCCTTGCTGAGTCCAACGATACCAAACGTTTCGACTTATGGTTTGTCCGCCATGTTGAATTTTGTGAAAAACCTGCTTTTTCAAACTTGTCCTAGACGCTTCATTTGATTTTCATGAAAATCAAATCAGGTCATCTTCATTTGATTTTCATGAAAATCAAATCAGGTCATCTTCAGTCCATTCTGGCAAACAGTTATCAAAAGCTTTTTGGTAAATCAAACCATTCTCAAATAACACGCAAATTAATTTAACGTAGAGCACCCAATTTGGACTCATGGCGGTATCTCTGCAATGCTTTATCATATTTAGACCAAACTTCGTACATATCATCCCAAGCAGATGCCTACATGCTGAGTTTCGGCACAGCGGCACCTACTGGTCTGGAGATACAAAAAATGGCTATTTTTGCTTATAGCTTCAGATAGGTTTGTCCTTTTTAGATTCTGGGCATCATGCCGAGTCGAATGATATCCAATTTTCCCATGTCTGCCATTTTGAATTTTGTGTTAAAGTGCTGTATTTTATGAACACATTAGCGTACCGTTATGAAACTCAGTATGGGTCATCAGCACAAGGCCCTGAATGAGCCTGAGAATTTTCGCACCAGAACCACCTAGTGGAGAATTATTTATTTATTTCATATGCTTATAACTTTTTATTTTCATGGGAGTCATATTCTTAGCGAGTGTCATTGTCACCTCACTCTGTCCATGCCACATTAATCACCTATTGGTTGAAAGTGAACCAGTAAATCTTTATTATGGACTGTATATATCATTTTTCAGCTCTTTTGCCTAAAATGATCTTAATAGGTCTTTAACTGCTCACTGTTGCAGTTGGTCTGATGCATACAGCCATGATGGCTGGCTTGTTGTGCCTTTTTTGCTTGCCCCCGTAATTGCTGCTTGCAGCTATATTTTGTTATTTATGTTCTGTCTGCAATCCGTGCATACAGAAAATTGGCATACTGCATACATACTTTAATACAATTATTTATTTAGATTTTTTTTTTTTTTTTTTTTACAATTTTAATGGTATGACATTTGAAATGTCTAACCAATTTATTTGTTGTAGACACCAAATGACTGCAAAAATTGGACAATTCAGCTTACCAACAAAGAAAACAAATGAGCCGTTCTCAAGTTTTAAAATACACATTTTTGTGACTGAATCTTTAGTTGGTGAGTTAAAAATATATATTAAATGTTGCCAAGATACATGTCTTTCTATTTAGGACCATCTGGACACTGTTGGCAACACAATATGATGCATTACAGTGAATAGTGCAAACTTGTTAATAAGGCATTATTGAATTTGTAATTGGCATGACTTAAGAATAAATGCAGTTCATTCATCAAAATCACTACTGAGCACTGGGATTAATTTACCAATAAACACATTAAGCTGCAAAAGGCTAATATGCATATGGACATGCACACTGCTGGCAGTGTTTAATGTGTTGGCTCAGAGAATGTCACAGACTGTTTTTAAATTCGTCACGTTGAAATGCATGACTCAAATAGAGCTTAATTATGTCCTAGGAGTCTCATCGGAGTAAATTTGTATACATGAAGAGCATGGTGTGAATGAGAGATTATGTGCACACAATTATAGATAATGTCTTATACCATTTATAGATATTTGACATAGAATGTGTAACCACAGAAATCTTGACAGAATAAGTTTTTTCAAATTTTAATAGATAGCTGTTTGCTAGCTTCTACAGAAGCACTTCAGACATCTTCCTGAATATCAAGAGGTGTTCTATTTGCGGTTGGAAAAAGTCAGATTGCCTGTTTCCTTTAGGTGCAGTGAGTGTTTTTCCATTTCTGTTTGTCCTGCTGAAATAAGGCAGGTTTGAAGCAGCACTTCCAGGGGTTCAGAACATGCAGCAGTGCTTTCAGGTGTAATGACCATGATCATTAGTCCATCCTACATTTTAACAACCACACATAAGCTATGAGTGAAAAGAATTATTTAAACCTAAAAGTATTTCTGCCAGAAGAAAAGATGTACTATGACCTGCCATTATTAATTTGTTTTTGACTGTGATTGCAATCACTGCCCCCATAATATTCATCATTTGCATTCATATGACAGGCTTAGAGTAATCATTTAGAGCAGCGACGACTATGGCAGTCCAATTTGTGAGTGGCAGCCTTTAGCACAGTTTGCACACATATAGATCTCTGTGTTCCAGTTTGTTCATAATAAGCTCCATTCAAATACACAAATAAACTCAAAACAGCTTATTGCTCTCTAAATGCACAGTCTGCACCACTCTAGCCACTGTGGGGTGTTTGTAATTGCACATTTCATTTCTGCTGCTCTTCAAATGCATCAGACTCATATGGTTTCTATGTGACCATGCCTGGTCTGTACTGCCATCTAGTGGTGTGAGAAAGCATAGAGTAAACCAAATTGTCCTTTTTTTTTCTCTGTGAAGATCACATCTGTGGATTGCAAACATAATGGTGGTTATTTTTTATTTTTCTTGGTTTAACCACAGCGCCTGTCTTTGTGCTTTTCAGAAATTATCATTATCTCAGCTTAGGATGGTCAAAACTTATCTCATACTGATAAAACTTTGAAGGCACTGTAACTCGCTTTGGAAAGTGTCAGCCAAAAGAACATGATCATTATTGAGGAGTTAATATTTAGATACATGTAGAATTTATTGTGTCATCAGAAAAGTATCTAGATGTTTAAATGCATGTAAAACAAATACTCTGTTAGGGTGAAATGTACTCAACATTTGTAGCTAAGACCTATAGTTTATAATATTAAGAAGTGGATAACACTTATAACACTATAAATTTAGCTGTAATAATTCATAATCTATACTATAATAATCGTATGAAAATGTGAAATTGTGAATCAAATTATGACACATCTCTCAACCTCTGAGTATTGAGCTTCCATAAGCCCATGCATATTTAATTTAACTAGTAAACATGCATTTACATTGCTGTCATAGAAACTATTTTAATTTTTCCACTTCACTATGGTGCTAAATGCCTATGTGCCGATGTGATTGAAATCATCTGCATCATAACTGTACATATCAAACCTAATAAAGTCTTCTGTCTCCTACAGCAATACATAAGATTTTCTAAAATCATTTTTTAGATAATTATGTTTTTAAATTTCCAGGTTTTCATGAACCACGACCTTTTAACACACTGGCTGTTTGTTTGAAGTGCCTCATTGCTTCATCAATGTTTTTTCCCCCAACCCCCACATTTGCTCTAATTTCTCAGTCTATCTAGAACATCCACTAAAGCCTCCATCTAAAGCCACCAGCAATGCATACACTGCGGTTTGGGTATCAGGTTAATTTTACTGTCATAATAATCAACTGCACAACAGTGAAATCAGGAAATCCTGGACTACATGTTACCCCTGTGCAGGAGTAAAAATATCAAACAAATAACACAATAATAACAAACATATTATTTACACAATTACTCTGAATGGTATAAACAAAATAGAATGAAGATCATCCTGCCTGAATTACAACAGTCTGAGGTCCTTTTGCAAAAAGGGTCAAAGAGTTAAAGACACTCTGAAATCACTCGACCAGATCATAGCCATGCAGGAAAAGGACATGAATTGTGTTTGACAGGTCCAGATTTAAACATAATTTCAGATGACGAATTTCACTACATCATTTTAGTTGTAACAGAAATCAGTGATGAGATTTGTGGGCATACATTGTCATAAAGGGTAATGCATATGCAGAAATACCTGTGCAATGGGGTATTTCCAATAGATTTTTAAGGAAAATAAAACTTGTTTTCAGAATTCATGCTTGAGATCATTAATAATATTAAAAAATAAATAAATAAAAATGAAAATAACAAAGTGCTGTAGTGTATTTCTAGAGGGCTTCAACTAATCTGAAAAGGAACTGAAACATAAGATTACCCTTGTTCATGGTGGTTCAAACGCAATGACAGGAATGTGTTTTGCTGCATTTTGACAATGTTTACATTTTTAGGTTATGAGAAATTTCATGGGTCTTTTCAGTTGAAAATATTATTAGTATTTTTGGGGGTCGTGCAGAGTGGAGAGATAGAAAATGGATGATGGATGTATAGGAGTCATATACAGAATTAGTTAATTGTTGAAGTTGTTCAAGTTCAAGCCACAAAACAGTTTTGTAAACGGAAAACTCTCCAACAAGCAGGAATGGACTGGGACCAAAAATCGGCCCTGGCATTTTGGCCCAGACCGGCCCACCACCACATAAAATCACAAATACCACCCGTCCTTCCATTATATATATATATATATATATATATAAATAATCTCATGACTATATAATTATATATTACTAATTATATAATTCCATGATTATATATATATATATATATATATATATATATATATATATATATATATAATTTTTTTTTTTAAGTTGTTAACAACCAAGTCACCAAAATACGATGAATACACACTGAGCATTACCCAACACACAACAGTAAATCTATTAGCCTTATTACAGTTTACATATTCTTATCACAATTGTTGTTGACTTATATCCAACAAGCTATGACTTCGGTAAAGTTGGTTTTATATTCGCACATTCGGACTTCCGCTTTCAATAACTTTGTGAATCAGCATTAAAAAAGGCTCATTTAATTTTATTATCGTTACTGACTGTTTTGAGCACAAAGTACAACACGATTTTCTGTAGAACTCGACAGCAAACAAACACACTTACCTCTATGGAGTGCTGTGACGTCATCGTTAATCTGAGGCACCATCTACAAAGTGCAAGTTTCGATTGACAGCGTGATAAAGACTCACTGTCCATGGTACTTAAGTCTGGTGATGGGACGGTTGATACCGAGGCTTCGAGGCACAAATTAATTAATTTAGATGAGATTAGTTTATATTAGATATAACTGATTCAAGACAAGAGTGATTCCGTATGTCACGGACTTCCGAAGCTTTAGTCAAGTGCTTTTTCAAACCGTAGATCTGTGATTTAGATGATTTAGATATGGTGGAGAAACAAGTCTGACCACCAGATGTCGCTAATGCGCACTATGTGGAACTGGAACTGTCTGTGTGCATCAAAACAGCCTTAGACCTTTGATACTGAACTTTTTCAGATAAAATAACTTCATTAAACACTTTTCATTTGTTCTTTACATTAATATAAATATTTTACAACTTCTTTTGAAAGGCTGTGAGTGTGTTATCAAAAACTATTGAACTGGAACTGTGTGTGCATCAAAACAGCCTTAGACCTTTGATACTGGACTTTTTCAGTAAATATGACTTCATTAAACACTTTTCATTTGTTCTTTACATTAATATAAATATTTTACAACTTCTTTTGAATGGCTGTGAGTGTGTTATCAAAAGCTATTGAACTGGAACTGTGTGTGTCCATCAAAACAGACTTAAGCCTTTGATACTGAACTTTTTCAGATAATATGACGTCATTAAACACTTTTCATTTGTTCTTTACATTAATATAAATATTTTACAACTTCTTTTGAAAGGCTGTGAGTGTGTTTTCAAAAGCTATTGATCTGGAACTGTGTGTGTCCATCAAAACAGACTTAAGCCTTTGATACTGAACTTTTTCAGATAATATGACTTCATTAAACACTTTTCATTTGTTCTTTACATTAATATAAATATTTTACAACTTCTTTTGAAAGGCTGTGAGTGTGTTTTCAAAAGCTATTGAACTGGAACTGTGTATCCATCAAAACAGCCTTAGACCTTTGATACTGAACTTTTTCAGTAAATATGACTTCATTAAACACTTTTCATTTGTTCTTTACATTAATATAAATATTTTACAACTTCTTTTGAAAGGCTGTGAGTGTGTTTTCAAAAGCTATTGAACTGGAACTGTGTGTGTCCATCAAAACAGACTTAAGCCTTTGATACTGAACTTCTTCAGATAATATGACTTCATTAAACACTTTTCATTTGTTCTTTACATTAATATAAATATTTTACAACTTCTTTTGAAAGGCTGTGAGTGTGTTTTCAAAAGCTATTGAACTGGAACTGTGTGTGTCCATCAAAACAGACTTAAGCCTTTGATACTGAACTTTTTCAGATAATATGACTTCATTAAACACTTTTCATTTGTTCTTTACATTAATATAAATATTTTACAACTTCTTTTGAAAGGCTGTGAGTGTGTTATCAAAAGCTATTGAACTGGAACTGTGTGTGTCCATCAAAACAGACTTAGACCTTTGATACTGAACTTTTTCAGTTAAAATGACGTCATTAAACACTTTTCATTTGTTCTTTACATTAATATAAATATTTTACAACTTCTTTTGAAAGGCTGTGAGTGTGTTATCAAAAGCTATTGAACTGGAACTGTGTGTGCATCAAAACAGCCTTAGACCTTTGATACTGAACTTTTTCAGTTAAAATGACGTCATTAAACACTTTTCATTTGTTCTTTACATTAATATAAATATTTTACAACTTCTTTTGAAAGGCTGTGAGTGTGTTATCAAAAGCTATTGAACTGGAACTGTGTGTGTCCATCAAAACAGACTTAAGCCTTTGATACTGAACTTTTTCAGATAATATGACTTCATTAAACACTTTTCATTTGTTCTTTACATTAATATAAATATTTTACAACTTCTTTTGAAAGGCTGTGAGTGTGTTATCAAAAGCTATTGAACTGGAACTGTGTGTGTCCATCAAAACAGACTTAGACCTTTGATACTGAACTTTTTCAGTTAAAATGACGTCATTAAACACTTTTCATTTGTTCTTTACATTAATATAAATATTTTACAACTTCTTTTGAAAGGCTGTGAGTGTGTTTTCAAAAGCTATTGAACTGGAACTGTGTGTGTCCATCAAAACAGACTTAAGCCTTTGATACTGAACTTTTTCAGTTAAAATGACGTCATTAAACACTTTTCATTTGTTCTTTACATTAATATAAATATTTTACAACTTCTTTTGAAAGGCTGTGAGTGTGTTTTCAAAAGCTATTGAACTGGAACTGTGTGTGTCCATCAAAACAGACTTAAGCCTTTGATACTGAACTTTTTCAGATAATATGACTTCATTAAACACTTTTCATTTGTTCTTTACATTAATATAAATATTTTACAACTTCTTTTGAAAGGCTGTGAGTGTGTTATCAAAAGCTATTGAACTGGAACTGTGTGTGTCCATCAAAACAGACTTAGACCTTTGATACTGAACTTTTTCAGTTAAAATGACGTCATTAAACACTTTTCATTTGTTCTTTACATTAATATAAATATTTTACAACTTCTTTTGAAAGGCTGTGAGTGTGTTATCAAAAGCTATTGAACTGGAACTGTGTGTGCATCAAAACAGCCTTAGACCTTTGATACTGAACTTTTTCAGTTAAAATGACGTCATTAAACACTTTTCATTTGTTCTTTACATTAATATAAATATTTTACAACTTCTTTTGAAAGGCTGTGAGTGTGTTATCAAAAGCTATTGAACTGGAACTGTGTGTGTCCATCAAAACAGACTTAAGCCTTTGATACTGAACTTTTTCAGATAATATGACTTCATTAAACACTTTTCATTTGTTCTTTACATTAATATAAATATTTTACAACTTCTTTTGAAAGGCTGTGAGTGTGTTATCAAAAGCTATTGAACTGGAACTGTGTGTGTCCATCAAAACAGACTTAGACCTTTGATACTGAACTTTTTCAGTTAAAATGACGTCATTAAACACTTTTCATTTGTTCTTTACATTAATATAAATATTTTACAACTTCTTTTGAAAGGCTGTGAGTGTGTTTTCAAAAGCTATTGAACTGGAACTGTGTGTGTCCATCAAAACAGACTTAAGCCTTTGATACTGAACTTTTTCAGTTAAAATGACGTCATTAAACACTTTTCATTTGTTCTTTACATTAATATAAATATTTTACAACTTCTTTTGAAAGGCTGTGAGTGTGTTTTCAAAAGCTATTGAACTGGAACTGTGTGTGTCCATCAAAACAGACTTAAGCCTTTGATACTGAACTTTTTCAGTTAAAATTATCATTAAACACTTTTCATTTGTTCTTTACATTAATATAAATATTTTACAACTTCTTTTGAAAAGCTGTGAGTGTGTTATCAAAAGCTATTGAACTGGAACTGTGTGTGTCCATCAAAACAGACTTAGACCTTTGATACTGGACTTTTTCAGTTAAAATGACGTCATTAAACACTTTTCATTTGTTCTTTACATTAATATAAATATTTTACAACTTCTTTTGAAAGGCTGTGAGTGTGTTATCAAAAGCTATTGAACTGGAACTGTGTGTGTCCATCAAAACAGACTTAAGCCTTTGATACTGAACTTTTTCAGATAAAATAACTTCATTAAACACTTTTCATTTGTTCTTTACATTAATATAAATATTTTACAACTTCTTTTGAAAGGCTGTGAGTGTGTTATCAAAAGCTATTGAACTGGAACTGTGTGTGTCCATCAAAACAGACTTAAGCCTTTGATACTGAACTTTTTCAGATAAAATAACTTCATTAAACACTTTTCATTTGTTCTTTACATTAATATAAATATTTTACAACTTCTTTTGAATGGCTGTGAGTGTGTTTTCAAAAGCTATTGAACTGGAACTGTGTGTGTCCATCAAAACAGACTAAAGCCTTTGATACTGAACTTTTTCAGTTAAAATTATCATTAAACACTTTTCATTTGTTCTTTACATTAATATAAATATTTTACAACTTCTTTTGAAAAGCTGTGAGTGTGTTATCAAAAGCTATTGAACTGGAACTGTGTGTGTCCATCAAAACAGACTTAGACCTTTGATACTGGACTTTTTCAGATAATATGACGTCATTAAACACTTTTCATTTGTTCTTTACATTAATATAAATATTTTCCAACTTCTTTTGAAAAGCTGTGAGTGTGTTTTCAAAAGCTATTGAACTGGAACTGTGTGTATCCATCAAAAAAAAAAAGAAAAAAAGCCTTAGACCTTTGATACTGAACTTTTTCAGTTAAAATGACTTCATTAAACACTTTTCATTTGTTCTTTACATTAATATAAATATTTTACAACTTCTTTTGAAAGGCTGTGAGTGTGTTATCAAAAGCTATTGAACTGGAACTGTGTGTGTCCATCAAAACAGCCTTAGACCTTTGATACTGAACTTCTTCAGTTAATATGACTTCATTAAACACTCTAACATCAAGATGGAAATATCCTTAATGCAGACAATATTTAAGGACATTGATGAAAAATACTTCAAAATACCAGGCTACATACAGCATTTCAGTGTGAATCAGTTCATTGTTCATTTGTACTCTGAGTTGGGGATCAGCATTCTTGTGCATCATTTGCGAAGTAAGTCTCCTGTGTCCCTCTATCTTGATGCCACTGGTGGTGTAGTGTCAAAAATTCCAGAACAGCCCAAACCGGTGTTGTACTATGCGCTCACTCTTCCAGGAAATGCAGGTCGAGATGCACCACCACTGCCTATTTGTGAAATGCTCTCCAATGAAGCACTCAGTACCACCAATCACATTTTGGCTCATGCAATTCACTTTGCATTTATCAAAATACACCCAAATAAAAATTCACCAGGTCGAAACTGATTATAGCTGGGCTTTAATACAAAGTGTGATGCTCGCTTTCAACAAAGAGCACATCAGCACTTACCTCAACAGAGCATATAACTTCTGCATGAACAAAAAAATCAGTGGATGAAATGAAGTCATATATTGTACTACACATTTGCTCTGCTCACGTCCTGAAAGCTGTCAGACAGGCAATCTGTAGGCAAACAGATGACAAAGGACTGAGATACTTTGCCATATATGCTTTTGCAAGACTTCAAAATGCCAGCAACATGACTTAATAAAGAAAGGTGTTCCGTGCATTATGTGCCTTGCTCACAACCCAACAAAACACAGACCTCGTCAAAGAAAGTCTGCGTATTTTGGAGAGTGTCATTTCAAGATCCAAAGAGGAGCCACTGGAAGAAACTCCCCAATCTGAAGACTGGGAAATGTGTGAAAGTGAAGACAGAACACATGCAACAACCATCAGTGGCAAATCATCATTCTATGCCTTTTTTCAGCAGATTATGAAAGAGGTGAAGGAAGAAATGGTTGATGATGACACAGGGTTGGCAACAGAAGACAACCCATACTTTTGTCCAGGCATCCTCACAGTCCTCTTTGATATGTACCTTGCTATCTTTCCTCTTTGGAGTGTTGGGAGACCTGATGGATGAATGTCATGAACAGTACATGGAGACAACAAAGAAACAACCAAAACCTTTGAACCTTGATCAGTCTCAAGAAACTTGGAAGAAGGAAGAAAGTTTCCCATCCACCAAATCCAAATTCTTTTCTGTTCCACATAAAATACCTGCTCCCCAAAAAGAGGATCAAGAAGGATGTGGAAGTGGAAACTTCAAGTTCTAATGCATGTCAGCCTCCTGCAGATGGACTCCATGTAGATGAACAGGTAATGAAGTCATTAGAACAAAACTTTAAACTATTAATTGCATATATGAAGGTACGCTATTATTTACTGTATGAACTTCATATCATTACAGATCCAGATGCTATTGAAGAAGGAACATACAGAGCTGCTAGTAGCCATTGTTCAGTCTCCTAGCCAGGATCTTGAGTTCCTTTTACATCACAAGGAATTCAATGCACTGAGGCCACATGAATGGTTATTTGGAGAGGTACACATTACAGAACAAAAATCTAAATGCATAATTACAATTATATTTGTATGTAACAGTAAATGTTGTCCTCAATGTATGCCAATCAAGTAATGTGATTCAAATTGAAATGCTTTATCATTTTAGACTATTGAGTGCTATTTCAGAACTGTACTTAATAAGGAGGATGCACATCTCTACCAGCTAAGCCATGACACCACAGGTGTCATTATAAATGGCACAAGAGAGCAGATGGAACAGCAAGGATTTTGAAAAGTGAGTGCAACTACTTATGATATTTAATTTTCACATGCACACTGCACAGACATGATCTTTTAAATTTTTGATAAACAGGTCAACTTTGAGCAATATGATGGGGTCATCACTTTTGTCAATATCCCCAAAAATCACTGGAGGTTTGTGGTAAGTAAAAGAGTGCTAATTTCAATGATAAGCTACTACATATGCCCATTTAGACATGTTTGATCTTTCAGTGACATTTATTTGCTAATTTATTTGTTTCTTTTTATCCAATTTAGTTTGTATATGTTCAGACTGACACCCTTTTCATGCTTGACTCTCTGAGTGGTACAAATGAAATGAAATGAAAAGGCATGCCAAAAATTTGGGTATGATAGTCTGTTTTAAAAAAGATATTTAGCATGTGTAGATCCAAAACAGTAATAATGGAAACTAAGCAAAGTTCATGTTGTGTAAGACTACCATAATCACACACTGCAAAAAGAATTACCCCCAAAAGAGGAGCAATGCGTTAAGTGTGAACGCAAAGAAATACGTCACAAAGATGATCAATGCTCAAACTGTGGATACAGACAAAGAGATCCAGTAGATGTGCTCTACAAATGGGTATTGTTTATCCGGCTGTTGACTTTTCATTTTAAGTGAAAGCATGTGTTTTCACAACTACATTTAATAATTACAACACTGTGCAAATAAATCTAACAACATTTCCTATTTTCCTTCCAGGTTCAATGTGAAATTTGTCTGAGGTGGTATCGTCTCAACATTAAAGTGCCAGCACAGGAAGAACCATGGACTTGTGATTTGTGTCTGTAAGCTATTCAGTTAGAGGAGCTTATGCTGAAAGTGTTCTTACATTGTAAGAACAAATGTTTTGCCTATTTGATATGTTATGTAAATGCTTTACACTTTTTTAGTATTTGGTATAGGCTTCATATAGAAATACTTGCATTTGGGAGGTTGAAATATTTGTGATATTGGGTAGTTTACTTTTTATTATCTACAAAAACATTTAAAACACCTAAAATGTTTTTTTTTTCTTCTTTTTTTTCATAATTAGGATGCAAGTGAAGTGATATGAACAATGTAAGGGTTTTCAATAACAACCTCTTTTACTTTAAGAAAGTGTTGTGGTTTATGCTCTATGTAAAAAAATGACTTATCAAAGATCTTTGATTACAGAAGTATTTTTACTTTATTGTACAACCAAGGAGATAGCCTCTTCAGGAGACCGCTCCTGGTTTCTGCTATCGTCTCACTATATATACAGGCAAAAGCCCTTCACCATACATTTTATAGATATTCTGAGAAATGTAACATTTACCATGTGACACATATTCTTCAGCTTGAAATATAAATTTCCATACATGTAAACACATTCCTAAATTTTCTCATACAGCATACTTTTTTACTAGCAAGCGCACACCCTTTCTGCTCTTTGTTCATGTATGATTATATTTGTGGAGTGAGACATGCTTATATTATGCTGTATTATTATCAATTTTACTATAATAAAATCTTCTTCAAAGGCAACTATACATTAGTGTTTTACTTTCTTATTATTTTGAACATTATTTTGTTTGTTTTTTATAAAAAAAATTCATAATCATTTATAGTCATGTATGTAGTTGTCATTGATTTATCATTATTATGGTAGTACTTAAATAATACACAGATACAAAACATAAATTACTGGTTAATCAAACATACTCAAACATACTCATAGTGTTTAATATAGTAATATTGACTGTAAAAGAGTAGTTTGTACCCTTAAAGTGTAATAAAGCTATTTTGTATTGACACACTATTAAAATTAATATCTTTTGAAAAAAGCATCATATCAGTGTAAAAGAAGTTGCAAAATATTTATCTCAATGTAAAGAACACAGTCATAGTGTTTAATGTACAAATATTGCCTGGAAAAGGATACTTTTTACTCTTAAACTGTAATAAAGCTATTTTGTATTTACACACTTCTAAAATTAATATATTTTGAAAAAAGCATCATATCAGTGTAAAAGTTGCAAAATATTTGTCTCAATTTAAAGAACACAGTCATAGTGTTTACTATAGTAATATTTACTGTAAAAGTGTAGTTTGTACCTTAATGTGTAGTAAAGCTATTTTGTATTGACACACTTCTAAAATTAATATCTTTTGAAAAAAGCCTCATATCAGTCTAAAAGAAGTAAAAAATAAAATAGTAAAAAAAAATAGTTATCTTAATGTAAAGAACACATGAAAAGTGTTTAATGAAGTCATTTTAACTGAAAAAGTTCAGTATCAAAGGTCTAAGGCTGTTTTGATGGACACACACAGTTCCAGTTCAATAGCTTTTGAAAACACACTCACAGCCTTTCAAAAGAAGTTGGAAAATATTTATTTTAATGTAAAGAACAAATGAAAAGTGTTTAATGAAGTCATATTATCTGAAAAAGTTCAGTATCAAAGGCTTAAGTCTGTTTTGATGGACACACACAGTTCCAGTTCAATAGCTTTTGAAAACACACTCACAGCCTTTCAAAAGAAGTTGTAAAATATTTATATTAATGTAAAGAACAAATGAAAAGTGTTTAATGATAATTTTAACTGAAGAAGTTTAAAACATAAATGACACACACAAACAAAACATAAACGACTGGTTAATCAAGCTACTTAATACAGGGTTTCAGAGTAAACTTGGCCGCATATTCACAGATTCCAATTTCCCGGATCAATAACGTGTGCGCTAAACGCTGTTACTACACAAATAACACCTCTTTTTAATCGTAGTAACATAGACAAGCAGCAACAGCCTTATTTTCCTCAAAACCAGCTTTCATCCGCAGTGGAAAACACGCACTGATCTCTATACGCACACGGCTAAGAGACAGAATGGAAGGAACCGTCTGCAAAATCCTACAAAACTCCAAATACTTTACTTGAAACAGTCAAGAACCTCACTGTAATACAATGTTGGTGATTTCTGTGCAGGATTCCACACCACTCCCCTTCACCGCTGGGAAAAAAAAAAAAAAAAAAAAAAAAAAACACGAACGTGGGCTATATAAAGGTATCTGGAATGATGATCTGGCGTGGAATGATCATAAAATCTAGGCAGGTCAGTTAACAAAATACCGTTTAAAAAATTACTATTAAAAGGTGCTGGAAAACATGTGTATCTTTCATTTCCAATGTGTATATCGTAATGTATTACCTTGAAAAATATTTATTGTCAAATGTGTTGAATGTAAAGTCCTCTGAGGAATTACACCATTCAGTGTGAATTTATCTGAGAATATTCTTAAATAAGGAAATCTATTCAGTGATTGGTCCATGCCTATGTCGTCATCCAAAATACCATTTGTGGCACAGCAAAGTGTCGTGAATCATCTCTAAGACGCTGACGCTCTGACACTTAAGATGTAGTTCACTTAAATTATGACTGAGATGCTTCATAAGTAACTTTTAAGCGCAGATTTGAGGCAAGATTTTTTTTCAGCAGTGTTCTTGTTTGTAATTGTCAGAGGCTTGATAAATATGGGTTACCATGATGGTGATTGGTGGTTCCAGTAGTTGGCCACTAAACGTTTTAACGTTGGGTTTATGCTTGGCTGCTGAATCGGTGTGTGTCAAAACACTATAGAAGCAATAAGCTGAACTGGAAATATAAGAGTAGAATTTTGGGTGATTCTATTTTAGATGTCATTAATTATAACTTATGTTATCAACGAGTTTGAAATATAATAACTGATATGAGCTTTTCATGTATTTTATTTACTAATCCGGTGATAGTTCAACATGGGTTATAATTGTACTGCAGAATTGGATTGAAGGAAAGAGTACTCTAATGAGAAATATAGATATCAGTAATCAGCATATGAATCTCAACAATGGTGACAATAAACTAAATATTCAGAAAGATAAATTCGACATAAAAAGCGAATAAAACTGAACAAAAATCACAGCAAACAACTATCGTTTTCCAACAATAGTTAGAAAAAAATATATTGTACAATTCAGCTGCATTATTTATTAATAGTGTGATGCATTCTGGGAGTTTTTTTTTTTGGTTTACCATGGTACCCAGCATGCATTGCGGCATGAAACTTTGGTCACCGTTACTGAGAATCATGGGCTGATTGTTGATGTGTTCTTGTGTCACTGCAGAAAGGACTTTTTATTTTAATTTATTAATATAGTACATGTTAACAATTACATTCAAATTAACACTGGATAGTAAGGAAAATCCACGATACTTATATAAACATAATTTCCGATCTTTTATCTTTTCATAACATTCGGATTATGGATATACTGTAGACATATTTGTTAAACAAACTGTCTCAGCAGTCAAAGAGCGCCACTCTTTATAACAAAACTTTAGAGACCAACAAATGGAAACATCAATCACCATCACGGTAACCTTAAATAAAAGAAATATAAAAGTTGTGTTAATTATCAATAAGAACTGCTGCAGACGTCTGACAGAAATACATGTCAGTGAAGTTAGTAATAAGTGAATCTGGTAATGCTGTTTGTGGAGTTCTTTAATCCTCCTCTGCTGAGATATTAAGAGATTTAATGTCTTTTGCCTTCAGTTGATTTCAGGCTGGTCGATTTGTTGCTATAAGTTGCTAAATTACGTTGTGATGTCATTGCGTGATGACATCATCACGTAGCCACAAACGCAAATCTCCGTTTTTGTGAAGTAGACACATAAAAAATAATTTTGTAATATGTTCAGATTTTGTAATATATCAATATAGATGTGTTCATAAAAAAAGGATATACAAATATAATTTGTAAAAGTAGTAACATCTTTATGATCACATATTACTTTTTTTAAATGCAGTAGCCTACAAATTGGGTGAATAAACATTGTGGTACCCTACCTTTCTCATAAATGTCCAGTAAACCATCTTGAAAAAAGTTTTTACACTACTTTTTGAAGTGTTCATCCAAGTTAAACATCCTGTTTGCTGTTATACTTTGTGAATGCTTGTCAATAATCTGATTGATTCAGTACCATGGACAGCGATAACTCTGCAGGACTGATCAATCAATGCACATGATTTATGATGTTGTGAGAGTTTATTGTTAAACGAAGGTGTCGTACAACAGGAAAACATAAAAGATAGTTTAGCAATTCATTTTATTTAACACGTGGAGAACACTGTTTTTATTACCACTTCAAACCAGAAAAACAGAGGTGAATAAAACAGCAATACATTGGCTGTATGTTCTGTAGGTATAGAAACAGAAACAGAAAAATATATATATTCTATATTGTACATAGTTGGATAAAATGTAGTTGTCTGTTTGCACAAAATAAAACAATATCGAACTTTTGAGACGCTCCCTATGTGGTTTTCCGCACAACATTGGACATTCAGCAGACATTCAGCAAGTAAGTAAGCGATTAAACAATATATGGCCGTTTTGTTCGATTCTGGAAAATGTACAGGTTGAGAATAGTTAGTTGTCAATAGCATGCCATGCTTTGTATTTGCAAATATTCACTTAAAAGCACATATAATTAGACAAATCTTAAACGCGGAAGTCCGAATGTGCGAATATAAAACCAACTTTACCGAAGTCAAGCTATGGTAAACAAGCTAGGTAGGTAACATTATAATCGCTAAAATAGCGGACTCACGGGAAAAAATCATCAGTTATCTTTTTTTGTTGTTGTTGTTATGACTATACTCAGCACCGTCAGCATTAAAGACAAAATAATCACTTCATCCGATGTTTTTGAATAAAATAGCCTTGACAGCCGACTTACTGGAACTCATCTGTCTGTAGAACTGTTCTCTCCCGCCGGCGCCGCCGGACTTCTACAGAATCTACACACAAGCGAGTGTGACGTGCGCGGTGGACCAAACCACTGTGAGGCAAGGGAGGGGTGACTCAAAATGTTTCTAAACTTAAAACGCCCGTTTGCGTTTGTATTGCGTGGTTATTAATTATATTTAAACATTTGTGTCAATTTGACACATTTGGCAGCGTTTTTTTCTCTCACGCAGCTTCTCTGCACCTCCTTTGCGTTTCTTCTCCATGATCACACTGAAACTGCGTGCAGGCAGAAATCATATAGATGGTGCTGTTCAAAGATATGATTGGGCCAGTCCAGTGTCAATCAAGAAAACAACCAATGGGCCGCTGAGCTACATGTTTCATGAGCCGCGTCTGTCAGAAAAAAAAAAAAACTAGCCTATGTGATATTTTTGACTAAAGTGTTTTTGGCCAGCAGCCCAGTGTCAATTGAAAAAGCAATGGGCCGCCGATCTAGGCCTACCACTTTCATGGGCCGAGAGAATTTTTTTTTTTTTTTTTTTTTTTTTTTTGCAGTCGGCGACCGTCGGCCCCAAAAAGCACGTCGGCCCACCGGGAAAGTGCCCGGTATGCCAGATGGCCAGTCCGCCCGTGCCAACAAGGCAATCAAACTGAAGACTAAACAACATATCAAAACAGATGTCCAAATTAATTTTGAGTTAAACCTCCTTCATTCTGATAAAGGACATCCAAATAGCCTGATTAATAAAACACACAGAGAAGTAGTGAATCTCCTATAATGAATGTAAGTAAACAGCAGAACTTAAGTGCTGTTTTATATTCTGAGTGCACAAGTGAAAGTAACTTACAGTAAAAGTGAAAGAGATATGAATGCTTAGTGTGACAGTGTTCACAGGTAACAGCAGGAAAGGCAAAGAAGACTAGTCTGAAGGATTACATAAAAATCACATACAAATTTGTGTATAACCATAACTTGAATTTTTTCTTGACACAAAACTTGTGAGAGCTTCTGGTCCTCTGGGCGTTCTTCAACTGAGACTGGAGATATTTCAACAGAAAAGGTAAAGCAACAAGCCATGGGTCTGTTCACACACACACACACACACACACACACACACACACACACACACACACACACACACACACACACACACTATGTTTAAAATGTGAACGAATGGAAAAGTCTTTAAAAGTAGAAATTCTTTTAACATTGTACAACATCTTAATGGGTCATAAACAGACAACTGATTTTGTTAATATAGTTTTATGATTAATTAAATGTCAATGAATAATACTGAAATATGAAATCATTTTTTTGTGATGTGGTAATGTTGAGTTGTTAGATGAGATTTCTTTAACAGTTTCTTTGTCCCAATATTTAGGAGAGAATAATGGCATCTGCAAGCAGCAGTAAGGCTTAAAATTCTGTCATATGATATTATTTCATTAACAGACAAAATATAGCATTAATTCGATCATGTACACAAGTCCATGTGTTTCTTTCTTCCTTCACAGATGAGTTTCATCTTATTGTCCCTAATGAATCTCAGAATGCTGAGGTCAAACTGGGGTCTGATGTCACCATACCGTGTCATCTGTCACCTGAAATCAGTGCTGTTGACATGGAGATCAGATGGTTTAAGGAGACAGACTGTGCTTGTCTCTATAAGAACACAGAGGTAATAGAAGGGAGGAGCTATGAGGGCAGAACAGGTCTGTCCACTGAAGAGCTTAACAAAGGAAATGTGTCCTTGAACTTCAGAGAGTTCAAAGAATCAGACATGGGGGTTTACTTGTGTCAGGTCATCAGTGAAGAAAGAACAGAAGAGATAACAATAGAAGTAAAAGGTGAGCATCCCATAACTTCTACAGCAGCACAATGTCCTCAACAGTCTCCTACCAGAAAGAAATGAATCTAGAGGTGATCAGTCAACTGTTACACCAAACCCAGTCAAACACATGCTCATGCATCAAATTGTGTCTTGTTCCCTCAGAAAGGAAAGATTCTGATGGCCAACCTGTGAATCAGTCATCCAAGATTCAAGGTAGACAAGTTCATCTGATACTACATGAGGTAAGACATACGCTGTTGGACATTGTTGATATTTGAAATCATCCCAAACAAACCCTCCCCTCTCTTCACTGCTCCACCTCCAAAACTCACACTCCAATCCTAACCACACTGCTCCGAGTCGGTCTCGAACCCCAGCCTGTCCGCAGGTCCAGACAATCAAACCCAGTGTTACTCACATGAGCGGGATCAAAGCAGCCTCCGTGTCTGTTTTCAGGCCTTCCCTCTTAGCTCTCTCCAGTGCTGGAAAGCTTTTCTAATATAAACATGGTCCTAAAGCGCTTGCCCAGTCATAAACCTTCATTCCAGTGATATTCTTTTGAGCTTTTGTATTGTGTCCCATCTCTTCTTCTGCAGGGTTTTTTTTTTTCTTTTTCAAATCTCCCTCTCGCTCGTTCTCTCTCCTCGACCGCCATACACCCCCTAATGCTGATTGGTTAGACGTTTGTTGTTGGTGTCGGCCCGACTAACTTCCAAACAGTGTTTTTGAAATTCTACTGATTCCATCTATTTGTTGAGATGTACATTAATCATTAATATGTCATGTAATTGCTTTAATGCATTATTGTTGCCCTGACTTAGTTTTTTTTTTTTATTATTGCTTTCTGGCTTTGATTTAAACATTTATGCACAAGGATGCTAAATCCTTATAAGAAGCTGTTTTGCTGCATAATAGATTTTTCATTTAATTCTTAGCGCCCAGTATTTACTAATCTAATTAGAATATGGATGCAAAAAGATATAAGACATGATTGTTATGCAGATGACCGTATTATAACACTATACCAAAAGCATTACTGAATCAGCTCTAATCAGAAGTGCCTCTAAATAACATCACCTCTATATGATCATTTTTTAAACAGAGAACTTTTTGCTGTATGAAACATAGACTCTTTTTCTTGACTTCCACAGTCAAGCAGAACATGGGGGGAGAATCAGAGAATGAAAATGGAGGAGTCTGCTTTAATGACAGGTGAGTGTTGTTAAAGTTCATGTTTGTGTGTTATAAATCAGGAGGGACAGACACATTAGGGAGTGTTAAAAGGTCTGACAGTGCTGCTCCACCACAGTTCCCTGAAAGACCAGCACAAGGAATTAAAAAGAAAATGTGGGTTTATAACATAGAACACCTCAACCCCACAGACTAGACAATGGTACCCGGAGTCTCATCCTCCACCCTGAAACATACACAAACCCTCAGGCAAGGAGCACAATTAAATGATACGTTTATTTAAACATAACTCGACTAGGAGACCAAACAGAAAAGCTTCAGGAGAGGGAAACGTCAAAAAAAAAAAAAGTAGGCAGCTAACTAATTACACATATTTACTACACACAGGAAAGAAAAGGAAAATAAACAACACAAGTTTACCTCCCTGGCTAACCACAATACAGGAGAAAACATGGTACAAATAAACAGGTACCCTTCACCCTACACGGGTATCCGTACAATATTAACAATCTTTTACACAGGGCAAATCAATCTCATGATTTATATGTAAAAAGGTTATTATACACAAATAAAGTGAATTAAGCTTCTGGACTGGGAGAAGAGAGCTTGCCGACTGAATTTCCACAAAGCTTAAAGGGTTAGTTCACCCAAAAATGAAAATAATATCATTTATTACTCACCCTCATGTCGTTCTACACCCGTAAGTCCTTCATTCATCTTCAGAACACAAATTAAGATATTTATAAGATATTATATAAGATATTAAGATATTGATGAAATCCGATGGCTCAGTGAGGCCTGCATTCAAAGCAATGACATTTCCTCTCTCAAGATCCATAAAAGTACTAAAAACATATTTAAAACCGTTCATGTGAGTTCATTATTTCTACCTTAATGTTTAAAGCGACGAGAATACTTTTTGTGTGGCAAAAAACAAAATAACGATTTTTCAAGAATATAGTGATGGGTCGATTTCAAAACACTGCTTTGGAGGGTTACGAATCGAATCAGTGACTCGGATCTCCTATCAAACGGCTAAACTGCTGAAATCACGTGACTTTGGCGCTCCAATCATTAATTCAGTTCGCAAACCTCCGAAGCAGTTTTGAAATCGGCCCATCACTATATTGTTGAAAAGTCATCAATTTGGGGGTTTTTTTGGTACACAAAAAGTATTCTCGTCACTTTATAATATTAAGGTAGAAATAATGAACTCACATGAACTGTTTTAAATATGTTTTTAGTACTTTTATGGATCTTGAGAGAGGAAGTGTCATTGCTGTGAATACAGGCCTCACTGAGCCATCGGATTTAATCAAAATATCTTAATTTGTGTTCTGAAGATGAATGAAGGCCTTATGGGTGTAGTAATAAATGATATTATTTTCATTTTTGGGTGAACTAACCCTTTAAATCTGCTCCACCAGTTTTTCCGCCATTCCGCCTCATGATGTAGTTCACGGCACTAGGCAATGCCAAGAGAAACATGAGGAAGAGGAAAACATAACCATGTGCACAACACAGAGCTAAAACAGCATCACATTTAATAATAAGTTACGTAACAGGGAGACATTCAATTCCATCTGGTAAATAAATGTAGACATCATTATGTCATTTCCCTTTTCAGAGTTTGAAGTGAATTATGTGAAAGTACTTCACCAAACGATATTCAAGGTTTTCAAAAGCCAAGGGAAAAAACTGGAACAAACTGAACTACAGTTAAAGGAATCAAAGACTGACTTGGAAAGAGTCTTACAACAACTAGAAACAATCACAGAAAAATTCCTCCTAGAAAATAAAAATGATGTTGATATGAAAGAATCACAGATGCAACCAATAGAAAAACAACTGCTACAAATAACCAAATACACTGAAGAGAAACAGAATCAGCTTGAAGAGAAAGACACACAACTGGAGAATATGAGCAAACAGATAAGCGAAAAAGAGAAACTGCTGAAGAGCACAATTAAAGAGATGGAAACCAGTAAACAACAACTAGAGACATTGAGACAGGAGCAAATGAGACAGCAGGAATTGTTGGAGAAGAAAGAACAGTTGAGGATTTCAAGTAAGAAATTTAGTCAATGATAGTAAGCCTTTGTATATTTTAAAATCTTATCAAGCACATACATTTTAATATAGTTGTTTGTTAAGGAAGTAACTTGCTTGATCTAACATCTTGGTTTTATATTTATTCTTCCTTTAGAGTTGAATGAAAAATCCAAATGTCTTGAGGAAACAAAATCTCTTCTAGAAGAAAGAGAAGGAAAGATTAAAGATCTGGAGAAAGAGAAAGACAGACTTAATGAAGAACTTCAAGACAAGGACAAACGTCTTAAGGACATTAATGCTAAACTGATACAAACAGTCAGAGAGGTTGAAAAGAAACAGAATCAGCTTCAGGGGAAACACACACAACTGGAGAATATGCACAAAATGTTGAGTGAGAAAATGAGACGCCCAGAGAACAAAGAGCTGGAAGCCAGTCAACCAGATGAACAGGAAACTAAAAGCAAACTGGGGAAATAACAGCTGAAGTGTTCAAGCCAGATTTTTTAAAATAATGTATGGTGGCAGCTTCTTTTTAAAGACATGCATTTAGGGTAATGTTTTTAACAATCTGTGTCTATGAATATAAACAAAACAGAAAAGCATAAAACTATTTAAAACAAGAGATTTTTCCTATAAATTTTCAGACCAAATTTAAACGAACAACTCAACAATGAGCGTACAAATCCAGTAGGAAGCAATTGTATTTACAGAGACAACTTTTCTTTCTTTTTTTACTGTATATTGCATTAAGAGATATTCTTCAAAACTTAAGATTTTAATAATTGAATCAGATTTTTAGATAATTCGGTTGACAAATAATGCACGCAGTTATGATGTATACATACATTATAAATGGCAATAATTGCAATGTTGTGGTTGTGTTCATTTTAATAGGCTAGGTATTTATTTTGTGGGTTGTGTTACTTCATACTTCTACTATCTGCTACTGTGCCTATAATGGTAAATGTGTGTGTCTCCCACATCTATAAATGACATTCATATAGATCAGTGGCGTCTCCTTTTATTTAACTGTGTTCATGTAACAGGGTCATGACATTCCTCAAGTCGCTGGTGGTGTGAATGGGGTTTACAGTTTACTTAGTTTACTTAGCTAGTTAATAATCCATCGTTTTTAGGCTGAACCCGATGAAAATTAACAACTAAGTATTTCAGAACTATTGGCCTATATGAATCAGTTGTGGATCTTGCACAGTTTAAATATATCATTTGACATGATCTTTTATTTTTAAATAATTGAGTGATATGCTAATATGTATAGATTTTGTTAAAAATATGTAGGTTATTAAATGCATGAGATTGTGCTGGAGACAATCTAGAAACACCCAGGATACTTGATATTAATTACTGATATAAACAGCAAAAGCTACGTGTCGGTTTGCTGGAGTGTGTGGGAGGTGTTTAACCGCAGTTAAGTGAAAGTATTTTTACTCAGAAATCAGACCAGTGTAACGGGTTGTTCAGGTTCAGTTCGGCACTGCACTTCAGCTGAGGCAGAAGATTTGAAGAAAGGTAAGCTAAAGTTCATGCTAACATAGGGGAGAGCAGGGACGAAAGTACCATTTTTCACAAAAATGTAATTTTAAAAGATAATGTTTTAGACAGCGATATATTTTTGCTGTGGTCAGTAACTCACAAGTGTGGTCTATCAATACCAGGAGGAATTTTGTACGAATGTAGAACAGCTTCAGTATAATTTCACTTTGAACATAAGTTGCACATTGTTACTTTCGACCCCGTCAGGTGGGACGAAAGTAACACACAGGTGGGTCAAATGTAACACAACAGATTGTTTTGTGCTAATCTTGTTTTTATTAAATATACTTGACCATGACCTAATAAGTTAATAAGTAACTGAAAACATATTTTGTCCTTTATCTTTGCAAAAAAAATATTAAATTACATTTTCATTTTAAATTTAGAATTTGAGTTTCATCAAATGTTTCAAAAGTAACCCGACAGTACAAACTTGAATTGTTTAGAATATTTTTTTGGGGCAATGTCAATTTATTTTATAAAACATTTTTTCAACAGTTTGAACAATATGAAAATTAAATTAAATTAGTATAATATAAATTCTCAACATAATGTAGCAGTAGTCAAGTTTCCAATCCAGCTGTTTTTATGCAAAAATTCAAAATATGCATAAAAACATCTGAATAGAAACACTGCAAATTCATAGTTGGGTGTGGAAAAGATAAGGTATGGCTAAAAACTAAATGTGACTAAGGTAGGCTAAATGTAAACAGATTGAGTAAATAAATGGAGACATACAGAAATCAGCAACAGATATGTCCAGAAATGCCCTCTCATAAACATCTGGCTGAATCAGACCTCTGTCTGTCTTTCTGACCCTCACTCTTGGCATATTCTGCTAGTATAATACAACATAAACATGTTTTAATAAATGCTGCAACGAGATAATTAGGTGATAAAGAGCAGAATCACTGAAGGACAGAGGAACAACAAGAACTACGACTTCAGCCACAGCCTTCGATGAAATCAACTGAAGATAAAAGACATTAAATCACTCAAGATCTGATTAAACATCTCCACAAACAGCATTACCAGCTTCACTTATTACTTATCACTTATTGTTATTGAGAATTACCAGAGGTTTAGATGTTGATGATTTGTTGAAAATGTTTGGTTTGATGTCACCGTGATCGAGGTCAGTGCTTACTTCAGTTAGGCAGTTTGACTCTTGACTGTTTTAGTGTTAGCGTTTCTTTGGCTGCTATAGCTGTTTGTTATGGCAAGAAAAATAAGAATCGATGTGGTCATCTGCTATATGTTAAGAGTGTAATCTTCATTTAGTGGCTTAATTCACTGAACTATTGACTGAGCTTTTTATGAGCAAAATGTGAATTTTGTGCTGGGTCTCTTCTAGAGTTACAACAAAACCATTTTAATCAGATAATTTGAAAAGCACATTGTTCTCTAAACACTTCAAACCTCCTGCAAGATTCACTTAAACAGACATCAAGAATCAGCGTATAAATCTCAACAATGGTGACATGCTTCATGCTGCAATGCATTCTGGGAGCCATGGATGAGTTTTGTATGAGGCACCCAGAATGCATTGCAGCACGAACCATGTCACCATTGTTGAGATTCATACGCTGATTCTTGATGTCTGTGTGTGAATAAATCTTGCAGGAGTTTTAGGGTACATATTATTTTGATCTGATTTACTCAACTATTTAGTTTTTTTCATAAAGCTCAGTCATTAGATCAGGGAATAAAGCCACTACATGATAACAGTTGTATTCTTATCATCAAACTGCTGACAGCAGCTTAATACATTTTCTCTTGCCTTTTTTGCCATAACAAACAGCTACAGTAACCAGAGAAAAACCAACACTAGTAAAGTCAAGTCAAACTGCCTAACTGAAGTAAGCGCTGAACTCGATCATGGTGACATACATTTTCAACAAATCATCAATATCTAAACCTCTGGTAATTCTCAATAACAACTTTTGTAGATATATGTCAGAAATAAAATCAGTTTGGTTAGTAATAAGTGAAGCTGATAATGCTTTTTGTGTAGATGTTTAATCAGATCTTGAGAGATTTAATGTCTTTTATCTTCAGTTGATTTCATTGAAGGCTGTGGCTGAAGTCGTAGTTCTTGTTGTTCCTCTGTCCTTCAGTGATTCTGCTCGTTATCACCTAATTATCTCATTAACTCCAGCATGTTTCTGTGTTACATTTAACAGCCTGTAGTGTGCACACTGAGCAGTGTTCATTTCATCTGGGCTAACCCATGTGGGGCCTCCATGGAAAACGTGGACAAAATCGGCTGGGCCCCAGTTAGGCAGCCCAGGTGACACCCATCTGGGCCCCACACATCTGTGCTGGCTGGGAACTTGTAATTAGAAAAAAAAAGTATTGCTTCAGCAATTTATTTACTGTACTCGAAAACTGTTGACGAAACAATGACGAAATCACATGATATTTGGCAGCTCAGTCAAGGGTTGCGTGCTGAATGTGCTGTCATAACTTGAAATGCAAATGTAGTCGGGGCTCTGAAAAAATCGCTTTGTTACTTTTGTCCCGGTTCTCCCCTACATGCTAACCATACACAAAATGTCACTTAACAACCGAAATCTACAAGGTAAAATTTACTGTAATTTATTTTCACTGTTGATACTGGCACTGTCAGACTGACCAAATTTGATAAACTGAAAAAGTGTCTATCTGCTGATCGGGTGATGATCCAATCCAATTTTCTTTGAAAAACCGCCACAAATGTAAACATGGGATTTCCAAATTCAGCTATGGCCTATTGCACTAAAACAACTTATACCCTGTCCAAATACCCACACTTGTGATCTTGGCCACTTGAGAGCGCGTGCACGCGACAGGCCTAAAGGCCCCAGTATACTTCAAACGAAATCGAACAACGATTTGATGTGATGTGTACTGTAAAGCTGCTTGATTTTAAGCTATTGAATAAAGTGCTATATATGAAGACGTGACGTGACTGGAGTGCTACTTTGCAGAGCTTGTGCTAACATTCCCATGTTGTTATGATTAGACGCTTTTCTAACTGAAATCTAACTTATGTGACGTCATTTCGAACGAAATCAGGCCAAAACAAAGTTCGAAGTGCCTCATTTCGGAGGCGCGCGTCAGTGCTCGCATGGGACGAGTCTCTGACTCATTTGATCTGTTGAGTTCGTCGAGGTAAGAGCTCCGCGGGTGAAAACATGAACACACTGGATTGCCGCTTTATCGTACAAAATGAAGTTGTGCTTCTGATAAAATTAGGCACGACACTGTTTTTTATGTTTGATACTGTAAGCTTTATTTACTTTAAGCTGCTTGATTTTAAGCAATCTATTGAATAAAGTGCTATATGAAGACGTGACGTCACTGGAGAGCTAATTTGCAGAGCTCGTGCTAACATACCCATGCTGTTATGATCAAACGGTTTTCTTATGCTTTCTATAATACATGCTTGCTGTTTTCTCATTTTTGTTGTGTTTATTTTGTTACTGAGAAGAAAGTGCACGGCACATATTTACATAAACATCGATCTCAGCAGTGTGGGCGGCGTAGATGTTCGTTTACAGTATATCGCTGGTCACACATTTCGAACTTCGTTTTACTCCTCAATGAAGAACTAAAAAGAACTTCGTTTGAAGTATACCAGGGCCTTAAAGGTGCTAAAGAGGATGTTTTGTTTTATACATTTTTGCAATTTTACTTGAAACTGTCTTTACTAACTGATAAAAGACTATTTATTAGGTGCACTGAAAGGAATAATATTAATATACATCATCTGTGCACGAGGTAGGGCCTTAAAAACATCAGCCAATCGTTTAGGCGATCATCGTGTAAACGATTGGCCCTCTGGCTTGTCAATCACTGCCATGATGTTCCTTGACGTTCCGCATGCAATGTTTTTGTCAGGAGACAGGAGTAACAACTGCAGATTATGAGTTAGCTGCGTTGAGTCCGACATAATGAATCCACTAACATGACACAGCGAATGCCGGTGGTAAACACTCGTGTTCCAATACTCGTGCACGGGTTTTGGAAGGCGTTCCCTCAAAATGAGCTGTGAAGGAGGGGGGTTGTTCTTACGTATGCGCTCATTTCAAAAACAGATCCTCTTTAGCACCTTTAAGTGCGCAAGACCCCAATTTGATCCCTAATGGCACCCTAAACCCTCTCAGCCTATTGTGTAATGGCCTCTGGTCTCCTTCCCTGCATACCGCCAGAGCCGGAGCATTACACTTTTTTGGCTTAAGGTTGCAGGCTTGCCTTCCAGGAAAGAATATACCATAACAAGAAGCCACACTCAATAGAACGTTCCATTGCAACTACGGCGCCCAGCAGCCGCCCTGCGTTTCTGCCATTTTGTGTGCTTTTAACAGTTTATTTTACAGACTTTGTGTTTAAGTCTTCCACTTTTTACTCAAAACCTTTGCTCTCTAGAAACCCAGTCAGTTTGGGTTAAAATTCTTTGAAGTTCAAGTATAAGCATTATAAACACTGAATTAATACCAACATATGAAATTAAATTAAGGACATGCATCAGAAAAATTGGGAATGTTGGACAATAAATATATGAATATAACAGCTTGATTGCAGTGTTGTCTAATGTTCGTTAAAGCAAAAGAATCCAAAAGTGGGAATTATGCAATAACGGACACAGCAATGCATCATGTATTTTAAGATCATTACTGTATGTCTGTAGAGTGATCCATTAAAACGTACAATATTTCAATTCAGACCTAGTGGAGTGATACTACTATTACTCCAGCTAGGTCTGATCTATATTGTTCACTGCAAACATAAACTTAAATTTATTAATTATTAATTTACTATTAATAAATGTGTAAAGTTTCATAAAATGGAAATACTCAATAAAGTAGGCAAACTACGTTACCTCAGATGGTTGAATGGTTGGATTTCACAACTGGTAAAATAAAACATGTATAAGACAATACAACATAGGCTACTGTGGGAGCCATACAATTTACTGGTTACTCAATTTAAAAAACTGTTCTAAAAATCGTGCTTCTGATTTGACAGTGAAATTCGCAGATTTTGTGTGCGTAAGATGTGAAGGATTCTATGGTCCAGTTAGTATTTTCACCCCATAATGGTGGCCGTCCATCTAGTGGCTGTTGCCCAAAAATCAGAGTGTCGCCTCTTGGGTTATACTCTTTGATATTAGTGTGCCATTTGGGATTCAGCCAAAAATGCCCAAGTGCAGTGCCCTAAGCGTATCCCATCATGCATTATGTTCGGGAACTCGCATGCCCCGAAATCGCGAGATGTCAAGGAAAACATAAGACTATAAGTTAAATTAATTATATATTACATATAATTTGGTAGTAAAATATTTATGTGTTGCATATTATATGGATGCAAAGATGAGTAAGTAGGCTATGTGTAATTTGTACATCATTTGCAACTGCTTTTTATCACTTAAAGAAGCACCACAATTTTAAAATTGTGTCTTCTGTTAGTTACATAGCGACCACTGAATAGACATAATAATTAAAAAAAAAAAAAAGCTCTGTAAACGCTTGCATTTTTTTTTTCAAAACTAGGCTATAAATGTGTCCCATCGGGTAATCAAGTTCTACACACACTTGCAGTCTTCACGCCCACTTGAACGCTTGAGGCAAATATAATGCAAGTAGACAAGTGATCAAGTGCAAAGACCGCAAGAGTGGGTATTTGGACAGGGCAGTACATGTTATGTGTTTCCCTGGCATCCAAATCAGGCACACATAAATGTCTGGAAACACGATTCCTGGCTGCATGTCAATATCCATGGATTACTGGATCTTTGGAACATTGTAGCAGGAACACTATCGAGTCCAACCTTTAGTTTAATCGTTTGTTTTACTTGCGTTTTCGCAGTTTCCCCTATTGAATCCAGTCATGCAGCAGGCTCCTTTGCCACTCATTCTGGCTGAGGGGGCGTGTTCCGGGTGGGAAAGTGACGTCAATGCATTCCCTCTATGCATAATAATGTACAATGAAGTTGAAACTGCTATGCCCATATCAATTTGCGCATGTTTGAAATCGGGGCTTTTTTTAAAGCTTTTAAAGCTCATTCTGTGTCACTTTGTGTCTTAAGTTCCTGTTAAGGAGACAAAATGGAAGCTGAAAGCAACAGTAAGTTCTGTTAAAAATCAATTTTATTTCAATTACCTTCATAATCAAAAATACCATTAATATGATATAAAAATAATAATAATTTATGCAAGTCTACATTTTTTTCTCTTTTTTTTTCCCAACACAGATGAGTTTCAGATAGTTCTTTCTGAAGAAACTAAATCGGATACCATTCTGTGCCACCTGTCTCATAACATCAGTGCTGTTGAGATGGAGATCAGGTGGTTTAAGGAGACAGATTGTGTTTGTTTCTATAAGAACAAACGGTTGATAGAGGGGATAAGCTATGAGGACAGAGTGAGTCTACCCATTGATGAGCTGGAGAGAGGAAATGTATCTTTACAACTAAAGGAATTAGATGTTGGTGATTACCTGTGTCAGGTCATCAGTGGAGACAGAACAGAGGAGATAACAATACACACATGTGAGTGTTTCATATAACCCCATTCTACATCAGCTCTAATCACCTGTCAGAATGAACTCAAATCTAGAGGTTTGCTAAGCGTTGGTTTGTCACTGATCTCTCATCAGTTTGTGATCAGTAAACTGCTGAAATGAGAAATGAGACCTATTGTTGAAATGTATTTTTAAGATTGTCCTATCAATGTGCCAAAAAATAATTAAAATTAAAGCTGCAAGCAGCATTTACTGGGGTTCAAGCATTTAAGGCCTTTAAGCACATAAAAAGGTATTATATTTTATTTAGCAAGCATGTAAATACTTAGATCATAGATGGAAAAGACCATTTACAGCCAATAGAGGCAATTTAGTGAGGAAAAATATGGTTTTTAAAGGTTTTTTGACAGTTATAGCACCACCTATTGCCCGATCTACACCACTTTTTTTGGGTGTCCTCAGAGTGTGCCCCTATATGTGTGTTAATTTTGGTGAAAATATCTCATTTCGTTTTGAAGTTATAGATACTTATATATACGAGAGCATAAAATATGACCCAAGAACATCTTTGATTGGATTTTTTGCCACTTCATATCAAAATTTTGACATTTGGGCTTTCACGTTTAGTTAATCAGCTTAGGTTTCGTGTTTCCTACGGTGGTTTCATCTCGATCGGACTAACAGTTTCGAAGATATTCTCAAAAGTTTTTTTAAGCGCTGAATCACAATGTAGATTGTGCCGAAATCTGACAAGTCTAGTAGCATTGGTTCCAGCAAAGTTTCAGTAGTCTAAGCATGTGACTTCCATGAAAATGAGTCGACCACACCCAAAGTTATACACTTTTTCATCCAAAACCATTAAAAACATATGTTTTTAAAGCTTTTTAACAGTTACAGTGCCACCTATGGTCCGATCTCCATAAAAATTGGCATGCTTCTTTAGAGTCATATGCTGCATGTGCTCACCTATTTTCGTGAATTTCTGAGTTTTTGTTTAGGCTTTATAGACTTTTGGATATATTTAGCCACGCTCACTTTCTAAATCACCCTGTTACAGCGACCCAAAGGGTAAAGTTCAACTTTTTTTGATGGCAGCCATGTTTTGGACCAAGACACTGCATGCCAAATTTCAAGTCGATCGGACTAACGGTTGCATGGTTACAGCTGTTTTCATGTTTTTTTCAAGTTATAACGCCAGCTAGTGTCCAATCGATGCAATTTTTTTATTGTGACCACAGATTGAGCCCATACACACATGAACCGGGTTTGGTGCAAATATCTCATTTAGTTCTCGAGTTATAGCTATTTTAGTAAAAGTGGCTCCGCCCACATCGTACATTTTGGCGCCCCTTAGCGACCGTGAATCAAAATTTCATGTTTTTTTGATAATTATTGATATTCAGACGCCAGAGAACACATTTCTGCACTGATTTGGTTCCGATCGGGCGAAAAACCTAGGACTAGTTCGCAAAAGTAGGTTTTTCAAAAAAAACAAAATACCCGAAAATTTCGTTCTTTTGACTGCTGTAGCGCCCCCGTCAGGCCGATCGGGGCGAGCCTTGGTGATGTTGTAGGCAGCATGAGTACTACCAGCCCTCAAAGTTTCAAGTCTCTACGACTTACGGTTTGGTTTGCCCGATCACTTTTAGGGGAGAATGCTGATCCTTGGAAAATTTAACAATTACAATAGGGTTTCAGTGCTACGCGCTTGAACCCCTAATTATCAAACCATCTGACATTAGCCTTATAAGATATTGAGTGCTAAATTTCAATCCCTCAATTTCCCGATTATCAGTATTTTCTCTATCTCTGAATTTAACTGGTTAAACTTTTCAACATATTTTTCTGATCACTCTATTATTTTAAATGTTTTGATGTGATTTCACTGTTACTCAAATTTTCCCAACAGCATTCAATACTGATGAAGATGGAACTGAAATATTCTGGTCCAAAAAGGTAATAGAAAAATATACATTTTACTTTAAATACAGTATTTTTTTTATTTATTACAGTATTTTTATACAGTAAATACAGATATGTTTCTAATATTTATTAAACAAATGTAAATAAATGAAAGTATATTTTTGTAGTTCACTTAGCTCCAATAAGATTTATTTAAATAATTTTCTTTTTAATTTATATAATAATTTTAATTTAATTTGCCATTGCAAAAAATAATCTGCATTTCTTAATACAAAACCTCAAAAGGTTTTAACTAGAAGGTTGTTGTTGTCCAATTTTGTCTTCTACTGTCAAAAACATTTGCAGTCACAGCTTGCCACTAGGGCAGTACCCTTAAAGGGCAACTTTGTACCTTATCTACACCTAAAAGGTGCCTCGTAGTAGAGTAGTATAATGGTACTACAATGAGTAAAAAAAGGTACAAAGAAGTACCTTTAAGGGTTTTGTCCCAGTGACACACTATTGTACCAATGAAGGTAACATCTTTGAACATTTTTTTTCTGAGAGTGTTGGATCATCAAACCTAGAGGAATTTGATTGCTCACTTATATAGATTATATTCTCACTATAGTCAACAATACTACTCAACAGTACTTATATCATCAACGTGAACGGTCATATGAGTATTTCACAAAAGTTTGTATTTCATATAAGGTTGTTGGACAATGTTCTTCTCTTCAACAGATCGACAAAAAATGGACTGATGAAGAGAGAATAGAAATGGCAAATTCTGCTTTATCGGCAGGTGAGATCTGTTAGGACTCTCTTTTTTTGTGTGTGTCAATGATCAGGACAAACACAAGGAACACAGTGGACTCCATCTAAAAAAGAAAAAAAAAAAAAACACAAAGCTTAAAGTAAATGAAGTTTGAACACAGGACACTTGATTTATTCAATATAAAATAAATCAAATGTGGTTATCTTGTATATGTGAATGTTTATTAAGGATATAATATGCTTGATTTTTTTTTATCGGGAATTGTGTGTATAGTTTTCCACAGTCTAGAAAAAAGAGATGCACTGAAAGAAGAACAGATGAGTAAACATGAGGACAATGGTGGGTGTTTATGGTATATCACATTTATAGTTTCTCAGGATATGAATAAATAATTTTTGTGTATTTCAAAGTTAAATCTTTAACATGCATATCCACATGGAGACAGTGGATGGAGCAGGTCAGCCATGATCAAGGTTTCAGTAACTGCAGGACATATGGAATTATATAAAACTGATCTGTGATTACTTTTAATTTAACTGATCTTCTTCTAGACAGGGATTCAGGTTAGATTTATCTAGAGCATTCATTTGTTGAAGGCAATCTGGCACTTTTCTTCAAAGACTGAAAGAAAGGAGGAGGTTTAAATTAGGATGTTTTTGAAATGAGGGCTGTGCATTCAGAGTAGGTAACAAACAATGTTGCAATGTACCACACATTCTAGAATGTATTTACCATATCTGCTAGAAACATCCTGTCATTTAATGAGCAATCGTTAGAGTAAATGATAGAAGGAAAATGTTATAAATGTCTTACTTGTTGCCACATGTTAACATAGACACAGATTAGCTAGTTATCATGGGAAAGAGAAAGAACAGGAACTGTAATGCTGTAATGTGTTATAATATAAGGTTAAAAGGCTGATACAGTATACATTTGGGTGAAAATGTGGATTTGTATATGTGAAGTCAGAATTGACATGAACTGCATATCCATAACATGCAATTTTCTTCTCTCTCTCTCTTTTATATATGCTATTACATTTTCCAGATGTCAAAGTGTGCATATTACAGTCTGGGAAAACAAATAATGCAGATAAGGAATTTACTGACTTACTGAAAAGCAGAATTCAGAATCTGAGGGAAGTTGCTACAGTGGAAGAGAGTAGCATTATTTTGGTTTTCTGTCTCGCTGTTTCCCAAACTGATATTAAAGAAGCACTTAAAAGATTCAGTGGCAAGACAGGTTGAGTATATTGTCACTATATTTTAAGTAACAAATAATGTTTTAATTATTCAGAATATTCTGGAGGCATGACTTTTTTATGGTGAGGACATTAGACAAATTTGTCTATTTCCTAAACAGACACTAAGCTGGCTGTTCTAGTGGTGCTTCATCACACGTTTGACCCAGAGAAAATTGTACTAGACAGCAGCAAATGTGTTACCAAGGCAGACATACTCACAGTGGATTGTCTGTTCTATGAAGATGAAGGATTACTGAAGTGTCAGAAGAATTCAGATGCATATGACAAAGTTGTGCATTGGTTAATAGAACAGGTATTTAACAAGATGATCCAAAATATGAAAACTACCATAAAATGTATCATTTGAAAAACATGTCACTCGTAAACTCATGTTGTAATCATTCTTTTACAGGGGAGGAAAACGGGTATCAGAATACATAAAAGTAGGTATAGATTAACTATAATCTATATTATTTAAAATCATTTAAATAAAACATTTCCTGCATGAAAAGTTAGATGCATATGCTTTCTGTTTGCTGTATGTCCTAATACTTAGTAAAAGATTTTAAACTTTAAAACTCTCTCTCTCCAACAGAAATTTTACTCAACTTCTCTTCATTGTTTGGCAGAAGGTTCCTTTGAGGATCAGTACACACCTGTCGCTTTGTCCACCATTGCTTACTGCAATGCTAAATGATTATTAGCTATTAAAGTGTGAATATAGGTTTATATAAAGTGTGCAAATAAAAGTAGTCTGATTATAATAAACCATTTATGTGATGTGGATGAATAAAGAAACAGTCTATAGAGATCATGTTATGTACTGATGAATTATATGCTTCTGCATTTCTCCTCTAATATTTGTCTGAAACCTAAGAGATAAAAAGCATTATTGTATAAATAATTAGGGTGTAACTATTAAATGGGTGTTTTATTGCTTACACAAATTTCCTTGCAGTGGTCAAAGGTGTTTGTTCCACCAGTTCAAAATACATACATTTTCTTGACAGAAATTATTTTACTTTTAATTTTGTCTTTTTTAGAGGTGAAAGCTGTATCCAACTATAGCTTTTGTAGATGGATGCTAAATTGAATATGGAAAATGCTGGCAATAGACAAGTCAGAAAGAGAAATCATTTGAGAAGTTACATTGAGGCAAGACGTTGGCTTTAAAATGTGACTTGACACCGTCTCTTAAAAATAATACATTCTCTAGGTGCGTCCCAATTCACATATGCACTCTTCTATGACATTTTAAGTACAAATAGTGTGAGTAGTGTAAGGCTGGAAGCTTATGCTGCTATTTTGAACCAATAATCGGAAACAAAAAGCAGTTGAAGGATGACGTGCATAATTCAGTTATTTATCTGACTCCAATATAATTAATCTGACTCCATTAAAGTTGTTGTTATTTTTTTACCTTTTATTCATTAAAGGTAAAAGTCTTCCTTAGAACTGATAGGATTATCAGTTACAAAAGGAAAGATTCTCAAAACCTTTAAAGCAGGCAAAGTTATTTATTAAGCTACATGTTTAAATATACAGACAGTAGAATGGAACAACATACTGTATAGAAAACCTAGTTGTAAAGAATAATGCACTGCTGTGCAGAAGAGGCCTTAAAAGCCTTTCTTGTATTAAGAGGTTACGCATCGATGTGCGGGAGTGGCAGGGTTAAAGCCTTTCTGCCAGAACAACAGTTACCTTTCCTTCTTATACCCTGAGCAAAGCATTGTTATACATGAGTGGAATACCAAAACCAACTGACAGGAAGCCAAAGGATATGGCAAATGGGTGGTAATCAAGAGGGGGAGAAGCACATTAGCATATTCTCCTCAATGCATGTTTAAGCAATACCTAGATTGTACATTAGGATACTTTAATGTCTCCATTAAGTACACTGCCATTCAGTTCAGTTTATAAGCTGTCAGATGAGACCAAACATGACATAGTTAGAAAACACTAGTAGATAAATAGCATGAAGTTGAAAGCATATATGTCATGTGAAGCAAATGGTACAGATGAGGTGTGTTGAGGTGTAAACGACTCTGTCTCTCCAGACAGAACCATCCTGTGCCTGGAGTGTCCCAACAGTCCTCAATCAGCATATTAATGAATCCCTCGCACAAGATTGGCATTAGCATACTGTGATGATGAAGGCCATTGTGCCATGTTTAATTCACATGTATACCTTTTAAAGGGATTTCTGAAGTACTAGGGCAGTAAAGAGTTCTACCCATATTTGCTCAGCCCTACAGTAGTGTGTTCACACTGAAAATTCCAAAAAGAAAAAGTGCACTTTAAATACCTGGATGATGCACTAAATTAAAGGATTAGTTCACTTTCAAATTAAAATTTCCTGATAATTTACTCACCCCCATGTCATCCAAGATGTCAATGTCCTTCTTTCTTCAGTCAAAAAGAAATTAAGGTTTTTGATGAATGCATTCCAGGATTTTTCTCCATATAGTGGACTTCAATTGACCCCAAATGGTTGAAGGTCAAAATTGCAGTTTCAGTGCAGCTTCAAAGCATTCTACGTGATCCCAGACGAGAAATAAGGGTCTTATCTAGGGAAACCATCACTCATTTTCTAAAAAAAAATAAATAAAAATGTATACGTTCGGCAACACAATCGAAGCCAATCGAATCAGTGACTCGGATCTCCTATCAAACGGCTAAACTGCTGAAATCATGTGACTTTTACGCTCCGAGTCACTGATTCGATTCGCAAAGCTCCGAAGCAGTGAAATCGGCCCATCACTATATTGTTGAAAATTCGTTATTTTGTTTTTTTGGCACACAAAAAGTATTCTCGTCGCTTTAAATATTAAGGTAACCACTCTAGTCACATGAACTGTTTTAAATGTTTTTAGTACATTAATGGATCTTGAGAGAGGAAGTGTCATTGCTGTGAATGCAGGCCTCACTGAGCCATCGGATTTAATCAAAATATCTTAATTTGTGTTCTGAAGATGAATGAAGGCCTTACGGGTGTAGAATGACATGAGGGTGAGTAATAAATGATATTATTTTCATTTTTGGGTGAACTACTATAACCCTTTAAACCTGCTCCGCCAGTTTTTCCGCCATTCCGCCTCATGATGTAGTTCATGGCACTAGGCAATGCCAAGAGAAACAAGAGGAAGAGGAAAACATAACCATGTGCACAACACAGAGCTAAAACAGCATCACATTTAATAATAAGTTACGTAACAGGGAGACATTCAATTCCATCTGGTAAATAAATGTAGACATCATTATGTCATTTCCCTTTTCAGAGTTTGAAGTGAATTATAAGGTACTTCACCAAACGATATTCAAGGTTTTCAAAAACCAAGGGAAAAAACTGGAACAAACTGAACTACAGTTAAAGGAATCAAAGACTGACTTGGAAAGAGTCTTACAACAACTAGAAACAATCACAGAAAAATTCGGTCTCCTAGAAAATAAAAATGACGTTGATATGAAAGAACCACAGATGCAACAAATAGAAAAACAACTGCTACAAATAACCAAATACACTGAAGAGAAACAGAATCAGCTTGAGGAGAAAGACACACAACTGGAGAATATGAGCAAACACATAAGCGAAAAAGAGAAACTGCTGAAGAGCACAATTAAAGAGATGGAAACCAGTAAACAACAACTAGAGACATTGAGACAGGAGCAAATGAGACAGCAGGAATTGTTGAAGAAGAAAGAACAGTTGAGGATTTCAGGTAAGAAATTTAGTCAATGATAGTAAGCCTTTGTATATTTTAAAATCTTATCAAGCACATACATGTTAATATAGTTGTTTGTTAAGGAAGTAACTTGCTTGATCTAACATCTTGGTTTTATATTTATTCTTCCTTTAGAGTTGAATGAAAAATCCAAATGTCTTGAGGAAACAAAATCTCTTCTAGAAGAAAGAGAAGGAAAGATTAAAGATCTGGAGAAAGAGAAAGACAGACTTAATGAAGAACTTCAAGACAAGCACAAACGTCTTAAGGACATTAATGCTAAACTGATACAAACAGTCAGAGAGGTTGAAAAGAAACAGAATCAGCTTCAGGGGAAACACACACAACTGGAGAATATGCACAAAATGTTGAGTGAGAAAATGAGACGCCCAGAGAACAAAGATGAACAGGAAACTAAAAGCAAACTGGGGAAATAACAGCTGAAGTGTTCAAGCCAGATTTTTTAAAATAATGTATGGTGGCAGCTTCTTTTTAAAGACATGCATTTAGGGTAATGTTTTTAACAATCTGTGTCTATGAATATAAACAAAACAGAAAAGCATAAAACTATTTAAAAAACAAGAGATTTTTCCTATGAATTTTCAGACCAAATTTAAACGAACAACTCAACAATGAGCGTACAAATCCAGTAGGAAGCCATTGTATTTACAGAGACAACTTTTCTTTCTTTTTTTACTGTATATTGCATTAAGAGATATTCTTCAAAACTTAAGATTTTAATAATTCAATCATATTGTTATATAATTCGGTTGACAAATAATGCACGCACTTATAATGTATACATACATTATAAATGGCAATAATTGCAATGTTGTGGTTGTGTTCATTTTAATAGGCTAGGTATTTATTTTGTGGGTTGTGTTACTTCATACTTCTACTATCTGCTACTGTGCCTATAATGGTAAATGTGTGTGTCTCCCACATCTATAAATGACATAGATCAGTGGTGTCTCCTTTTATTTAACTGTGTTCATGTAACAGGGTCATGACATTCCTCAAGTCGCTGGTGGTGTGAATGGGGTTTACAGTTTACTTAGTTTACTTAGCTAGTTAATAATCCATCGTTTTTACGTTGAACCCGATGAAAATTAACAACTAAGTATTTCAGAACTATTGGCCTATATGAATCAATTGTGAATCTTGCACAGTTTAAATATATCGTTTGACATGATCTTTTATTTTTAAATCATTGAGTGATATGCTAATATGTATAGACTTTGTTAAAAATATGTAGGCTATTAAATGCATGAGATTGTGCTGGAGACAATCTAGAAACACCCAGGATACTTGATATTAATTATTGATATAAACAGCAAAAGCTACGTGTCGGTTTGCTGGAGTGTGTGGGAGGTGTTTAACCGCAGTTAAGTGAAAGTGAAAGTGAAAGCATTTTTCCTCAGAGGGTTGTTCTGTTCAGGTTCAGTTCGGCGCTGCACTTCAGCTGAGGCAGAATATTTGAAGAAAGGTAAGCTAAAGTTCATGCTAACATACATGCTAACCATACACAAAATGTCACTTAACAACCGAAATCTACAAGTTAACATTTACTGTAATTTATTTTCACTGTCGTTGATACTGGCACTGTCAGACTGACCAAATTTGCTAAACTGAAAAAGTGTGTATCTGCTGATCGGGTGATGATCCAATCTAATTTTCTTTGAAAAACCGCCACAAATGTAAACATGGGATTTCCAAGTTCAACTATGGCCTACTTCACTAAAACAACTGTCCAAATACCCATATCTTGCGATCTTGGCCACTTGAGAGCGCGTGCACGCGACAGGAAGTAGCCTAAGTGCACAAGACTGCTGAATGATCCCAAATGGCACCCTAAACCCTCTCAGCCTATCGTGTAATGGCCTCTGGTCTCCTTCCCTGGGTACCGCCGGCCAGAGCCGGAGCGTTAGCTTTAGCCGTTACGCCTTTTTGGCTAAAGGTTGCAGGCTTGCCTTCCAGTGGCTTCGCTCTAAATCCGCACTTTCGTGACGTAATGCCACTTTGACTGCCGGGCAAAGTCATCTGCATAGCTCGCAAACGTGCGGGCTCAGGTATGGCAGCTGAAGTGCGCATCGATGGCGCATAGAGGCCGTAAAGTGCGCGCTCGCGAGCACACTTATGAAACCAAAATGATAAATGGGACACCCTACGGTCTCGTGGACTTAACGGACATGCACACGCGGCAGCCATTGTAAGTCAACACAACCGAAAGTGCATAGTAGTGTGCCATTTGGTATTCAGCCAAAAGTGCAGTGCGTATCCCATCATGCATTATGTTCGGGAACTCGCATGCCCCGAAATCGCGAGACAAGGAAAACATAAGACTGTAGGTGTGTTCGACATCACTTAAAGAAGCACCACAATTTAAAAAAAAAATTGTCTTCTGTTAGTTACATAGCGACCACTGAACAGACATTTAGAAGTGTATTTTAAAATGCAAAGTACTGAAAATAATAATTTAAAAAAAAAAAAAAAAAAGCTCTGTAAACACTTGCATTTCTTTCAAAACTAGGCTATAAGTTTGTCCCATTGGGTAATCAAGTTCTACACACACTTGCAATCTTCAAATATATCAAATATAGGAAATAGGTCATGCAAGTAGACAAGTGATCAAGTGCAAAGACCGCAAGAGTGGGGGTGCTTCTCAATATCCCTCCTCGTCTCCTCGCTCCTCTGTCCTCCATCCTATGACCCGGAAAACGATCGAGCTCAGCCATCTTGAAGGACATCTCAATTCTCTAATTGCACCGCGAGGAGGCGAGGATCGAGGAGTGAGGAGGCTTCCCGAGGTGTCATGAGCGAGGATACACAGGTGCATCCTTTGCGGAAGTCTTTCTCATCGAGAAACGTGACGCACGTATAAATTCTTCTCCCCCTTCATATCTGTCACAATAATATAAATGTATGCTTTACTTTTACAGTTTAAATAAACTTTATACCTCATATATTTCAATGGGGCATCTTGCTTTATTAATATTTATTATATATTTTTTTAAAATAACCAAACTTTATTAACATATGGATAGGTCCCTGAAGTGCAGCTGATGACGCTTTGAAGTGACGCTAAAGGGAGTGAGGATATATCATTTCACTTGATTCAATTCCTACGTCCTCGAATCTTTTCCTTGCGTCCTATTGAAGAGGTGGAGCTAAGACGCGAGGAAAGGAAGCAAGGAAAGGAAACGAGGATGCACAAATAAGAATTGAGAAGCACCCTGGGTATTTGGACAGGGCAGTACAGCCCCCCCCCCCAGCCGCTGACAGATCACGTGACTGGACACCATCAAACTTCCAATCACTAGCATCTGTCGAAAGTTTGACCGTTAAAGAAAAAACAACAAAATTACAGTGTGAAGTCTTGGGGCCGGAAATTGTAATTGTTCAGTCTGTGTAACAGTGAAAGATGCCTTTAAGAATTAAAATAGAGGGTATGCACATGACGTCACCGTCAGCCGGAGTGACTGCAGTTACGCCCACTGAGTGTCAGAAAGACTGAGAGGCAGCTTTTCAACGTGAATGCCGCGAAAAACACACAAAACTTTGAGATTGACTGTACAAATAGATTTGACAAAAAAATCTGAGGTATATTTTTACAGACTGCCGAAAGCTAAAGAAAAGAAAAGCAAATGGATCACTGCAGTTCACAGAAACAACTGAACTCCAGGCAGTGAAACGTGGATTTGCAGTTATCATTTGGTCAATATGTTGAATTTTTGGGGAAAAATCATGCCCTATATATTGTATTGTTATATATTGTATTGACAACTCATCAATTAAATATTTACTTGTTATGTTATATTCTGCATAACACTGCCAAAAAACTATAGCCTACAAGTATTAGGACTGGATGATATTACATTGATATAAGTAATCACCCGGATTTAGACCTACCTATAAAACATTCAAATTTACTTTATGTGTTTCCCCGGCATCCAAATCAGGCACACATGTCTGGAAACACGATTCCTTTGCCACTCATTCTGGCTGAGGGGGCGTGTTCCGGGTGGGAAAGTGACGTCAATGCATACCCTCTATACTATGCATAATAATGTACATTGAAGTTGAAACTGCTATGCCCATATCAATTTGCGCATGTTTGATATCGGGGCTTTGCACCTCTGACATTAGGGATTATCATCCCCAACATGGCACTTAAAGCTCATTCTGTGTCACTTTGTGTCTTAAGTTCCTGTTAAGGAGACAAAATGGCTTCAAACAACAGTAAGTTCTGTTAAAAATCTATTTTATTTCATTTACCTTCATAATCAAAAATACCATTAATATGATATAAAAATAATAATCATTTATGCAAGTCCACATTTTTTCTCTTTTTTTCCCAACACAGATGAGTTTCAGATAGTTCTTTCTGAAGAAACTAAATCGGATACCATTCTGTGCCACCTGTCTCATAACATCAGTGCTGTTGCCATGGAGATCAGGTGGTTTAAGGAGACAGATTGTGTTTGTTTCTATAAGAACAAACGGTTGATAGAGGGGATAAGCTATGAGGGCAGAGTGAGTCCCATCGATGAGCTGGAGAGAGGAAATGTATCTTTACAACTAAAGGAATTAGATGTTGGTGATTACCTGTGTCAGGTCATCAGTGGAGACAGAACAGAGGAGATAACAATACACACATGTGAGTGTTTCATATAACCCCATTCTACATCAGCTCTAATCACCTGTCAGAATGAACTCAAATCTAGAGGTTTGCTAAGCGTTGGTTTGTCACTGATCTCTCATCAGTTTGTGATGAGAACTGTTCAGACTGTAGGTTTGCCGAATGACTAAAGAAACGTTGTCAGCAAGATGGTATAAAACTGTACATTTCTTGTCTATTACCACCCACTGAAACTTATACCAACAACATAAGAAATAAGCACAGTTATAATAGCAAAATATGTGGGATAGTGTTGCTACAGTGTGACAATATTGTATTGCAATAGGGAGCACATTAATGTTAATACCAAATCAAAACTAGATAGCACATCATTTGTAATAGAAATGGTTTAATGACAATAAACCCAAATGTGAGAAACCCATTTGTAGACCCCTGATGTACACACATCTTGGCCTACAGGCCTTCATCACTATCAACACCTTTGTGCCTTCCAAATGGCCCTTGTAGCAAAAGAGAGGGGGTTGAAACAGTAAAGCAAATGTCTTTGTTCATTTTAAAATATCTTTGGATATTTTCAGCCTTACAAATGTATTTTTAATACTGCCCTATCAATGTGCCAAAAAATAACTATAATTAACAAACCCTCCGACATTAACATAATAAGATATTGAGTGCTAAATTTCAATCCCTCAATTTCCTGAATATCAGTATTTTCTCTCTCTCTGAATTTAACTGGTTAAACTTTTCAACATGTTTTTCTGATCACTCTATTATTTTGAATGTTTTGATGTGATTTCACTGTTACTCAAATTTTCCCAACAGCATTCAAGACTTATGAATATGGGTTTGAAATGCTTCCACAAACAATCTGGTCCAAAAAGGTAATAGAAAAATATACATATTACATTAAATACAGTATTTTCTTATTTATTACAGCATTTTTATACAGTAAATACAGATATGTTTCTAATATTTATGAAACAAATGTAAATAAATGAAAGTATATTTTGTAGTTCACTTAGCTCCAATAAGATTTATTTAAATAATTTTCTTTTTAATTTATATAATAATTTTAATTTAATTTGCCATTGCAAAAAAATAAAAAAAAATCGGTATTTCTTAGTACAAAACCTCAAAAGGTCCACACTTTCATTCAGTGAAGTTCTCTCTAATCTGGTTTCATTATAATCATCCAGAGCACTTCAACTAGAAGGTTGTTGTTGTCCAATTTTGTCTTCTACTGTCAAAAACATTTGCAGTCACAGCTTGCCACTAGGGCAGTACCCTTAAAGGGCAACTTTGTACCTTATCTACACCTAAAAGGTGCCTCGTAGTAGAGTAGTATAATGATACTACAATGAGTAAAAAAAGGTACAAAGAAGTACCTTTAAGGGTTTTGTCCCAGTGACACACTATTGTACCAATGAAGGTAACATCTTTGAACATTTTTTTTCTGAGAGTGTTGGATCATCAAACCTAGTGGAATTTGATTGCTCACTTATATAGATTATATTCTCACTATAGTCAACAATACACTCTTAAAAATGCTGGGTTAAAAACAACCCAAGTTGGGTTGAAAATGGACAAACCCAGTGATTGGGTTGTTTTAACCGAGCGGTTGGGTTAAATGTTTGCCCAACCTGCTGGGTAGTTTTATTTAGACCAACTATTGTTTAAAAATTGCTATATGGCTAGCTTAAAATGAACCCAAAATAGTTGGGAAATTAAAAACCAGATGCAATTAGAGGCAACAATAATAGACAAAAGGTGAATGTTTATTAATAAGCTTTAATATTTTATTAATATAAATTTAATAGTTTATTAATATAAATTTATTAATAAGCAATTTAATAAATGTTTATTGTTTAATAATTATTCATTGAACATTAATAAATGTTCATTTCCAACATACTTTGGGTTAATTTTAATTAAGCAATACAGTAATTTTTAAACAATAGTTGAGTTAAATAAAACTACCCAGCAGGTTGGGCAAACATTTAACCCTACCGCTGGGTTAAAACAACCCAATTGCTGGGTTTGTCCATTTTCAATCCAACTTGGGTTGTTTTTAACCCAGCATTTTTTAGAGTGTACTACTCAACAGTACTTATATCATCAACCTGAACGGTCATATGAGTATTTCACAAAAGTTTGTATTTCATATAAGGTTGTTGGACAATGTTCTTCTCTTCAACAGATCGACAAAAAATGGACTGATAAAGAGAGAACAGAAATGGCAAATTCTGCTTTATCGGCAGGTGAGATCTGTTAGGACTCTCTTTTTTTGTGTGTGTCAATGATCAGGACAAACACAAGGAACACAGTGGACTCCATCTAAAAAAGAAAAAAAAAAACACAAAGCTTAAAGTAAATTAAGTTTGAACACAGGACACTTGATTTATTCAATATAAAATAAATCAAATGTGGTTATCTTGTATATATGAATGTTTATTAAGGATATAATATGCTTGATTTTTTTTATCGGCAATTGTGTGTATAGTTTTCCACAGTCTAGAAAAAAAAGATGCTGCAGTGCTGCAGACAGAGAAACAGACACAGACTGAGGAGAACGACATACAAAAGGAGGATTTGAGCAAACAGAAGAGTGAACATGATGACATGAACACAGGGATAGAAACCAGTAAACAAGAGGAAAAGGAAACCAAACCAGAAAATAAAATAAAACGGCTGAGTAATCAACAACCAGGATGTTCAGATCAGAAATTACCGGACAATGGTGGGTGTTTATGGTATATCACATTTATAGTTTCTCAGGATACATCTGAATAAATAATTTTTGTGTATTCCAAAGTTAAATCTTTAACATGCATATCCACATGGAGACAGTGGATGGAGCAGGTCAGCCATGATCAAGGTTTTATTAATTGCAGTACATATGGAATTAAACTGATCTGTGATTACTGTTGATTTAACTGATCTTCTTCTAAACAGGGATTCAGGTTAGATTTATTTAGAGCATTCATTTGTTGAAGGCAATTCGGCACTCTTCTGAGTGGCTTTAAAAATTGTCTGATGATGGTAATTTCCTGACATTTCATCGTCAAAGACTGAAAGAAAGGAGGAGGTTTAAATTAGGATGTTTTTGAAATGAGGGCTGTGCATTCAGAGTAGGTAACAAACAATGTTGCAATGTACCAAACATTCTAGAATGTATTTACCATATCTGCTAGAAACATCCTGTCATTTAATGACCAATCGATAGAGTAAATGATAGAAGGACAATGTTATAAATGTCTTCAGTCTTAGTACTTGTTGCCACATGTTAACATAGACACAGATTAGCTAGTTATCTTGGGAAAGAGAAAGAACAGGAACTGTAATGCTGTAATGTGTTATAATATAAGGTTAAAAGGCTGATACAGTATACATTTGTGTGAAAATGTGGATTTGTATATGTGAAGTCAGAATTGACATGAACTGCATATCCATAACATGCAATTTTCTTCTCTCTCTCTCTCTCTCTCTCTTTTATATATACTATTACATTTTCCAGATGTCAAAGTGTGCATATTACAGTCTGGGAAAACAAATAATGCAGATAAGGAATTTACTGACTTACTGAAAAGCAGAATTCAGAATCTGAGGGAAGTTGCTACAGTGGAAGAGAGTAACATTATTTTGGTTTTCTGTCTCGCTGTTTCCCAAACTGATATTAAAGAAGCACTTAAAAGATTCAGTGGCAAGACAGGTTGAGTATATTGTCACTATATTTTAAGTAATAATGTTTTAATTATTCAGAATATTCTGGAGGCATGACTTTTTTATGGTGAGGACATTAGACAAATTTGTCTATTTCCTAAACAGACTCTAAGCTGGCTGTTCTAGTGGTGCTTCATCACACGTTTGACCCAGAGAAAATTGTACTAGACAGCAGCAAATGTGTTACCAGGGCAGACATACTCACAGTGGATTGTCTGTTCTATGAGGATAAAGGATTACTGGAGTGTCAGAAGAATTCAGATGCATATGACAAAGTTGTGCATTGGTTAATACAGGAGGTAACAAGATGCTCTTTACAATATGCTCTGAAATATTTCATTTGAAAATCATATCACTGTTTTCTCAGTAAGCTCATGTTGTAATCATTCTTTGCAGGGGTGGAAAACAGGTGTCGAAATATCTAACTGTCAAAGTAAGTTAAAATCACTTTTTAACAGCAAATACATGATTTAATCAGTATTATTTATATGTTGCTAATCATTTTATCTTCATTTCTAGTGATTTTACCCACATATTTTACAAACTCAGGGCCTAGACAAATCCAAAATGAAAGCCCACACAAATCAATTAAGGTAAGCCTCATTTATAAAGCGTGCGTATGCACAGATTTGATCTTAGAGTGTGCATACGCATAAATCACCAACGCTCATATTTATAAAAACGGTCTTTGAAGTGGAAAAGTACTTAGTGCCGTGTCAGGGTCTGAGCAGACGTACACATTTTTCCTTTCTATTTCCTTTCCTTTCTTCATTCTAAATTAAAGGATTTGGACAATGATTGGTGATTTTTTTTTTATGAGGCAGAGAACTAAAACCATTCAGCTGTGCGCAAGTTCAAAATCATTTGCAATTTATAGATTTCACATCTGAAAGAGAGGCGTACACGTATTTTCTGTGCGTAGGGTCATTCTATGAATCAAATGTACGCATGGTTGAGAAATGATAGTAAGATTAAATGCAGAACTGTTTCTATGCAACATTTTATAAATGAGGCCCCCTGTCTTAAACTGTTACACCTAAAATGCTGTTTAAAATGTCAAAGACTTTTTTTTATTTCTCTGGTAAACACATGTCTACAGAATGAAGGTGAATCTCAGCCAATTATGAAAAAGAGGCCAAGACAGGAGAACAGTTCTATAAGTGAGTTTTTGAGGAATCATAATAACCAATTGTTTATTTACACATATTACATGCTTGGCTTTTTGATTATAACTCATCTTTCAGGAATTGATTTTTAAAACTGTGTTGTTATTATCTTGCATCTATTTTTATGATCTTATTTGTACATTCCCATTTTACTTAGTCCATCTCAATTCATTTTCCAGAGGGGGCCAAAGTGTGCTCCATTTTGGCTGGAAAGACAAGTAACTGTGACAAGGAATTTATCACCATTCTAGGAAAAAAAATTGAGAATCTGGGAGAAGTTGCTACAGTGGAAGAGAGTAACATTATTTTGGTTTTCTGTCCTATTGTTTCTCGAACTGGAACTGACATTGAAGCAGCACTGAACAATTTCAATTACTCTACAGGTTCTCTGATCATCACATTATTTTAACTTTATTTTAAAGAGTACTTTGAGTCAAGGTGATACATTTATATTTGTTTGTTCTTGAACAGACACTAAGCTGGCTGTTCTAGTGGTGCTTCATCACACGTTTGACCCAGAGAAAATTGTACCAGACAGCAGCAAATGTGTTACCAGGACAGACATACTCACAGTGGATTGTCTGTTCTATGAGGATAAAGGATTACTGAAGTGTCAGAAGAATTCAGATGCATATGACAAAGTTGTGCATTGGTTAATAGAACAGGTATTTAACAAGATGATCCAAAATATGAAAATTGCCATAAAATGTATCATTTAAAAAACGTCACTCGTAAACTCTAAATTCTTTTACAGGGGAAGAAAACTGGTGTCAAAATACATAAAAGTAGGTATAGATTAACTATAATCTATATTATTTAAAATAATTTAAGTAAATAAAACATTTCCTGCATGAAAAGTTAGATGCATATGATTTCTGTTTGCTGTATGTCATAATGCTCAGTAACACATTTTAAACTTTTAAATCTCTCTCTCTCTCTCTCTCTCAGAAATTTTACCCAGTGAATCAGCCTGGTATACGTCTTTTAATATTTTCAAGAGACATTGAGGATCAGTACACACGTCGCTCTGTCCACCATTGCTTACTGCAATGCTAAATGATTATTAGCTATTAAAGTGTGAATATAGGTTTATATAAAGTGTGCAAATATAAATAGTCTGATTATAATAAACCATTTATGTGACGTGGATGAATAAAGAAACAGTCTACTCTGTAGAGATCATGTTATGTACTGATGAATTATATGCTTCTGCATTTCTCCTCTAATATTTGCCTGAAACCTAAGAGATAAAAAGCATTATTATATAAATAATTAGGGTGTATAACTATTAAATGGGTGTTTTATTGCTTACGCACATTTCCTTACAGTGGTCAAAGGTGTTTGTTCCACCAGTTCAAAATACAGTACATAAACTTTCTTGAAAGATTACCATTGTGACTCCAACTGTGACTGTGACAACTCTAACTGTGACTTAACTGTAAATTATTGTGTAATAAACATTAATCTTCATTTGCCTTTTGTTACTTTATGCTATTTTACTTTTAATTTAGTCTTTTTTTATCTACACTCTAAAAAATGCTGGGTTAAAAACAACCCAAGTTGGGTTGAAAATGGACAAACCAAGCAATTGGGTTGTTTTAACCCAGTGGTTGGGTTAAATGTTTGCCCAACGTGCTGGGTAGTTTTATTTAACTCAACTGTTGTATAAAAATTACTGTATTGCTTGCTTAAAATGAACCCAAAATATGCTGGAAATTAACATTTATTAATATGTTTAATAAATGAGCATTTATTAATAAGATAATGAACAATAAACATTTATTAAATTGCTTATTAATAAATGTACACCTTTTGATTATTATTGTTGCCTCTAGTAATTATGTGTCTGATTTTTAATTTCTCACCTATTTTGGATTCATTTTAAGCCAGACATATAGTCATTTTTAATCAGTAGTTGGGTTAAATAAAACTACCCAGCAGGTTGGGCAAACATTTAACCCGACCACTGGGTTAAAACAACCCAATTGCTGGGTTTGTCCATTTTCAACCCAACTTGGGTTGTTTTTAACCAAACATTTTTTAGAGTGTAGAGGTGAAAGCTGTACCCAACTATAGCTTTTGTAGATGGATGCTAAATTGAATATGGAAAATGATGGCAATAGTCAAGTCAGAAAGGGAGATCATTTGAGAAGTTACATTGAGGCTAGATGTTAGCTTTAAAATGTAACTTGACACTGTCTCTTAAAAATAATACATTCTCTAGGTGCGTCCCAATTTGCGTACTTATGCACTGTTCTATGACGTTTTTAAGTACAAATAGTGCGAGTAGTGTGTTCACACTGAAAAATCCAAAAAGAAAAAGTGCACTTTAAATACCTGGATGATGCACTAAATTAACAGAAAAAACCAAGTGTGTAATGTTGGACATTTCATGCACTCAACTGTCGCAGCATTAATTACATTGCGGAGGGGGATCAGATGTTGATGTTTAATGACAAAATAACCTTATAAAATTTACACACTACATGGATGAGTACATAAGTACAGCGTGTCATTTGGGACACAAGTTCTCTTTATCAGTAGGCCTATACCGCTCAGTCATGTCTTTTAAAGATATTTCTTTTAAAGTTATCTGTGAAGGGTTTTTTAATTATTATTGTTTAAATGTAAAGGTACTTTAAAATTGTTTGAAAAATTGTTCCTTCACTAATGATTACTTGACAGTCCACTTTTATAGAATAAATATAATTTAAACACACCTGCAAATAAGACACAGTCACCAAAATCAAAACTCCACAGCACACTGATATATACAACCTGTATTTATGAAGTAGTGCAGATATCAGTACATAAATTATTTAATGTTTAATTTCAGCTATACAAGTGATCTGCTCATTCCACTCATTTCTCCATCATCATCATCATCATCATCCAAACCCAGTGCTTTGCTGAAGATTGAAACCCTTTTGATAAACATGCACAGCTGTTGCATAGAAATCACCTCTATATTCTCTTTCATGCAACTTAATAGTGTTTTTTCTTTGATGTAATGTGTGAACTTTGAATAAAGAAGGGAAACCCACAATGTCTATTTTAGGGCTTGTTTTTTTTGTTTTTTTTTTCATTCTTTCAGAAATAAATTAAAATATAAAGACTTGCTGGTGAGGTCAAGCTGGGGAGATAAGTGAGTGGCACTGCTAAAGAAACAAAAGAAGGTTTAGCAAACCAAAACTGACCACATGGTCGAAAAATCACTGATATATGCAGTGTAGTGACTCTGTCTATCAGCATTTCTGGGTTAAAGAGTTGAAGAGTTCAAATAAAAGTTATTTTAGCACTGCAGTGAAATTGCAACACTGACTATATGTGGCAGCTTTAGGAAATGCAGGGATCATGGTGTAGTGCTGCCCAGTGTCTTTTTTAATACTCCAGATTGTTGTTTGGGGAGAAATTGTGCTTTTTGCAGGTAGACCATAGTCAATGTAACTCTGAAACAAATGTTGCATATGTACAAGAGTGTGAAAATGAAGTCAGATGAGTTTACATTTTTTTTTTTTTTTTTTTTGTGGCTATGCTTTGGGAGGGGGACTTGGTTGACTGGTTGTCAGGAGTGAATTTGCTTCAGCAAAGATAAGACAGAGACATACAGAGCAACATTTTGGTAACAGACATTCATTCAATCAATCAATCACATTTATCAGACACAGATACATAGTGCAAAACAAGTTTAGACCCCATTTATGCAGTTTCTATGACATTATAATCAAAGACACATCCAGATTTGACTCCGCCATACTAAGTCTAAGCCAGTCTGGGGGGTGTGTGACTGTTTTTGGCTGTCATAAGGGGCTGTTTTGTGTCATGTGACCACAGGAACTAACTACTTCTGAAAGCAAATGCACATAATCAGCTCAACAGCCAACATGCAGGTCAATATTTGCATGTTTAACTGGAGCTGATCGGGGGTCAAGCGTCTGTAAGCAATGCTTTCTGTGATCAAAACTAACTGAATTCATAAATGCAAGTTTTATCTGAAACATACTGAATGTAATACTGGATGAAGTGCCCGCATCTGCTTATTACATGCATTCATAAGGCACCCACAGTGAGAAAAAACTGTCACAAAAACCCATCAGATGAGTCCTAATGTTTTTTTATCTTCCAAGCAGAGGTTTGTTGACAGTGTTAGATTATAATGAATGTGATTATTCACAGGACTAGTTTCTACAAGGTCTAATGTCAAGTTCAGACATTGGTCTTAGTTTGAATATGATGCTGTTGCATAGACAATGAGGCCAGTCAGAGTTTAAACTCAGAAGATAAAATCTGTGTGGTGAAAATAGAGCCAGAGAGGAAAAGCTTGACCTCACCAAAATGATTTACAACATAAATTAAAGCTCAGTACAAACAAGTGGGAAAAAAACACCTTAAAAACAGACAAATTGTAATGTTTATTAACGATTCTTGTTTACTCTGATATTTTTGTTTGTATCATATCTGTGTAAATATAATTTGCACATATATATTTGAACTATTTTAGGGGGAAAGTCATTGTCTTTGTCAATATTAATTGCAACTTCTGTCAGGAAACAGTTCTCTTAACATCTAAATTAAACAAAAGTATTTTAATGGTGATTTCTTTTTTACAAGGATCCTTCTCCCTGGCCCAAAAACAAACCGTAAACAGTAAAAGTTGCTTTCCATATGCAAGAGATCTCGGAAAAGGCGGCTAACGCGCATGTTAACCACCTAAATTCAGCCAGGGGGACTTTAAAACAACTTTTAACTTGTTACATTTTCATAAGTTGATAAAAATGATATATTTTCTTTGTGTAATTAGACGCTGCAGTTCATAGAAGTAAATCTCGTTTACTAGTATATATACAAATATATATATATACAATCTTTTTCTTTATAGCATGACAAAGTCACAGACACCCTATTTTATGTGTACTAATTTTACAATCAAAGAGTGATGTAAGGGGGCAGAGATGATAAAAAGCAGCATATTTGTACACATACAGGGGGGTGATCGTACTTCCTCTTAGTTCAGGGAAGAATAACCTTGCACTTTAAATTCGAATCACGATAACCTAATAAATACGATCAATGAGATTATACATAGTACATTTGAGCTCTTTCTGGATGGAGCTGTATTCACACACACACACACACACACACACACTGCCACATTATGTTCACGTATCGTGATTGAGACTTCGTCGAGTGTACTTTGGACTGAATCACACTCACATCAGCACTGTGAAGCATCTCACATGATTAAAACCATTACTACGAGCAGCAGGTGGAAGACGTGTGCGGCCTCAGGTGAGAGAATGGTGTTCCATACCGAACATTTTCCCATGATGCACTGTGCATGTGCGTATGCATGTGTTGGGCTGTGTAAGGATGTCGATCAGGAGGAACACTCTCCCTACTACCACACCAGATTTCTCTCTCGGAAAGTCCTCTCTGTCACTTTCTCTCTCTCTCTCTCTCGCACTCGCTTGGAAGAGCAGAGCAGCTAAAACAAGCGGAATCGGTTACTACATACAGTATATTGCTTCAAGAAAACGCTTCTAAAATATTAAGGGCTATAGTCATCCTCAATAATCTAAAGTGCCTTTTCTGTGAGAGTCGAGCAGGGCGGCTGAACGGGCCCTCTGATGCTGGGATACGTTCATATACTGATTCTTTCACAGACGTTCTCTTCAACACATTGGCACACGCACACAGACACACATCGACACATTCAAGAAACATAATCAATTACATCTGTCCTGAAATCAGGCTGTCAGGACAAACAGAGCGACAGAGACAGAGAAATGCAAGTCCTGTCTTCTCTCTGGAAAGATGGAGGGATGGATGAGTAAATAAACGTGTCGAGAGATGAGTCATTTGCTTTTTCCCGAAGTGCTGGAACCCCTGGAACCCCGGTCTCCTCCTTCGCCCCTCTCTCTCTCTCCCCTTTCACCTCTATCTCCTCTCTCTTTATCAGATGCGTCCCTCTTTTCTGAGCTTTTGTCCGATGCTTCTATTTTATCTGATCGGTCTGAACGCTCAGACTTCTCTGACCTCTCTGATCTCTCCGCCCCCTCCAATGGCTCCGCCCCTTCAGAACGCTCCTTGCGCTCTGATTTATCAGGGTCAGTTGAGGAGTTTGTGGCTTTTTCCCACTTGGCAATTTCCTCAATCTCTTTCAGGCTTGCGTTGATACTGTTGACCCAACCTTTCAGATCCTCCTGTCGGACAGAACATAGACACACTTAATATTTATCAAACACTTTTGACCAACTCTGATCTTTTTCCCTCAGATGGGGCTTTGTTTGACGTACCTCGTCCTTAGCCAGGAAGATGTAGTCCCCTTCAGCAGTGGTCCTGAAAATAATCATTAGAAACATAAATATATATATGAAGAGTATTAAAAGGGAAAGATCATATGAAGTTAAGAGTTTGTGGCTTTCGATTTTTTTAACATTTTTTAAAGTTTCTTATCTATTTTATCCTATGATGGCAATGCTGTATTTTCAGCAGTCATTCCTCCAGTCTTTAGCGTCACACAACCCTTCAGATATCATTCTAAAATGCTGGTTTAGTGTTTAAGTAACATTTCTTATTATTATTATTAATGTTGAAAACAGTTGCGTCGCTTAATATTTTTGTGGAAACTGTGCTACATTTCCCCACAATATATTCTTTAGAAAATATACAAATTTCTTTCATTTATTTGAAATATAAATCTTTGTAGAAATATGTATTTACTGTGACTTTCAATCAATTTAATGCATCCTTGCTGAATAAAAGTTTTAAAAAAGAATCTTACTAACCCCAAACTTTTGAACAGTAGTACAATATTTGGTTATTTCCAAAGAAATAAATAAATCCTTCTGTATGCCCTGCCCCCTATCTTTCAGTTTAAATAGAAAATAAATCAAAACAAGAAAAGCATGGGGTCTTTAATGGAATGTTTACTGAGAAGTGCATTTCCTTCATTGTTGTTTGTCTTTTTTTTTTTTAGCAAGCAAGCAATGCAGCAGTTATTACAATGTGCTAGTTTTACCTGAGAATAAAGACATTCTTCTTCTTTTTGTATCCATTGGTAGTGTCAAATTCGCAGATGGACAGGTTGAGAAGTGGTTCATCGTTGTAGGGTGTGGTCTTGTGTCGTGCGTCCTTGTAGAAACCGATCTCCCCTTGTTTGAGCACGCAGAACAGATTAACCCACGACTTGCTGCAGTAGGTGTAAAAGGTTAGAAATAACTCTGTGAGATATTAAGCCTTACCACGGCATTTAGTATTGCTATTATCAGACAAACACACTCAGAACAGCATTACTAATATACTATTCCATGAGCACCATTGAGTCCCCAATATTCAGAACAGCAGTTGATCAGTATGGGTTTTAAATAACTAAAAAAAAAATACATTTGGTCCCACAATCTTGACTAGTACATCTTTGACTATTCAAATTACATATTTATCATATTGGAAATGAACCTCAGTATGCCATATTCAAACTTAACCCTATACTGAATGTAGTATATTTTCAGTATGTAAAGGCTCAAATCACACTAAATTCATAAAATTCAGTGAGAGCTCTCTTAATGTACATAATTTACCAGAATAGCTTTTAAAGCGGCAGGTTGTAGGTCATGCAGTAACAAGTTAATGTACAACAGTTAATGTAATTTATGTTTGCATTATTAGGGGCCAAGCACCGAAGGTGCGTAGGCACCTATTGTATCCGTTGGCGTTCTTTTTTTTCTTCTTTATTATTCTTCTTCTTCTTCCGCTCTTGAAGTCTATGGCAGCCCATAGAACCGCTTGCGGGAAAGTTATGAAATTTGGCACACAGTTAGAGGACAGTCTGACCTTTGTCCACAGCCAATGTGGAGTCTCTAACTCAATCTCTCTAGCGCCACCAGCTGTCCAAAGTTGCACTTATGTTTATGTTAATAACTTTTGAACCATAAGGGTTAGAAACAAAATTCTTTTTTCCTCTGATTCCTTGGGTCGATTGCACCCTATGACGTCATTTTCCGTCATGAAAATTTTTCCGCCATTTTTAATTTTCTGAAAAACCTACTTTTTCGAACTCCTCCTAGGCCGTTACTCCGATTTTCACGAAAATTGAACCAGATCATCTTCAGACGATGCTGACAAAAAGTTATGGAATTCAAGTCGATTGCTCAAACCGTTTTCGAAAAACACACGAACGAATTGTACGTAGCGCTTGCGAAAATAGAAGTAAGGCTGTATCTCTGTAACACTTTATCATATTCAGACCAAACTTGGTACATGTCATGACAAGCATGACCTGAGGCACCATGCAGTGTTTCGGCGCAGCGCCACCTACTGGTGCGGAGATATGAAAAATGGCTATTTTTGCTTGGTCTCGTTGGATTCGGGGAATCATGCCGAGTCGAATGATGTCCAATTTTCCCACTTCGGCCATTTTGGCCGTCGGCCATTTTGAATTTTGTGCTAAAATGCTGTATTTTACGAACGCATTAGCGTATCGTTACGAAACTCGGTATGGGTCATCAGCACAATGCCCTGAAGGAGCCTGAGAAGTTTCGGACCAGCACCACCTTGTGGTCAAAAGTTATAACAAAATTTACAAAAATGCTAATAACTTTTGTCTATATTAACCAATTGTAATGAAAGTGGTCTCTGTAGATTCCGTGGGTCATGCTGAGAACATAGATACCATAGTCAGCTGAACTTCCTGTCCGCCATATTGTTTTTCTTTAAAAACCTACTTTTTCGAACTCCTCCTAGACCGTTGCTCCAATTTTCATCAAAATTGAACCGTATTATCTTCAGACCATGCCGACAAAAAGTTATGGATTTCAAGTCAATATGTCAAACCGTTTTCGTATACCAGAGCAAAGAATTTGAGGCATGATTCAAAAACGACTCTTGAAGATGAATCTCTGCAATGCTTTGACATATTGACACCAAACTTTGCAAGTGTCATTGTCACCTCACTCTGACCATACCACATTAATTTGGTCACAGCGCCACCTATTGGTCGAAAGTGATAAACCAGTAAGATTTTTGATCATTTTTCAGCTCTTTTGCCTAAAATGAACTTAATAGGTCTTTAATTGCTCACTGTTGCAGTTGGTCTGATGCTTCCAGCCATGTTGGCTGGCTTCTTGTGCTGTTTTTGTGCTTGGCCCCGTAATTGCTGCTTGCAGCTATATTTACATACTGTGTTTGTTTACTATCTAACAATATGCATGCTATTCTGAACACAGTGTTATTTGTGGATAAAATTAGCATAATTAGCTAATAGCTCGGTAACATGATTTCTAGTGTATTAGCAGTAGCGATGAGAAGCATTTAGATGATCCATAATAAAATTATAATGATCAGAAAAAAATTCATAAATAAAGATAGAGTTTATGTCAGGACATTGCAATCAATTACTAGCCATTAGCAGCTAGTAAGAAACACACCTGTTTGGGCTTCTTTCTTTCCCCTCCTCTTCGTGTTTCCTGTACAAGAAGCCCTCATGATTGACAGTGTGGGTAGGAGGCTGAGGTGTGGATGGGACGCTCTGAGCAGGCGCAGAACGGGACCTCCGTGGCTCTTCGGGTTCTTTTGGACGAGGTCTTCGCCGTGGTTTGGGGCGGTCACGAGCTCGAGGGCGATCCAGGCGGCTCACTGGTGCAGAGAGGCTACTGGATGGTCTGTACGCCTCTCCCCTCGCCTGAAAAAGAAGATATTCTTTGTGCATGTACAAACTGTTTATTGATACTGAATCTGTGTATATGGAAATTAGGTGTTTTTTGCATGACATTCTCACTTCATGACATTCAAGTGCTTTTTTTGCTTATAAAAATATATGTACATACTGTACTGTATCACACTTTTACTTATATCTGCATACAACAAAGTCTGCATAAGATCAATCTTACCTAACCAATAAAATGAGTATAAAAATACTTCAGAGACTGAGCTGAGATCACAGTTCTGCTCTATCACCTCCGTGCCCTTGAGCAAGACACCGAACCATACTTCAGAGGCACTTTATGTGCATTAAGTCTACACTTATTTCTACTTTGAATGACACACATGGCACAAAAATCTTAAACCTTTAAATCAGTGGTGTGTGGACTGATTTAAAGGTAAAGAGAATCACCCGAACATACACTACCAATCAGTTTGGGGTCAGTAAGACTTTTATAAAGCAATTAATACTTTTATTCAGCAAGGATCCAATAAATCGATTATTAAAGACTTTTACATGGTTACAAAAAAAAAAAACCTTTAAATAAATGCTGTTGTTTTGAACTGTCAATACATCAATGAATCCTGAATCCAAAAATGTATCACGGTTTACACAAAAATATTCAAGCAACACAACTGTTTTCAACATTTATAATAATAAAAAATGTTTCTTGAGCACCAAATCAGCACTTTAGAATGATTTCTGAAGGATCATGTGACACTTGGAGACTGCAGTAATGGCAGGTTTGCCATCACAGGAATAAATTAAATTTTAAAATGTATTCAAATAGAAATAATTTATTCTAAATTCTAAAGCCTTGTTGTGAGCCTTGGAAAAAACCTTTCAACACAATAAAAAAATCTTACCAACCCCAAACTTTTAAATGTAGTGTTCTACTAATTGTTTGGAGCATGAAGCATTAAAATGGTGATGGGGAATATGATGCATGATTTGAATCTATGACAAATATAAAATCCAGTACAGACACATGACACATACATTGCAAGCTTCTCTCTCCTGCACTTGCTCAACAATCTCAGCCATAGTGGAACGCTTCTCCCTAAAAAAGATGAGAAAGCCAACTTAGAAGTTAGATACCCATATACAGATAAGAACACACACATACACAGATTTGCTATTTTTTCATGGCAGAGACTTTCTTTTGACTTTTATGCGTTTATATTGAGCTAATTATAGTTTCTAAATCTTAACCATAGACATAACCCTCACTACAAACTCAGCATTTTTATATTTTCATTATCATTTATATTTCATTATTCTGTATTATTTTGTATGCATTTTTATAGTATCATTTATATTTTGAATTAGCATTTGTTTTTATATTTTCACTATTCGTATTCATTTTAGTTTTTGTAATTTTGTTGTGCTTTTGTCAGTTTTATTAGTATTTTTTATATTTAGCTTTATTTTTATTTCAGTTCTAGTAGTTTTAGAGCTTTAGTACAACTTCTTTTATTTCAGTTAAATGCCAATGAAACATTTTCAATTTTTGTTTTCCATCTAATATTTATATTTTACTTTATTCCCACTCAATTAATTAATATTTCAATGAACAAAAATGATTTTAATAGTTAGTTAATAATTACAGCACTGTTCATTAATTACCGTAGTAAATTTATTAAGCTTCATTGAGACTGTTGGCTGATTTCAGCTTTTACTCTCCTCGTGGGGATCTTTAACCCAAACCCTAAACACACCTCTAAAAGCAAATGCATTTTAGAATTATTATTATTTTTTTTTTTATGAATAATTTTTACCTTTAAAGACATCACAGAAAGGAGGATTTGGTCCAAAGTATAGCCAAACAAACACATATACACACTCACCCAGATAGTTTCTTGTCGGATGGCTCTTTCCCAGACTCTGCATCGCTGGAGTCATGTTTCTGTACTCGCTGCCTACCGCTGCCCTCCTGCTCACTGGACGACTGTCTCTCCATTCTTCGGCGGTAGCGTTCCTGCCTAACAATCAGCGGGAGCTCGTTAAGTCGCGCCTGGATCTCCTGCTCGCTGGAGGTCTGCCGGCCAAGCCGGTATTCTCTCTCCCGCCGCAAGTGATCCATCTGCGGGTCAGAGCGGCTCCCACGGGGGTCTCTTTGTAAACGGCTGTGGATCATCTCCAGGGAGGGGTCCAGGCCCATAGGAGGAGCTGGGACACTTGCTCCTCCACCAGCGAGCTGAGCTCGGTGAGCCTCCAGTAAAGGTGGAACAGCTTTGTGAATGTGGTTGATTTTGGGCTGAAGGCAGTCAGCTTTAAGGTGCTGCCAAGCATATCCTACTTTGGGCTCCACCATCCCCACAGCACCTAAATGGTTCAGGCTATGGTAGCTGGAACCGTCCTCTCCTAAAACACCTTGTTGGTTTAGTCCAGTGTAGCTGGAGCTGTTCACCCCCAAGACACCAACTTGTTGGTTTAACCCCTGATAGCTGGAATTATCCAACCCTGAAACACCCTGTTGTTTTAGCCCATGGTAGGAAAGACCCTCTGCCACAACCCCTGATGGCTGGTTTAGCCCGTGGTAGGAGGAGCCATTCATAACGGGCGTGTAGGGGTTCAGGGTGGACCCAAGCCGCTGAGCGAGTGTGTGTGCCACCATGTGTTCTGTGGCGTGCATGAGGTCCGGCCCGGGCTTGGACTCCAGAAGTGAGTCCTGAAGAGGGTTACGGAAAAGAGAGGAGGATGAGGACGAGGAAGAGGAGCTGGGCACAAGACAGGAGAGAGGGAACATCTGCCTGCTGAGGAGAGAGGAGGTAGAAGGTGGCTTGTTCAGTTCCTCCTTCATCTTCTCTGCCTGCAGATGGAGGAGAAAGAGAAATAAATAAAGATACAATGAGCATTTAGTTCCTCACTTTATGTTATTTATATAATCTTTGTTTTCATAATGACCTGTCGTAATGAGCTGAAATGGTCCTTCCATGTGGCTGCAGCCTTCCTGAATGCTTCATGCCGGCGAATCAGCTCCTCCACCTCGTCTGTCCCGCCCCCTGCCTCACGAGTGTTTGGCGTGATTGGTTCCTTGATTGTGAGCCAGGATTGCTCTGCCAGTCCTGGCTGGGTAGACTGCAGCCTCTGCTGGGCTGAAGGGCACAAATAAAGCTTATGGATAACTAGGATCAAATTAGCAAACCTTTGACATGACGTCACAACAAAGTAATCACTGACCTTGCTGAAGCTTCTCCCAGTGCTGTTCCCATCGGTCATTCAGGTCTTTCTGCTTTGCCATGACATATTCTAGCTTTTCCTTTACCTGGATAAGAGGGTATAGATATTATGATAATTTATGAGCTGAACGCAAATGGCAAATTATCCATGTTCCATGCAGGGGCACACAATGGGGGTATGCAATGCAAAAGTGTGCCACAGAAGAAAAGCACTAAACAATGTCTTTTTTTAAAACCATGTCTTTTAAGACATATTTAATGTGTGTCACATAACAAAAATAAAAAATGAAATCCTTAGATCTTTACACTACTGTTCAAAAGTGTGGGGTCAGAATTTATTTATTTTTGAAGAAAAAAAAAAAGTTTAATAAGGATGCATTCAATTGATCGAAAGTCGTAAGACATTTACACTGTTGCCAAAGATTTTGATGTCAAATAAATGCTATTTTTCTATCATTTTATTTAAAAGAATTATCACAGTTTCCACAAAAACATTTAGCAGCAGAGCTGTTTTTAACATTGATAATAATAAGAAATGTTTCTTGTGCACCAAATCAGCATATTAGAAGGATTTTTGAAGGATTGTTTTACAGTGTAGACAGTAGTAATGGCTACTGATAATTCAGCTTCACCATCACAAGTAAAAATTGCATTTTAAAATATACTCAAATAGGTGTTCATTTAAATTGTAATAATTTTACTGTATGTTTGATCAAATAAATGCAGCCTTGATGAGCATAACAGACTTTCAAACGATAGTGCGATAGTCTCTAAAGTTTCACTAAAAATCAACTCCTGAATCATAAAACACTGAAAAGGCAAATTTTAAGACATGAGCCTGTCCATTTGCATTTTTACAAAAACTCCTTTATTAAGATATGATTCCATGAACATTGAAACTTTGAACATGAAACTTTGACAAATCCAGCATTTTTTTTCTTTGAAGCATTCTTCTATTCTCTAAAGAACGCTTATTAAACACTAGGGGAGTCCATATAAACTGTGCATATATATAATATGCACAATTTTTGTGGCACTATGGAAAGGGCAAAAAATTATATTCTTAAATTGTACTTTTTTTCCTTCAAAATATCTTCTTTTTTAACTACAAAGTTTCAAACTCCATAGTGATTAAAACACAGTAATGTTTAATGGGACTTCTTTAGTTTCCCTGGTTTCATGTATGCATTTGCATGGTGTGCAGATAAATGGTTCAGTGTTTGAGTATGTGTCTACCTCTTCAGCTGCGGGGTTGCGTGCAGCGAGCAGCATCTTTCCCATCTCCACGCAATGCACAAAGTTCTTGCTCTTGTTATCTATCTTACTCTTCAAATTCTGATGTTGGGACATCATGCCCTCCAGCACAGAGAGGTCCCTGTCACGTACACAAGGACCCACCCAACACCAAAACCCACGCCCAGACACAAACAAGAAACATGCACAAACATTATCCTGATGCACATTGTCTATCTTGATTGGTTTAAATCCAACTGTATATTCAGGATGATTCAGATAGTTCTATAACTGATCTGGTACCTGGCATCATCAGTCGAGCCAATCTGTCCCATGATTCCATCCATCCACATGCTCAGTTCTCGCACCACAGCGAAGAACTGGATCTTATCGGTTACTGTGGTAACCTGCACACGGCTGCCCTCACATGCAACAAGGAGCTCTTTCCAGGCCTGCATCACTTCCTGCTCACGGCACAAAATGGCATCTGCCTTCTCCCCTGCGTAAATTGCACGTAGCTGAGCTGCATTTTCTTGCAGTTGGCGCACCTGAGGGGGTAAGAGTAAAAACTAAAATTACTTGAGTCTCTATTTACTGACACTAGACAGCATCTGAAAATATTCTTTATACACACACACACACACACACACACACACACACACATTAAATCATGTGCCCTCATAATCTTCAATCAAAATAACTTCCCCCTCCCTCTTCAAACAACATCTCTTTTCCGTTGACGTGTTAATTGGCACGAGGGCGGGACCAGGGTTGGGCAAAAATACATCAAAATGTATTTTAAAATAAAATACCAAATACCTTAATTTTAAGTGTATCAAAATAAACTACAAAATACAGCACCCACACCATGTATCAAAATAAACTATTGTATTTTTGTATTTTAAAAATACTACAAAATACTTTTACAAAAGACCATGAAATTTCTTCACAAACCTTCCATCAATTGGCCTATTTTATCGATCCCTTCACCATTATACTGACTCAGTTGATTAAGTACACAATGTTTGATAGCACCAGCTTTTTCAATCAATAAATCTAACATATGCAATCAGTTAAAGGCACAATATGTACAGTAGGATTTTTGGATTAAAATATCCAAAAACCACTAGAACAATGTAATATATTTTGTTGACTTGTGTACTTGCATTATCCCAAATGTTTCCAAGAATGTTTAAATCCAGAGAAATAAGCAGTTTCAACCAGTACACGGGCTGTGTTCATGTGTCGCCTATCAACTACATACCCTCAATTTCCGGTTTTATTTTGTAGAAACCATGGAAACACCAAAGACGCATTATATTCCTCATATGACTAATAAAACATATTATATGTTTTATTCGACAGATAAGGAACAGTTTGGATTTATTCATCGACTGAAAACTAATCATGTTATATAGCTTCTTGTTTAAATCTCGTTTTCATGATTTACCGCGAGTACCATGTTTTACCATGACTAACATCGATCTAGCTTACTGTAGTGTACTGAAGTGTCTCATAGCAGCCGCCAAGCAAATGCAGATTAGCATTATAACAACTTTCAACACAAAAATGTATCTAATATGATAAACAGCGCCGCATTACCCCACATAAGCTTGAAACGGCGACTGTGGCATAATAAAAGTTCCGCTGCTCTCAAGACATGTCGCTTTCGTCTCTCATTAATAATCTCTCCAGCGGACTCATTCAGCTCCAACATCACCCTGCTCTGCTTCATACTACTGTAACGTTAATAATCTCATCCATGTCCATGATTTCTGCCCGAGTCCCGTCCCGATACTTTTCCACTGGCTGTAGACGTGAAAACAACACATCCCATGATTCCACAAAATCAAGGATAAGCAACTAAATAAGCGACCTCTAGTGGCGAAAATGTACATAATGTGGCTTTAAAGGTGCCCAAGAATGCTTTTTCACAAGATGTAATATAAGTCTAAGGTGTCTCCTGAATGTGTCTGTGAAGTTTCAGCTCAAAATACCCCATAGATTTTTTTAAATTAATTTTTTTAACTGCCTATTTTGGGGCATCATTAACAATGCACTGATTTACACTCGGCGCCGCCCCCTTAAATCGCGAGCTCCCTGCCACATGAGCTGTCGACTATATTACAGGGCATTTACAAAGTTCACACAGCTAATATAACCCTCAAATGGATCTTTACAAGACGTTCGTCATGCATGCTGTATGCATGCTTCGAATTATGTGAGTAAAGTATTTATTTGGATGTTAAAGTTTTATTCTGAGTGAATTTGAGGCTGTCCTCCGTGGCTAACGGCTAATGCTACACTGTTGGAGAGATTTATAAAGAATGAAGTTGTGTTTATGCATTATACAGACTGCAAGTGTTTAAAAAATGAAAATAGCGACGGCTTTCTTGTCTCCGTGAATACAGTAATAACCGATGGTAACTTTAACCACATTTAACAGTACATTAGCAACATGCTAACGAAACATTTAGAAAGACAATTTACAAATATCAGTAAAAATATCATGCTATCATGGATTATGTCAGTTATTATTGCTCCATCTGCCATTTTTCGCTGTTGTTCTTGCTTACCTAGTCTGATGATTCAGCTGTGTGCAGCTCCAGACGTTAACTGGCTACCCTTGTCTAATGCCTTTCATAATGTTGGGAACATCATGGGCTGGCATTATGCAAATATTGGGGCGTACACCCCGACTGTTACGTAACAGTCGGTGTTATGTTGAGATTCGCCTGTTCTTCGGAGGTCGTTTAAACAAATGAGATTTATATAAGAAGGAGGAAACAATGGGGTTTGAGACTCACTGTATGTCTTTTCCATGTACTGAACTCTTGTTATTTAACTATGCCAAGATAAATTCAATTTTTGAATCTAGGGCACCTTTAACAGATCAAATATTCACATATCCATGTGATCTCCCAGATGAAGGTTAGTTTTAAAGTTACCAACAGTTTAGTGTTTAACAGTTTGTGAATGACTTGTATCCTAATTTAGTTACTTGGTGTTTGGTAACAAAGGGCCTACTTTGCATCAGCAACACTGACTCAATGACAAACAAGTCAATCATAAGAAGGCAACTGTCGGCTCCTGTATTCATAGCAACTAGTTTATAACTAATTAATCATTTGATTGTTAATCATAAATATAGGGGGCTGCTGCTCGTATAATTGTTTTCAAGAACATTATGTAAATTGGTAAACTATTTAGCCTACTAAAACAAACACTAAAACATCTGTTCTGAACTCAACAAGTCTGGGCAAACTACTGAGTAAGCACCAATCAGAGGCCGCATTTTTATGATGTCATCATGTAGACTTCTTACAAAGTATTTTACAGTATTTTAAAACTACAAAAATACAAAACACTAAAGTATTTTGATACAAAATACAAATCCATTTTCATCAACCCGATCAAATACAAATTACAAAATACTATTTTGTATTTGAAATACGTATTTGAAATACATGTATCATAAATACTGCCCATCCCTGGGCGGGACAACCTGTCACATCACAGCAATAGCAAATTACAATGAGTGCGTTTACATGCACTCTCGTAATACGATTATAATGGGATTTTGGCAATATTGTGATTAAACTTTACCTCATGTAAACGCAATACTTCGATTAAAGTAATGCGATTAAGCTCATAATCTTGGTAAGCATAATCACATTAAACTAGGTGGTGTACGCCGATTTTAATCGCAAAAAAACGGGCATGTAAACACCTTAATCGCATTATTCCCACTCTGACCAAAGTGTGCATGTGCTCAAACGTACACAGATGCCGTGTGTTGTTCACACAACTTCATGAATGAACTCTGGGACATTATTCTGAAGTTTTCTCTTCACCAAATCGCTAAACTCTTTCAACACAACTCGCTGCGCAGTCTGTGCTCTGTATCTTCATCCAGACGGCGCAAAGAATGCAACGGAAGTGCAGGCAAACCTGGCATTGCAATGTTCATCACGGCACCAAATAATATCCAGTACGTCCATAAAAAGGTATTTTGAATTTGATGTAAGTAGATTAAAACAATTTCCAGTAACATGCATACTGTATGCCTATCAGAGTGTGGTATAACCATACTTATTAGCGAATAATCAGAGTAATGAAAATTGCATGTAAACTGGAGTGAAGAGTTCTGCTTGTGTAATGTAAACAGCTTACTGCGATTAAGACCTTACTCTGATTATGAGAAATAATCGCATTTTTGGTCCAATGTAAATGTAGTCAATGATCCAATCAATTCCCGATGGACAAAATAAAGTCCCGCCCTACATTTTTTCTTGTTCGAGGAGCCGTTTCACTCAGCTGTATACATCATGACAGGGAAGAAAAGACTATTACAACTTCCGTTTCATGCCAATTTCAAAGTATTCAGCACTGTGCGATGGTTGTAACTGTGTTTCTGAGTATTGTTCAGCCGATTGTGCTAATCGGCTGAAATGGGAACCACCCCATGCTGGGTCAGGAGGACGAACCAGCCTAAACACTTATTTATCGTGGCTGCTGCACCTGGTCAGAACAGGTGTTGTTGTTTTGAGTGAGTGTGTGTTAGTGTGAGTCTTACCTGCGAGACCAGCAGCTGCAGGGAATGCTCGAAAGAGTGCAGAAGTCTCTGCAGTGTGCCGGGGTTGGCCGAGCTCACCTGACAGGACCTCACCTCTGGCAGCTGTCTCATCTTTCCCTCAATCTGGACCAGCACCTACAAAACAAAGACACAGATACATCAATGATACTTCAATATGTCAATCAACTGTGAACGTGTTAAAAAACATGCTTTATTGATGTATGTGTGCTTGCATACCTCCTGACAGTCAGTGAAGAACTTGTGCAATTTGTACGAAGCTGCGAGCATCTGCGCTCTGGTCTCCATCAGCTCCAGAAGATCCGCCCAGGACTCGTTCAGTCCGTCCTTCCACTCAGCGATGGTGGCGGCATCAGTGTGACTGCAGTCAATCATCTCATTCACCATCTTATTGACAGAATCCATCTGTTTCTGACCCACTGCACGTGTCTCAGAGGAGAACTGAGTAAAGCTGCCCTGCAGAACCTGAGAAAATTAAACAACACAAAACAGAGATGAGCTCAAAGAGGCTTTGAGACATTTCTGAGTGAAACAGAATATTCAAAGGGGAAAAAGAATAGCACAACATTCCCATCTGCAACATTGTGGTATCAACAGTAGCTTAAAACACTGCCTAAACAGCTATTTGATTATTGGTTAATATTATTTCCAGCCTAAGTGACATTAGCATAAAAGGAAAATTGTTTCAGTGGCAGAGTAAATACAGTGATTAAGAAAATAAACTAGGAGTCAGTATTTTACATCCCTGAATTAAGTGTAAGCTGGTGATACCGTGACATGCTCCAGGTCCTGGCCTAATTCAGTGGAGCTGGCAACAGCCTCCCTCTCAGAGATCCATTTCTCCAGCGCCTCCACCTCTCGCTTCAACTGATACAGCCAGTACTGCTGCTCCAGCTTTGTTTTCCTCTGTTCCACCAGATCTTTCAGAGATACATACAGCCGGTCTATGTGAGCCTGCTGTTTGGTGATTTGCTCACTGAGATAGAAGTGAGAGAAAGAAAGAGATAGACAGAGGTTAAATTCACACCCCAGTTATATCACATCGATAAATCTACTGTCCAAAGGTTTGGGGTGGGTTATATTTTTTCATGTTTTTGAAAGAAATCTCTTATGCTCACCGAGGTAGCATTTATTTGGTCAGAAACACAGTAAAAACAGTAATATTGTGAATTATTATTAAAATTTCAAACTATTTTCTAACAGAAATAGAAACCAAGCAGCCAACAAAATGTAGAGCCTGTCACTGTTGTGGCTATTTAGGCCAAAACATTTTTTCAATATGTTGCGGTGTGTCTGATTTGGACTTGGTGTAAGTGAGACATTTATATTTACCTATCTGGATGTCCCAACTCAAGCATGCGACGGCACTGCTGGGACAGTGAGCCCACTGTCTCTGCATAATTCTCCACTGTTTGCTCTAAGGCCAACTGCTCTTTCAGTAACCTAAGAGTGCTGGCCTCATCCTACAGACAGAGGAGAGAGAGAGAGAGAGAATATCTCTTGGTTTACAAAGTGAAAGACAAACAGACCACACTGTATTGACCACAGTTTACAACCCTGCTATAGTCTCTATTCTCAAAACTTTTAATAAACACACATATACACATGCCAGTGTTTTAACACACTGTAATACATTAACTCAACATTCCCAAGTAATGACGTACACTGTAAAAAATGACCGTGATTTTAACAGTAAAAGACTGTAAAAATGCTGCAGTGAAAAACTGTCAATTGGTTTACAGAAAGTTTCCGTACTATATACGGTGAATAACTGTAATAGATCTAACGGTACATTTAATGTAATTTTACGGTAAAATACCATTAAATTCACAGTTTTTGGAAGTGAAAAATAACAATTCATTATAAAATTTACAGTGGAAAACCGTAAATTGACATTCCCACAATTCCCTGCGTGACACTTCACATTTGACATTTAGTTTTTCATTTCTTCTTAGTTTTTCTCATTTTTTTCTAATCAGTTATGTACATTAGGGTTTTATGTTACATCTAATGTTGTTAAATTAATGTTTATTGCATTTTTAAAATTTCATGCATGTTACCATGATGGTGTTTAGTGTTTGTGTGAATGACACACTGTGCACCTTCTATATGGTAGTGTTGTCCTTCTCAGCTTGTGGAAAAGCTGCTTGTGATGAACTTTGATTCATCATGTGACTCTCATCACCACTGTGTTTGGTGACTGTCAGTGTATTATAAAGGTACAAAACAGATATTAGTACTTCATTAGGTTGGTAAATTAACATTATATCAGTTAATGAAATACTTTATTTTACCGTAAATTTAACAGATTTTTTTTACGTTGTTACTGTATTTTTTACTGTAAAGTTCTGGCAACCACAGCTGCCAGTTTTTTACCGTAAATTTTACTGGGATTTTTTTTTTTTACAGTGTATGAGAAAACAGCATGATTTAAGTTTGAATCTTTTAGAAGCCATGTACCTTCAAAATATGATTATTCTCATGCAAGGGTACCCCATCCAAAAATTTTAAAGGCATTTTTTTTATTGTGTTTTATATAAAGACCTAATTTATATTGTGAAAAATTAATATGATAGGTCTAAATATTATTTTTGAAAATATCTATTTTCTAGGTAATTTTTACTTTTTTACTCATAGCACTGTATTGTTAGATGCATTATTTATTTATTTGCTCTTTTATTTACAAATTCAAATAATAATAAAAATAATAATAATAATGAAATATTTATTTAGGTTTTTTTTTAATCTAATTTTTTTTTTTTTTTTTATTGTAATCTAACTTTTATTTTTTTATAACCCCTGAATTAAGTGATAGATGGATTCAGTTTTAAGTACAGTACATACGTTTCCTTTTTCCTCATTGAGGACCTGAAGTTTCTGTCCACTAAGCCAAGATTCCGCCTTTGCTGCCTGGGTATAGTACTGCTGGGCATGGCTCACAGCATCCAGCATCACTGTGCGACGTTCCATCTCTACCTGGAGCACCTCCCACAGCTGCCTCACATGCCCCGCCCCCTCCCGCACAAGCTCCACCTCTGGGGTCCTCAGAGCAGCAACGGCCTCCGCCCTGTCCAGTACCTCCTCGACCCGCCCCCTCCGAGCCTGCATCTCCATCTGCAGCGCCTACATGTCCAATTATACACACAAGTGAACTGTCAATCAAAGTTCTCCGACCAATCAAAATTCATAACCGGATAACCAGGAACCAGGCTATCAAACTCAGGGCAGCTAAATTAAAAATCCTCAATCTTAAACCACAACAATATCCAGAAATCTGCAATATGACTAATGATGTATGAAACAACAGGTAAGGTCGACAGGTAAGTCGACTGGATTCTGATTGGCTATAAATGTTTTTTATCATTCATCAGTTGGAAAAAAAAAAAAAAGTAATTCCAATGATATCGTTCCTCTGTGTCATTATCATTATAGCTGTGGTATGGGCATCCCTGTTCTCATAGAATTAGATCAAGATTATTAAAACTCATAGTTATTATTACAGTTATCGCCCTTGGTGTGAATGGGCCTTTATAAATTAAGCTGATAATGAATCCAAATTGATTGACAGACTCCAACAGCTATTTGTATATTATTTGGCTGTTAGCCTATAATACAGCACTGAGATAAATCAATTCCCAGACCTCTCATTTATTCTGTTGGCAGGAAATATCCTCTTACATTATTTTGTGAATGTACAAATAACATACATGACTGTACAATGTAGAAGTTACATCAGATCAGTTATGCATCTGGTGTCCCAAAACAAGACAAAAAGTAGCAACTGTTTATTTAATGTGATCAAAGCTAACCTTTCAAATTGTTTAGATGGACACTTTCTCCCAAAAAATGTGGGTATGACATATGAAAACATGATTAAAGTGATAGAAATTTAGTGTCCATGCTTTGGCATTTATAATGACTTAAGGCTTAAAACTAAAGCTGTTAATTTAATACATTGTTTTAGTGTGACTAATTGTAAAAAAAAAGAAAAGAAAAAAAAAAGCAGCATAGCCTACAATTATTGTCCTTATTCTATATGACTACTACCTTTCTGAGAATGTACCAGAATCGTTTCTGTCAACTGGTTTGTGACTCTCACCTCATGGTTTTTGATTAAATGCTGGACACTCTGCAGATTGCTCCCATATTCTGTAGATGAGGCCAAATGTAACCGTTCCTGAATCCATAACTACAAAAGCCAAAATAGAGAAATAGGAGGACTTTAGGTATAGTAAAAGTACATACAAATTTTTCCTAAGAACATGTGCGTGGTGATTGCCCATGCAAAACTCACAGAGCGCTCTGGGTGGTTACCAAGGAATTGCTATACAGCTCTGACCTGCATAGCATGATAATCTGTATGGTTAATCAAAATAAAACTGAAATTAAAACCGCTTTTTCACCAAAATACAAGCTTGGTGGTTTAACATTTAAAGAAGAAATTAAAATAGACCTAAATATTAGTACTGTAATTTTACAGTTATACTGTAAAATAAAATTAATATATTTTTCTTAATCAATTTCACAGTAAAATATTTTTCTTATTTTAATATTTTATTTAGCAATAAAAATAATAAAATGTATTATTATTATTATTATTATTATTACTATATAGTTATATTTATATATAATCACAACATTTTTGGCTAAAGTGTGCAACCCTACAAACAAGCACAGCAAACGTGACATTTAAAGGATTAGTTCACTTTCAAATGAAACTTAGCCCAAGCTTTACTCACCCTTAAGCCATCCTAGGTGTGTATGACTTTCTTTTCTCTGATAAACACAATCGGAGAAATATTATTAATAAATATCCTGATGCATCCAAGCTTTATAATGGCAGTAAACAGGGCTCACGAGAATGAGCTGAAGAAAGTGCATCCATCCATATCCATCCATCATAAACATGTAATCCACATGGTTCTGGGGGGTTAATAACGTCCCACTGAAGCGAAGCAATGCGTTTGTGTAAAGTTATGTGTAAAGATGTGTAAAGTTATGAAGTAAAATAACTAGCTTCCGCCAGACCGCCTTCCATACGTACGAAGAAAGTGTACAACTCTCGCAGTTCAAAATGCTTACGCTATGTCCTAACCTTTCCCTATTCAACTTACAGAAAAAGCTTAACTGACGCGACGCCAGTTTACACTTTCTTTGTAACTTGAATATGGAACGCGGTCTGGCGGAATCTAAATATTTTACTTCATAACTTGTTAAATATGAATATTTTTTTAAGGCATCGCTTCGCTTCAGAAGGCCTTTATTAACCCCCCAGTGCCATGTTAAGTACGTTTATGATGGATTGATTTGGATGGAAGCACTTTCTTCAGCTCATACTAGTGACCCCTGTTCACCACCATAAAGCTTGGATGCGTCAGGATATTTATTAATATTTCTCCGATTGTGTTCCTCAGAAAGAAGAAAGTCATATACACCTAGGATGGCTTGAGGGTAAGTAAAGCTTAGGGTAATTTTCATTTGAAAATGAAATAATCCTTTAAGCATTTAAGATCGCAATCACAATTTTATCAGAAAAATCACAATTAGATTTTTTCCCAAATCATGCAGCCCTTTGTTCTGAGAATTTTTTAGAATGTCTGTATCCAATTGTTAGGATTTGAGTTGGTTGCTAACTTCTAGGGAATAACTGATTATTAAGCTGGGAATTTCTTCACACTTTCTATTGCTTAGAAAAGTAATAGCTTCACTCCTTAACAAGCAGCACAATTTGAGATATGCATTATGTCCATAGCACAATATGTGCACATTTTAATACTTAAATAAGCAATGATCAAATAGGAAGATGGGCTTGCCATATGAAGCACCACAAACTAAATGGAGAAAAGAAAGGGACACTCACAATCTCTTCCTCCAGGTCCTGGGTGACCTGGTGCATTTCTTTTGAGGCAAGAAGGATCCGCCTCCTTTCCTTCAGAGGCTCAATAAGACGCACGATTCGAGTCTCTACCACACCTCCTTGCTCTTCTCCTTCTGGTCTCCGGTGATCAGTGCTGCCCCTGACTTCACCAACGCCATGATAGAGCTGCATTTGGGCTTCCAACGACTAAAAAAATGAAGACGAAGTGAGATTACAAATGCATACACAGTTTCCCAAATCAAGACATATCATTCAGTGCTCTCACTTGTATCCTCTGGAGTTGCTGGCTGAAAGTGGGGCGGGGCTGAAGGAGGGTGGGTTGAGTGGTGTGGGCGGAGCCTAGCGTGGGCAGCTGCTCCTGTATGACGTTGAGATGCTGGTCCAGGTCGCTGAGGTTGTTGGTGGGCAGGTCGGTAGTGCGGTGGTTCTGGGTTTCAAAGAGCTGGCGGGCCTTGACTTTTGTGGTGTTCTCCAGGTGAGACCAGCACTCTCTGATTTCCTTCAACTTCATCTCCACCACCGATCGCAACTCTGGCTGTTCCTGGATCAGCTCCTCGCCCTCCTACACACACAAATGTAACATTATCCATGGACTTATTACTGCTCTGACCCTCACCCTTCATCTTTGCTTGAGTGTGTATGTGTAAGATGGAAAGAGATCAGAGTAAAGAGAGTATCTGTCTCTTCAGAGCCATGGCTGAAGTCCAGCCTCCTAAAATAGGGCACACAAACACACACACATACACACACTCACTCTCTCTATCTCTCTCTCTGCATCAGTACCTAAAGGTTTGTTCTTCCCTGCAAAAACACATAAAATTAACTTCACTCCTGAATCTCTTTTCAAAATGATCTGCATCCCTCTTTCCATCACAAAGCCGTGCGCATGTGTGTGTGTGTGTGTGTGTGTGTGTGTACACGTGTGCATGTCCATACGTCTGTGCGTTTGTGTTTCATAATGCAGTGCCGCATTTCTCCTTTTGGCACAAGTCGCCTGCTCCCCTGTACTGCAGAGTGTGTGAGAGAAGGAGAGAGAAGGCAGAGAAACAGATGGAGAAACGCAAAGACGGGGAGAAACAAAGAGATAGAGAGGGAATAGAGATAGAAACAGGAAAAAGGGGATGTTTGGATAGAAAACTAAAAGATGAAGGAGAAGAGAATGAGACTAAATATGGAATGAAAAACTAGATAGATGTTCTAGCTGGATGCTAAGGTATTCTGGCTGGTGGCTAAGTGTTGCTAAGGTGATCTGGATGGTTGCTAAGGTGTTTGAGCTGGTTGCTGGGGAGTTCTGACTATAGCTAAGCATTGCTAGATTGTTCTAGCTGGTTGCTAGGCGCTGCCAAGGTGTTCTGGGTGGTTGCTAGGCATTGCTAGGGTGTCTTAGCTGGCTACTAGAATTTTCTAGCTGATTGCTAAGCATTGCAGGCGATCTGGCTGATTGCTAGGGTGACTGAGCTGGTTGCTGGGGAGGTCTGACTGGTTGCTAAGCATTGATAGGGTGTCATTGCTGGTTGCTAGGCATACCTGTCAGACAGACAGACAGAGAAAAAGAGGGCATAAGCTGGGAAGCACACAATGGTGAGGACCTCTTATTATTTCATTAGATATGACTTTTAATTTATCATTAATTTGTAGTACTTAAACAGTGTTCCAATCTGTGCGTCTGTCTGTGTGCGAGAAAAGGTGAGAATGTGCCTAGAACTAGAACTATTATTGTGCATAATATGTTACATCTTGTGTTCTTATGAATGGCCTGGTGAAACAAGGAGGCAAGATGTGTGTTCGACTTGAAGCAGTGCTGCTCAGACCGAACAGCGTGTGACATCAAAGTACCGCGAGAGCGATTCAAAAGCACACAGAGCCGTCTGGTCTCTAATCGCTCTCACGGTACTTTGATGTCACACACTGATCAGTCTGCGCAGCACCACTTCAAGTTGAACATGCTTAACAGGGTTGCCAGGTTTTCACAACAACTTTCGTCCAATTGCTACTCAAAACTAGCCCAAAACTAGCCCAATGGTGTTTCAGGGGACCCCCCGGTAAAAATCACGTTCCAGGGGATAAATTATGCGTTTTTGGCGGGGTTCCCCTGGTAAAATTCGCATTCCAGGGGCTAAATATCATGTTATTTAGTTTCGTTTCAACCCGCGGACATGAAAAACAACCCGCGGCAACAGTGTAAAAGTAGCCCAATTCTGCGGGAAAACCACGGACTTGGCAACACTGATACCTAACGTCAGCTCTAAGGACATCATCATGTCCTGTGATTGGTCCAGCCACCTGTCTGTCAGTTGAGGGAGTCTGGAAGTGGGGGAGGGGGCGGGATCTTTTCCAAAATGACAAAGAGTTCTCCAATCACAGCATTGTTTCTGTTATTTCTCATGTCACAGCCTCATTAACTCACGTTTCCATCAGGTTCAGGAAATATTGGCAGCCATCTTAGTTCAGCTGAAAAAAAAAGTGCTAAAAAGCAATCAATTTTTTTCCTGCAAAACACGCCATCCCTGACAATATTTCTATACTGAGGTGTCACAGAGGAAAAACATTGTAATGTTTTATTGTTGTAACATTTGATATACAAAGTTTGTGGTTTTTCAAGAGATTACATTTGAACAAATTCTGAGGCATCCATCAATGAAAATGATTAAGGATAATATGAAACTTGTGAACTTTGAGATAATTAAGCTTACAATAATGTTATCTCATGTTTCTTGAATTCTGTGGCTTCAGCTCACGATACACTAGTAAAGAATCATACCATTTGGTTTAGGTATGAGCAAAACGACCCGAGTACTCATGTACTCAAAAGTTACAGCCATGATCGATCATAAAAACAGTGGTCGGGTGGTCTTTAAAAAAATGTATTTTTCTTTGATAGTGAAAATATGGTTAAGCACAAGCAGTGCCAATCTGTTTAAATACATAACGTTGTAGATTCTTTGTGCTTCAATTGCCCGTTTTAGCACAGCTTTCAATTGCCCGTTTTTACACATATAAAGTTAATTTGTGAAAATGTAATTTATAATATCAAAGGCAACTGATGTACATTTTCGTTGATTGATTTTGCGGAATCATGGGGGGTGTTGTCTTCACATCTACATCCGGTGGAAAAGAATCGTGATGGGACTCGGGCATGGATGAGATTATTAACGTTACTATAGTATGAAGCAGTGCAGGGCCGAGTGCTGTGCGAACAGAAATGAGACAGCTGGAGCGATTGCTAATGAGAGACGAGTGTGATACCCGTCTCGAGAGCAGCGGAACTTTTATTATGCCGCAGTCGCCGCTTCTGCTTCTTCCTGTCAAGCGTATGTGGGGTAAAGCAGTGCTTTTTTATTGAACATTGTTATAGTGCTACTCTCTGCCTGCTCGGCGGCTAATATGAGACACTTAATTCACACTATAGTAAGCTAGATTGATATTAGGCATGGAAAACATGGTACTCACTGTAAATCAAGAAAACAAGATTTAAACAATAAGACTTGCTGTTTTGAGCTATACAACATGGTTAGTTTTCTGTCAGTGAATGTATCCATCCAAACAGTTGCTCATCTGTCTAATAAAACACTTCATATATTAAAGCGTCTTTGGTGTTTCCATGGTTTCTACAAAATAAAACCTGAAATCGAAGGTAATGCAGGTATGATGTCATTGATAGGTGACGCATGGACACAGTCTGTGCCCTGATTAAAACTGTTTATTTCTCTGGATTTAAACATTCCTGGAAACACTTGGGATAATTTAAGAACACAAGTCAATAAAATATATTACACTGTTCTAGTGGTTTTTGGATATATTAATCCAAAGATTTTACATATTGTGCCTGTAAGTTTATTATGTGTGTATAAAGTGCTTCAGTTTATCGTTGTTTATTCACTCTTCAGCTTCAGCTCACACAGCTCAAACAGCAATCGATTTGCTGAATATTACTGAAAAATATCAAAATCATTGAATATGATCTTTTTATTTGAACCAATCATATTCCTTTTAGATTTATTATTTATTTTTCAAAAACATTGATAAAACATTAAAATGAGACCCATCTAGAAATCTGCAGAATAGAATTCTAAATTCTAAAATGACCTGCATAACTGTAAAATAGATACTAGAGTTCTGACACAGCTGTAGTCCTGAAACAAAATCCTGAAGAACAGAGAGAGAAAAGGAAGCATGTTCCAGATTGCACAGAAAGCAGAATTAGACTCTCCTTCTTCAAACTGAATAGAACAAGCATACATCTGACAATTCAAAGTCAAACGCACAACGCGTTTAGACACAAGACTTTGATTCAGTAAAGCAGAAAACAATTTTCTACACAATCACACAGAATATTCAACATATATACATACGTATTCCTTTTAATCAGCTGGTGAATCTAATTAACTGCAGGATTCAGATTATAAAAAGCTATTTCTCTCATGAGACTGATTGCATGTTTGATATGGTCCACTGAAATTGCCCGAACAAAGCTTTGAAAACGTTGCCACTGAAGTACCAGAAAACATTAATCACAAGTTTCACAAAAGGCCTGGAGATACATGTGAATCACACCCACAGAGTAGCCAAGAAGCTACTGATTTCCACTGGCATTTACAGATCAAGAGCAGAAGGAATCATGCCATTTATCATAATTGAAGATATTATGTCATACTATGACATTAGCTTTCCCAACCCATGATCTGACACTGATCCACATCACATTAGGGCTGGGTGACCCACTGAATATTCACAGTATATTCACAATGACTTTGCTAACGATAACAATTGACATAGAGAATACTGTGAGGATTATAATGTGCTTTTTATTTTCAAAAAAAAAATTTGCACCTAACATTAAAGTTTTTAATATATTTTCATATTCCTTTCATATTTATTCTCCAAAACAATGTAGAAACCACATAAAGATGGTATATTTTAAATATTGTTTAATGGCATCTTTTTACTAAGCACAATGAATAAAGGCCAATATCACAGTTACCAATTACTGATCTTTATTAAATGGATTTTTTTAAAATCAATTTTAACATATAATAGGCTTTAAAATAAAATATATCTAAAGATATATTAAAATATATCAACTTCACATAAACCAGTTGTAATAAATGTCATATTTAGCTGTGCCTTTAATATATCAGGGTTCAACACTAAGATTTTTTTTCTACCGGCCCAGATGGACAGGTTCAGATTTTTACGTGCCCTGCCAAAACCCACACACACAAAAAAAAAGTCATTGTTTTTGTTGATTTTGTTCCATGTATCCTTGTAAACAGTGCTTGCTTCAAGATTTTCAGATATGTCTAACAGGTAAATATACAGAAATTGAACAATCAAACGCTGCACAGTCTTCACTGCATACATTTGAAAGTGAATATAGATTAATCCTTATTAAAGCTAAAAAAGTTAATCCGTCAAGAGCAGTGAGTGATTTTCTCTGTCTTTTGTTGTTTGATTAACATGACAGGTTTATTAGGCTGCTGTCACTTTACCGTGACGCGGATCTGACACAAATCCTATTTTCTCACAGCTCTTTACGTTCATTTAACACTTTTTAACTAATCTGAGACTGTGCTTATGAGGATACTCGACAAAAGCGTTCAAGCGCGAAAGAGAATTCAAAGCACCACTGGTGCGCTGTCGGAAGAGGCATTTAGTATACGTGTTTGTTTGTTCACAGAGATCCGCTTCACAGACGCCATTACAGATTTGAGTTCTTTTTTGCGTCTTATCGCGATTGAAGAGTTTAATAGCGCGTGATCAATGATCATATACTGTAGCGCAGCCAAAGGATGACAGAAAAAACTGATGCTGTGTTAATTGCGTTAAATATTTTTAACGCGTTGAACTGAAAATAAATAAATAAATAATCACAAAATGAACGTGTTAGTTTTGACAGAGCTATTATAAAGTAAAATCAATAAATTAGTGTTCTTATGTTGATGTAGTGGAAAACAGTGGAAAGCTTGCCTTTATTTTTTTTAACTTCTTGCAATTAAACATTTCCTACATGCTAAAATGGCAGTATGTTGGAAATTATGGTCTTTCTGACCATTTCTGTGCCATTCCAGAATGAATGTATAAATATAGAGATAAATGAATCTAGTATTGTCATATTAGATGTCATATTTTTAGCTATATTTCCCAGCCCTATGTCCCACACATTCAAAATGAACAGAACAAGTCTTTCTTGCCACAGGAAAAGATGTTTTAAGGGCATAAACCAGTCTGATTGCTGCCTGAAAACTGATTGTTGACTTTAATAATTCCTGTAAAGGGGCTGCTCCTCAAGGCAAGCTCTGACACAGAAGTATCAGAAAATAAACACAAGTGACATTTAAAATCAGCTTGAATTAAGATTAGCTTAATTATTACAAAGTAGTAATAATGAGCCCAAAGGCTAAGAGTTTAGCATCTTACATCATCTATTCCTTGGTGAACTGTAAATAGCAGAAAGAAATAGAGAGAAATATGAGTAGAGAAAACAAGGCCAAAATAGAAAGATAGCAGGCCCACAACATCTAATAAACCATTCAGAGTACTGTAATTTAAACATGTGGCACAAATCCACCACAAGCGCACACTGAAGAATCAACAAGGCATTTGAGTTATTATTCGTCAAAACGTCAATGCAGCAAAATTCATTTGAAATTTCTGGTCATAGTTGGACTGTTTACCACATACAAATACACTTTTCAATCAGAACAGAAACGAAGCTTCTTATGTTTAGATTATCTGGCCATCACAACCTTGCTTTGACCAACACTACATACTTGATCTTTGTTCACACAGCATGTACATCTACCACAAACATGCCAAACCACCTGAAATATCAGCAGATAATGGATTAATGTTTTGCACATTGAAACGCTTGGTTTTGTACATATTTTTGTGACAATTTATCATTTGGAAAACATTTAGCACATACCAGTAAGGCTGTTCGTCAGCTTTTCACCTACTGTCAGCATGAAAAAAGAACATCAGCATCTATGCAGTCATACAGCAACACACTATGTCACATGCTTCCCTGCCATTTCTGTGATCAGCAATACGAGCAGATATCCCCATCATACCTTTAGACTGATTTACATACTAATCATATTATAGTCCCTGCCATCCCACAAGATGCCGTATGATTTCAGACACTTCACAGTGCCATTTGAAACCCAACCATCACACATCAGCTGCACCAGGATGTCCTGTTGTGTATCAGGTCATGATAAGCAATCTTTCAGAACAGCATGTACCAGATCAGAACAGGTCACCTGGGATCAAATATTGTATTGCAGGGCATCATAAAGTACCACAGACTAACTGCAACAGAGCATGTAATTTAACATACAACATTTAATGGCAACTGATATTAAAAATAAGATGTGAATGTACATGCAGATGTGAAGACAGTGTGTTTGCATCGTGGTACTAAGGACAGCAGAGGATCCACCGGCCTTGTCTATCCACTACTGCTCTTCATTTCCACTATTAAGCTTTCCATGACCATTATCACCACCGAAGCTTCTTCTCGTTTACACATTCAAGGTTTTTTTCAGCTTCAGCTTGACACATTAAAACCTAAAATGAACTGAAATTAATGAATGAAATGCTTAAGTGAATGTAAGCATCACAAATTAGAATTTACAGAATGAAATGAGGATAACCATTAATTTTAAAGAATAAGACATTTTCTATAATAAAGGTGAGAAAACGCCCTTCAAAAATTGTGCTGTCCTCAGCTCATCTTGAATCAAATAATCTTTTCTCAATATATCCTCAATCAAAGTCAAATGCCCTCAACTAATCCACAACCAATGCTGAATCTGTCCTTGACCTATCCACAACTAATACCGAATCTTTCCTCAATTCATTTTCAACCATTCCTAAATATTCCTCAAACCAATCTTAGCAAATCCTGAATCTATCCTTAATAAATCTCCCAACTCCTTAACACAACCGAGTCTTTTTTTCTATCATACTTCTCATTCAATCCCTCTTGGCTCTGTATTCATTTCCATACTTCACAGAGTTATAGTAAAAGCTGTAATATTGTGAAATAGTATTACAATTTAAAATAACCATTTTTATAAAATATAATTTATTCCTGTGATGGCAAAGCTGAATTTTCAGCATCATTACTCCAGTCTTCAGTGTCACATGATCCTTCAGAAATCATTTTAATAAGCTGATTTGATGCATGAAAAATGTTTCTTATTATTCTTATAATTATCAGTGTTGAAAACAGTTGTGCTGCTTGATATATTTGTGGAAACCGTGATACTTTTTTTTCTCCCAAAATTCTTTGATGAATAGAAAGTTTAAAAGAATAGCATTTATTTGAAAAATAAATCTTTTGTAACATTATAAATGTCTTTGCTGCCACTTTTGGTCAATTTAATGCATCCTTGCTGAATAAACGTTTTTTTTTTTTTTTTAATCTTACTTAACGCAAACATTTGAATGGTAGTGTATACACGTCCTTATATTTTTATTCTTGTATATTTACAAAGAAATTGTGTTCATGTATAAACTAGCCAATGTGTTGAAAAGCTCTTGGAGCCCATGGAGTCACCTGAAGAGCACCTTGTATTAGTAGCATCCACCTGCATATTCATTTTTTTTTTCCTCCTCTCTCCCCATCACATTTCTTTCATTTCAGCCCTTGTGACTCACCTGTTCGATCTTGGCAAGCCATTCTTTGTTGCGGGCCAGTTCGGCCATGAAGGCCTGGTGCTTCATCCATTTCCTGTGCAGCTTCTGAGCTTCATCTCGAGCTCCATCCCGAGCTGTCAGCATCCTATCGGCCTCTGGGAGCTCTGCTCAGCTATACCATACACACATACACACATGCACAGAGCAGTCAGCAGACAGCTACGACACAGACACACTCTGTCACAATCTTTTAGCCATCATTTACACACACAGACACACACAGCACTAGGCCCCATACATTTAATAGCAGTACAACATTGCAGCACCACGAAAAACCTCTTCACCTCCACCACCAACACACACACACTTCCCGAAAATCTCCAGAGCAGAGGAGAGAGCAGCACCTCAGCAGAATGTGCAGCAGCAGTGGGGTCTGGAGCTCAGGGGTGGGAGATCCACTGGGTCTTCATGTCCTCCAGGTTAGCGTCCAGGCCCCTGCAGTTCTGCTGCAGTATCCGTGCGTCAGTCCAACGGCTCAGAAAAAACAACCGGTACGCACGCACACGCAAGACAGACACCCACCGAAAGCGTTCAGTCTCCTAGAGAGTCTTCAGTGGCAATGACTCCAGCTGTTTTCTGCAAAAAAACACTGCATTATAATCCCTCAGGCGACATGAGAACCAAACGCCGTGTCTTCGCCTGCCTGTATACGTCCACTTCAGGGCGAAGCTCTGGTTTCAGCGCTGCGTCCGGAATCGTTACGCCGTCCTGCTGTCGACCTGGGTGGATGGGGGGTTTGGAGGAGGAGTGGGAGGAGTCGCCGATGTGCGTGGATGTTGGGGGGGGGGGGGGGGGGGGGGATAGCAGATTTAGACACCTAAAGACACAAGTTACCCTCTCTGAATGAGCTCATGCACTCGCAAACATTGTGCTGCGGAGGATCCGATGGCTGAATGGATGCACACGTGTGCTTTTGTGGGCAGATTCTCATGTGCTCTAGTGTGATTGCAATGCAGCATGCTGCAGTCTCTCTCTCTCAGTGCAGAGAAAACCGCCTCAATCCTATCAACACACTTTACTGCAGTGCCTCAGAGTGAGGGAGGGAGGGAGGGAGGGAGGGAGAAAAAGAAAGAGGGAGAGGCGTAGAGAACGAGAGAGAGAGGGAAAAAAGGGAGGGGGTGGTAGAGGATGAAGGCAAAGGGGGGTGGCAGAGACGGAGGAGAGAGAGAGAGAAAGGAAAAGACGAGGCATAAGGATGGAATGTTGGCTACAAAGGGAGATAGAAATACTGTAGGAGAAATGCACCTCGTAAAGGGCGAGGGAAAAGAGAATGGAGAGACAGGTGTAAAGGAAAGGGAAGAGTAAGTGGCGACATTTTTCAGTGTCACTAGGGACGTTTAGCTGCACCGCGGGGGCGGGCGTGTGTGTGTGTGTGTGTGTGTTGGGGGACAGTAAGGAAAAAAGAACAGATTGGTTTAGAAAACAACCACAGGGATGCTCAGGCATTGGAGGTCACAGTCTCAGCAGTAGTGTTGGGCAGATGCCACACAGTGTGTGTGTGTGTGTGTGTGTGTGTAAGGACATTCAGAAAGGAAGATGCATGTATGTTTCACATGAAAGAGACTGGAGAAATTAACTTGAGAGGTGGATTTTGTCATTACAAAGGTCAAAAGGGAAACTTGATGGTTCAATGGGAGATATCTTGACTGTGTGTCTATAAGGTATCTGTCATCATTTCAAACAGCTGAGTGAGAGCAGAGGAAAAGACACACACGTGTCACTGTAGCATAGCTGCTTCGGATTTAAAGAGACAGGCACATGTTTTAGAAATGCACACACCCAGAAAATAGAGGTTTGGACTGGAATATTTCTGAAGAAACTGACAGATTTTTCTTTCAGAAACAATTGAAGCAATTCAGCCTTAATGTTATTAACTGTAGAATTTTGATTAACAGGAAACTAGAAGCAAATATTGTACAATTTGAATAACAGAATCTGCATGAAACACTCCTTGTTATATTTTTGGCCAGCGGTTTGCAAAAGAATGGAATCAAACCGCATGGAATGAAAACTAGCGCTTTGTAGTTTTAAATGTTAAATCTAGTGCAGGGGTTTTCAAACTAAAATACTGCATGTATTTTACAGTAATAAATCATACAAACACACACAATTATACATATACAGTGGGCTCCACAAATATTGGAGCTTGGTAAAAATGAGCAAAACTGACATAAAATTTTTAAAAATAAAATAACAGATCTGGATCTTCTCCTATACTGCATAATAAGATTGATGAACATATAGCAAGAGATCTGAAATCATTCCTACATATAGACAACATGAAAACATAAGGTGCGTCCCAATTCGTGTACTTATGCACTATTCTATGACGTTTTTAAGTACAAATAGTGTGAGTAGTGCATTCACAGACAATTCCAAAAAGAAAAAGTGCACTTTAAATACCCGGATGATACACTAAATTAATGGAAAAAATTAAGTGTGAAATGTTGGACACTTCATGCACTAAACTGTTGCAGCATTAATTACGTTGCGGAGGGGGAGGGGGATCAGACTCTTTTGACTACACGAGCGTCTACACCACAAACGCAATCCGGTCAAATGCATTTTCGACTACCTCTGGAAGTGGTCGAAAGTGAACAAGCTCAAAATGTTTTACACCCCATTTACACCTGTATTTAGCATCGTCCACTTGTGATCTGATCCACCAAAATGCATCTTAAAGGGTACCTATTATGCAAAATCCACTTTTACATGGTGTTTGGATATAAATGTGTGTTGGCAGTGAGTGAACACAACCACCCTATAATGATAAAAAAAAAAACACCAACTCTTTTTTTAATCCCCATTAAACCAAAGTAGTCTCATTAGACATGCCATTTTGATTCTCTGAGCAGTGTGACATCACACTGCTCAGGCCCCACCCACAGCTGCTGACTGACAGTCCTGCCATAGATTCTGCCCTCAGTGAGTTATACCAAAGAGAATAGAAGCCAAGAGTCGAAAACTCGACTTTTGGAGTGAAAATGCCTGTTGTTGGAGTGAAAAAACTGGACAACAGCACAGATACACAAAAACAGACAGAATGACAACGAAGGAGAAGTCAAAGTGGAATAAAAGAACGCAATGTTCGGCAATCCACTGCAAAAAATATCAGTGTGACAGTACAAAGCTTGCCTTTCATCGTTTCCCAAAGACTCTTTATACAGATCAGAATCCATCACATCTTATGCACCCAAAATCGGCAAATCTCACAGCCAAATCAGAAGCGCAATAGAAAATTTTTCAAATTAATTCATCAGTAAATTTTATGACACCTACAGTAAATGTTGTATTGTCTTCAGGCCTCCAGATAATGACTAAATGTTCACATTTTGCGACCATTTTTCCTGTCGGTGCGATCGAAATTTGTTAGCAGTCGCGCTGGCGAGACCACCATAACGTTGCCCAACGTTAATGGCAAAGTAACGAAAGCGGAACGAAACTGCGCTACTCATTTGTGCATCACGGACCGTTACTACACGACACTGGGAGATCCAGTAAAGAAAGCCTTTGAAATAGCCACAGAATTAATAACATCACTGCAAGATCTAGTGTTAGTGAGAAGCATCTGTTATTAATCGTAGATATAAGATCAAACAGCGCTGACGTGGAAACCAGGAGAAACATTGTGCCAAGTTATAGAGGGCTTTCAGTACACAAATTAACAACATTCACCATTGATTTAATGTAGTAACTGTAACCATAGAATTTTGGCAGGAATAGTAAAATGCTTTCAAGTACTTCACACATCTTTTTCCAGCACTTCAAAACTCTAATATTAGCATATTTAAATGTTATTTTTAATGTGATGACGAAGACGTTATATGTTCATCTTTTATAGATTACCCCCATTTATAAAACTAAAAGTTTCAACATGTAGGAAAATTAACACTTATTTAAAAATAAAAAAGACATTAAATTACTATTGTAACCAGTAGGTGGCTGCCATTTCCACTCCCTAATATATATTTTTCAATCATTTTGCATTTGAATTATTATTTAGACATTATGAATGATAATGCTGCCCTCAAATGTAAATTTGGAGCCTTGCAAACTTAATATAAAAAAAAAAAACTGCACATTGTAATTTCTATAAGTTAAGTCTACCAAGAAATTTGTCAGTAATACAGACAAAATGGGAGAAAATGTGAATAACAGGTTGATTTAAGGTGTTCTCCTAAATTTTCTGCTTTTGCTCCTATAGTAAGGGGTACAGTGCTCCTCCTTAATAATGTCGGTCTGGAGCCCTGCTTTTATATTTGCTTTATGTTATCAGTTGTGGAATCCATTAAGTACATATTTGAGATAGTTTTAGCCTACTTTATTGAATATTTCCATTTCATGCAACTTTACCCATGTACTATTACTATTATTAGTTACTATTACACCACTAGGTCTGAAATATATATTGCATGTTTGAATCCCTTAGATCACGCTACAAATATGATGATCTTATAGAACATGAGAATTGAGCTTTGCTGTGTCTGTTATCCCATAATTCCCACTTTTGGACACAGTGGCAGTGTTTTTTTGTTTGTTTGTTTGTTTGTTTGTTTTTTACATAGTCTTACTTTAGATTTTTAATGTTTTTAAAAGAAGTTTCGTCTGCTCACCAAGGCTACATTTATTTAATTAAAAATACAGTAAAAAACAGTAATATTGTGAAATATTATTACAATTTAAAATAACTGTGTACTATTTAAATATATTTGACAAAGTAATTTATTCCTGTGATGCAAAGCTGAATTTTCAGCATCGTTACTCCAGTCTTCAGTGTCACATGATCCTTCAGAAATCATTCTAATATGCTGATCTGCTGCTCAAGAAACATTTATGATTATTTTCAATGTTGAAAACAGTTGTGTACTTTTTTTTTCAGGATTCCTTGATGAATAGAAAGTTCAAAAGAACAGCATTTATCTGAAATACAAAGCTTCTGTAGCATTATACACTACCGTTCAAAAGTTTGGGGTCAGTAAGAATTTTTATTTTTATTTTTTTAGAAATTAAAGAAATGAATACTTTTATTCAGCAAGGATGCATTAAATCAATCAAAAGTGGCAGTAAAGACATTTATAATGTTACAAAAGATTAGATTTCAGATAAACACTGTTCTTTTGAACTTTCTATTCATCAAATAATCCTGAAAAAAAATATTGTACACAAATATTTTGTACAATTGTACACATTAAATGTTTCTTGAGCAGCAGATCAGCATATTAGAATGATTTCTGAAGGATCATGTGACACTGAAGACTGGAGTAATGATGCTGAAAATTCAGCTTTGCCATCACAGGAATAAATTACTTTGTGAAATATATTCAAATAGAAAACAGTTATTTTAAATTGTAATAATATTTCACAATATTACTGTTTTTACTGTATTTTTAATTAAATAAATGTAGCCTTGGTGAGCAGACGAAACTTCTTTTAAAAACATTAAAAATCTTAGTGGTTCCAAACTTTTGGACTGTACTGTAAGACAACACTGCAAAAACAGTTTACTGTCAAGCTATTATATTCCTGTTATATATTTATTGTCCAACATTCACAATTTTTTCTAATGCATGTCCTTAATTTAATTTCATATGTTGGTATTAATTCAGTGTTTATAATGCTAATACTTGAACTTCAAAGAATTTCAACCCAAACTGACATGGTTTTTATATACTGACATCTGAGCCGCTGAACGCAGTGGATTAGTTTTATTTTTGAAGGGAATGCGCCACATATCTTATATACACATGTGATTTCTGTACCTGCTGTTTACGTTCACAGACATAACTGACTGTGTTTATGTGAAAAGTGTAATTTTTTACAGAACCTTGTGTGTATTAGTTTAAACACAACAAAAAATGTGAAAGAGAACTTACTCACGACACTTGACGTCTGACAGCCAGCTGTCTGTGTGTGTGCATCAGATAGGTGCGCTCAGAAAACAATCCATTAAAACTGATATAGCTTTAAAACGCGTGGAAATAATAAACTTTAATGATGAAAGAAGAACTATGCTATCTGTGAGAGTGATCGCGATATAGATGATAATCAAAACCAGGCAGATGTCTTGATGGTATTTTGCAGAGAATCCGATTGAGGCAGGAACTGTGATTGTGGAAAGGGGGCGTCACGCAGCAGCTCATTTGCATTTAAAGGCACATGCACGGAAACAGCCTGTTCTTGATTGAAATCAGAAATTACAACATGGATTTATAAATGATCTGTGAAGTATTTTAAGCAAACACATTCCGGGGACACTTGAGAATTAATTTACATCTTGTAAAAATGGGTACAATGGGTGCCCTATTAGGCAAAATCCACTTTTACATAGTGTTTGCACATAAAGGTGTGTTGGCCCTACAATGATTAAAAAAAAAACACCACCTCTTTTTTTAAAATCACCATTAAACCAAAGCAGTCTCAATAGACATGCCGTTTTGATTCTCTGAGCAGTATGATGTCACACTGCTCAGACCCCGCCCACGGTTGCTGACTGACAGTCCTGCATTACCATAGTTTCCGCCCTCAGCGAGCTGTATGCTGTCCGCGCTCAAGCAGCTTTACCGGCGACAACAATGTCTCGTATGCAATCATGGTGTTCTGTTGTTGGATGCAAGAGTGAACATAGGAGTCTTCATTTTTTCCAAACATCTGAACCACTGAGGATGCAGTGGATTAGTTTTATAAATCATTTCACTACAGACTGCTTTTTTTGAACGAGGGACATTGCAAAGCGACAATACAACACACGGGTTTTACTAAAAAGTTTTTACTCAAGGATGGATCAGTACCAAAAACTATAGATATAGAAAGACGGTTCACTCCTATTAGTTATAAATGGGAGAAACTGCAACATGCAATATGGCGGAATGTGTCCCGCCTTCTAAGTAAAAGAGCCAATCACTGATTGATAAAGTCATTGCGTGGCTCCGGTTCCCATAGAAATATCAAGGTCCCGCGCACACTCTCACAAAATCGGTTAATACTGCAGAACAACACATTATGTCGGTGTGAAATAAACAGTTCTGGAAATGTAGAAATTAAAGTTAAAATTACAATCTCCTCCCGAAGAGCCAGAGAAAAGTCCGTTGTGCTTCAGTGACGACTTCGCTCAGAGAAGCTGTAATCTCAGCTGTCAATCATGACGTCAAAACCAGCGTTTTTATAGCATCAAATAACTAACTTAAACTTATTTAAAGAACAAACACTTTAACTAACAATTTGACTAATAATTTGACTGTTTCGTTTGTCTCACATTCATTACATTACATGGAGAGGGCGGGGTTTATGACCTATACTGCATCTAGCAACCTGGGGGCGATCAAGACACTTTGGCTTCACTTTTCAGGACTCGTGTGGCACGCTTGGTTGCAAATATGGCCGCCGAGTGAACAGGCTTTCCTTGAAAGGGACTTTGTCAGTACCAACTGTTCGTGATCCAGCTTATAGTCTCCAGAGCGATACTGGTTACAGCAGCAATGAAAGGGAGAGCACACACTTTTATTACAATTCATCTGAGTTGTTTTATGGATATAAGGTTTACCAATTTATTAAGCGCCCCATCGGAAAAAGAATAAGGTCTGTATATATATTGTTTACTGTTAGTTACTGTTAATTCACTGTGTATGTTGATGATAATGCAAGGGAGAGAGAGAGTTTATGGATAAGACTTTAATGCACACTACTGTGTTTTATTCAGCTCTCACAGTGATTTTCTGGAGTTTACACGGATGCTTCATCTGTTGTGTGATGTACAATAAACTTCATAAAACTCATCAGTTAAGATTTGGCCATCATTTGGACGGGGGCCGATACAACAGGCTCGTACTAATAGTGGATAAATGCAAGATGACAACATAAGTTATAACCACAATTAAAGTGAACTGTACCTGTTCTATCTCCGTGCAGCATATTCTCTGGCTCTGTAGGCATCATTGTCTGACTCTGGTTCGAACTGTTACCATTATTTTCAATGCTTGACATTGTCCTGTTTGTTTGTTCCATGAGCTTTTTTAAAAGGGGGCCGGGACAGCAGCTCATTTGCAATTAAAGGGACATACACAAAAACTGTGTTTTTGCTCACCTCCCAAAACTGGACATTTTAGCATGCTATAAAAATGATCTGTGGGGTATTTTGCGCTCAAACTTCACATACACACTCTGGGGACATCAGAGACTTATTTTACTTCTTGTAAAAAGGTGCATAATAGGTTCCCTTTAAATAAAGGTAAAGGCCTCCAGCTATTTGGCGCCCCCCTGTGGATAACATGCTCTGCAATCTGGGAATAATGTATTTCCACTCCTTCAAGATGCCAAATAATCAAGGATGAATGATTATGGAATAGTACAAACATTAAAGAATAAAATCTGAAAGAATGTTTATGTGAAATGTTTGGTGGCATTTATATGAAACCAGTGTAAACACAGTTGTTTTCCTATATGAATAAGAACAAGGATATCATGATATCACATACTATTTCTACATTAAATTATCATAAATAAAATAACTGGTTAGCAATACAAATAGAAATACAGAAATAGAAATACAATACAGGTACAGCATGCAATAGCCCTTCATAAATAACTGTAGGAGATTTGAGTTTCAAGTTAATTTTTCTTTTACGTAGTTTAAGTTACAACAGATAAAAATGATAAATTAAAATGTTTAAGGAACAATGTTAACCTGTTGCACTAACATTATTGGCTCAATGACAATGTTGTGTCAAATGTAAGTGTGAGAATCGGCAAGGAATCTTCAACATGACATTACCACAAAATTTGAGTCACAATTTGTTAATTGCATTAGGCCAGATAAAGACCAGATGTGGTCAAAACATTGCTTCGTTTCTAATAAAACCTTATTGTCAGTGTGTGCATGTCTATTTCTTTTATCTAGGTTTGCAAATCATACACATTTTTCAATCACTGGCACTTTAAAAACAGAGCAAACTCCCCACACACATACATGGTTTGTTCTTTGTCTTTTCAAATTATTTCACTTTAATTAACCTCATTAATCTGCATGAAGGGAACCAAAGGCGAACATGTACAATCAGGTGTTATTAATCAAAGCTCCAGGACATGCAGTGTGTGTGTGTGTGTGTGTGTGTGTGTGTGTGTGTGTGTGTGTGTGTGTGTGTGGATGGATGTATGGTTGAGACTGAGAGGGTGGTTGTGTTTAGAAGGCATGTCAAGCTAAACCGTTATTGTGTCGGCGTGAATTTCTAGCCTCATCTAGCAGGCCAGTATAATGTGCAGTATGCACTACAGAATGCACCCTGCAGTCATTGGGTCAGGCAGATGTTATAACTGCTCATCAGGAATGACCTAGTGAGTGTCGCCATGGTGATACTGGCAGCCAGCAGCATGCTGCATGTGCCAGTCCATATCAGCTTCTCAGGTGGCCAGTGGGCACACAGCAACACAGGCAGTTTTTCCTTTTTCTACTGGATGTTTGTTCTCTATACTTAATTATTCTCTAAAAAACCAAACAATAACAAACGAGGAACATCAATAAAAAAACGTTGTTGTTATTAAAATATTACCATGTTTATAACTCACTTCTGATTTCAATATATTAGTCATTTAGTACAATAATAATGAAACAAATAATCTACATAAATTAACTCAACATAAAATGAATCTATGAAATCAAAACTGAAACAAATATTGTACCACTGTAGACAATTTACAAGCATACGTTCCATAATCTTTGAAGCTCTTCTCTTCCATTTTTCCTTATTATGAAATCAAACTTCTTCAATCTTGTGTTTCGACTCTAAAATTGTGCAAAAGTAGTGTGTTATTATTATTACTACTATTATTATTATTATTATTACATTTCGCTGTAAGTGTAAGAACAATCTTTTTTGTCCTGCAAACAATTGTAGAACTATTTATTTTAATGTATATTTACCTAGAGTGTATTATTTATTATTATTTTTAATGATATTTTAATAATTTTCCAAAACAGTATTTGTTTTAGGTTGCCCTCATCGTCCTTTCTGAGTAGGTAGCCTACAAAAAGGAACGGTGTGTGCGTTTTGGTCACGTTTCGAGAAAATGTCGCTATAAATAGAAATAAATACAGCCTAGTCGAGTCTTTACAGATTATCTGAATACTATCGAGCTTCTGCTTCGTCGGTGGTATCAAGTATATAAACATTAGTCATTAAAATACTAATAATAGCGGTATTCATTTGTATGCTCGGTATCTCGACCATTAGGTGGTAGTATCGTGCAAGAGCAAACAGCGCGAGACCTCTCTTGTGCGACCCGGTACTAATGCTCTGAGTGACGTCGCTACTTCCTCTTTGCTCCTGCGCCGCGAGGGCAACCATGGTGTGTAATATTGTCCTGTGGACTTTCATCCGAAATCTGTTTTAATCCTAATTATGTGAACAACTTAGACCTAAACAAACTGCACAATATGAATGTATACAGCTTCGGGACCATGTACAATGTTTTATTGTGTTGTTTTTGTGACGAAATGATGATTATTCTCCACTATTTGCCGATTTCCCTGTTCGTAATTTAGAAGCTTCAATTATAGACGCATATGATTGGTATTTGAAATGAGCTTAATAAGAACACTTGCTTTCTGTCTTCGTTTATTCGAATGCATCATTCACACCTCTAAATGTACGGAATTTTGTGTATATTTAGTGAAAATGCTGATTAGCTCGAGCGTTAGCGTCAGTCCGTCTCCTGCTGGGTTTAGCGCCGCTTGTAATGAACTCGGACTGTATGGGATTTTATTGACGAGACGTGTATTTATCCGTAGGTGAACGTACCGAAGACCCGCAGGACATACTGCAAAAAATGCAAGAAGCACCAGCCACATAAAGTGACCCAGTACAAGAAGGGCAAAGACTCTCTGTACGCCCAGGGTAAGTCCTGAGAATTGACTGAGACGCTGAACGATGTGGACTAAACTTTCTGAAGAGTTAACTGCATTTGTTACTTACAGGAAAGAGGCGTTACGACAGAAAGCAGAGTGGTTATGGAGGACAAACAAAGCCTATTTTCCGAAAAAAGGTATGTTGGGTCTTGCAGATGGGTGTCAAGAGTTGCCATGTTTGATCAGTGTTCATCTTCAATATTGTTCCAAAGCAGTATTACTGATATATTTATCTGCTTGTATTTGACCATTTTAAAGTCTCTTTCCATATTTGAAATGCTTCAGGTATTGTTGCAACACAAAGAAAAGATACTAAAAATGAACAATGTACATCTAGTTAAGTTTATTCAATTTAATTATTCAGCAAAGGGTGTAAATTCTCAGTAGACAATAAAACTAAAATGAAAAACCTCTAGTTGTGAAAAGCGATCTTGACAAAAATGTGACCCACTGGTGTAGAACATGGTAAACTGTGGGCTTGAAGTGTCTGAGTTAATGTTTTATATATATATATGGGTATATGTAAACATGTAGCCTTAGATTGTTTACATGTGTACATTAACATCAATTTCAGGTTATCGCAAATGGTTCAGTACTAAATGCAAATGAATGAGAACCAAAAGGTTTTGTGATCCAATCACTTAAATCTCATTTGGAGGTAGTGGTCACATGCATTTTCAACATCACATTTGTAGTGTAAGTCTCTCAACAGGTTATAGGAGTTTTAAGTTGCAGGTTACCACCAGGTGTAAACAATGTTCTGTTTTGTCTGACCACTTCCAATTAGATCACTAGATATTAATACTAGGGGAATTGTATAAAACTTTACGTAGATTTCGTAATGTGTGTGTATGCACAAAAGCTAGATTTACCTTTTTAGCAAGTTTTCAGATTTAAAAAAGCTTGTGCGAAATTCCCCTTATAAAACCCAGTCAGTGGAAAATTGTGCATACATGCATCTCCACCCTATCTCCTCCCCGAAATGACCATATTTGGAGCTTACAATGGCTAATTTTACTATGCGTATCCTCATTTGCATATTTCCATCCATATGATACACTAGACATTAGGAAAATGAGATATGGACTATAAATGCCACTTGTGCTGCCACATTACATTGCTCAAAATCATTTAGTATCTTTTTTTTTTTTTTGAATAAATATAGGCTATCAAAATATCCCTAAACGTAAAATTGTATGAAATACTTTTAGGGAAAGTATTCAGAGAAGAGTTATTCATTCTTTTCCACTGGCCAAATATTTTTAATTGTTTTAAACAAATCAAATTTATGCAATTTTTCTTAAGGTAAACGTATGTTAAGATAGGATGTTTATGCAGTATATTTTTAATGGACCCTTTTCACAGACTGATGACTCGTTTTAACGGTCATCAATATAGTAAATCCTGCAAAGTATTTTATATTTTCATTTTTTTTTTTAAAAACTTATGTACATTTATAACTATACTAAGCATTATACTACCTTGTTTCTAATACAGCAGCTATGGGAGTGATGGTAACAATGACATCTTTCTCTCTTCTGACTGCCGTTATCAATTGCGCTCTATTTTTTTTTTTTTTTTTTGCAATTAATGAAAGTTGTGAAAACACTTGTGGAGTTTTCCTTTTGCTATTTGAGCAAATGGAAACACAAAAAATATGTATTCTCTTTAATGTATTCTCTCATTCACTGCTATAGAATTTTACCCAACTATGACGACTTCCGCTTCTGAGAAACCCGGAAATGTGAAAAGGGTCTATGGTCAAAACATTTATATATATATATATATATATATATATATATATATATATATATATATATATATATATATATATAAATATATATATATATATATATAAATATAAATAAAAAAAAATGCAAATCATAGTTTCCTTCAAGTGCTATCCTTCAAATACAATTGTATTTTTTATAATGTTGGGAAGATCACAGAGGGAGTTATCATTAGGAGACTGTCAGGGAGCACATGACTTCAACAGCGCACCTCCAACAGTCGTTATACAGTATTGTCATTGGACCTTTTCAAAACGACTAGTTGACCATTCTACCACCAAACAAGTGCACATCATTGATCATTGGTCTTGTGAGGAATATTTTCTCAGAACATGAGTTCTGCATTTGATTTTAAAGAGGAATTATGCATCTATCACTCTCCACTGTCATTAAAATGTAGCATGCCAAAGGTAATTGTTCAAAAGTAGTGCATCACCTACAAATATTCCTATCTAAATCTGTTAATTTTGACAGCAAATTTTGATAGTTTAGTCTTTTGACTAAATTGCAATTTAGTTTGTCATATTTTAGTCTTCTGAATTATTTTTAGTCTAGTTTTAGTCCATTTCAATTTAAGTATATTTTCGTCATAGTTAGTCATTCAAAACTGGCTTTTTAGTTATCGTCTTGTTTTTGTTAGTAAAATGTCGTTGATGAAAATGAACAGATTTTGTCAACAAAATTAACACAGATCTAAATTCATATAATTTGTTTAACTTCTGGATAATGACTAATTTGAGGGCTCAACTCCTTTAATGAGTGGAATATTTAACCTAAATGTGTACATCAAAATGAAAAGTTTAAAATATTTGTTTCTCATTACTTCACTCACTCCAGTAAAAGATTATGTATGCACAGTCTAGAGCAGGGTTCTTCAAATCTTGCCCTGGACCTGTAGAGTTTAGCTCCAACGCTGATCAAACACACCTGAGCAAGTTAATCAAGGTCTTCAGGATCACTAGAACTCAAACACACAAACTCACTAGGTAGGTGCGTTTGATCAGGGTTTGAGCTAAATTTTGCAGGGCAGTGGCCCTCCAGGACCAGATTTGAGGAACCCTGTGTGCATATTATTTACCTTAAATTTTTATGAAACCTGATGTGTGGAAAATTTCGCACATTGCCTCTTATGCAACATTTATACATCAGGCTCCAGCCTTTAAACGGATCCTTAAAGGGAACCCCTGGTGTTAAGACTTGTATGGCTTAATATAACGTAAATGATGTCCCTTACTGAAATATGTAGTAGAAAACCCATGAAAAATCTACGTTATCTTAAAAATTCATGACATATTTGGACCGATTTGGACAATGTTCAGTGCCATTTTGTTTGCATTCTATGTCGGTGACGTCAAATGGTTGCACTCACTGCTCTACTGACACAGTCCTATTGCTATTTTTACCGCCGCACAACTAGGAATATAATATACGATGCCACATTGTGCAGCTTTTGGTTGTAATTTTCAGTCGATGAGCCACAAGAGAAGCGATGTAAGTATTTACTGCTTTACTAGCGATAAGAGGAGAAAAGAATGGGAAGTTGTGCAGAATGTGGACGAATAAAACTTCCTAACTGCATCTTTGTTCTCTTCACTTTAGCCCTGATGACTTTGAGGCTTTTTATCTGTAAGTTTTGGTGTAATGGTAATCTAGTAACGCATACAGGTCTTAATATCCACAGGGTTCCATTTAAAACATGATCAGCCTCTTCAGTTCGAGCCAGAGCGCAAATTTATTTTCTGTGGCTATTCGATTTACTGTTGTACGATTGACGTGTTAAAATCGTCTGATCACCTGAATGCATTACGCACAGTTAAACATGCTGAGAAGATGCTACAATTTTATGCGATCAAAGATATCTCGTTCATCACACCACACGCAAGCTTTGAGGCAGTCGAGATGTTATAAGCTTACCTTCGTCAGTCTCCACGACAGGCGCGGCATTTGGTTAAAGCATACTTGTATCCGTTGGCAACTGTAAGCTCTTTTAGCTGTGGTCTTCTAAAAGCCTTAAAGGCACCAGGGCTTGTGAAGAGAACAAAAACACTGATCTTTAGGAAGTTTTATTAGTCCACGTTCTTCACAACTTCCCATTCTTTTCTCCTCTTATCGCTAGTAAAGCAGTAAATACTTACATCGCTTCTCTTGTGGCTCATCGCCGGAAAATTACAACCAAAAGCTGCACAATGTGGCATCGTATATTATATTCCGAGTTGTGTTGCGGTAAAAGTAGCAATAGGACGGTGTCAGTAGAGCAGTGAGTGCAACCATTTGACGTCACCGACAGAACGCAAACAAAATGGCGCCGCCCATTGTCCAAATCAGTCCAAATATGTCAATATGTGGATTTTTTTAAATAACGTAAATCTTTCATGGGTTTTCTACTACATATTTCAGTAAGAGACATAATTTACGTTATATTAAGCCATACAAGTCTCAACACCAGGGGTATATATGTAGCTTTGAACCTTCCACAAATTACTATTTCTTAAGCATCTTAGTTTAGTTCAGATATATAGTGTGTGGAGAATCTAGGATTAAATATTAATTGTTGATCATATGGATTTTTACATATTGGGTTAGGTGTAATTGTCCCTTCTTTTGCCGTAGGCTAAAACCACGAAGAAGATTGTGCTGAGGCTGGAATGCGTGGAGCCCAACTGCCGCTCAAAGAGGATGTTGGCCATTAAGAGATGCAAACATTTTGAGCTGGGAGGAGACAAGAAGAGAAAGGTAAGGGATATACACATCAGCCGGTTAAAGAACAAGTAAAAAAGTTAATTTGGAAATATTTGTACTGATGCTAAAACTTGGGACGGAAGTGAAATGGTGGTTTGAAGCCATTATTTTAGTAATTGTCTTCAGAGTTTTCTCTAACCTGGAAAAAATGGAAATGCGATTTGATTTGTGGCTTATGTGCATGGAAATTCGTTTGACTATTTTTATAGTGAACAAAGATTTGTGGTTATACTCTCTTCTAAAAGATTTAATCAGCTAGAAAATGCTTTTTGTGAGGCAATCTCTGTAAAATGATTGCATGAATTTTTAAAAAAAAAAAAGGTTATATAGTAATTGCAAAACTAGTCATGGAAAATCATTGGAGAAGAGGTGTGGGAATCCTGGTGATTTACTAAAATAACCAGTGGGTGAATTATTTAACATTTTTGATTTTAACATTAAATCAAAAGGTTAATCATTTGGGCATGGATTTTAAATTGTTAGAATTAATTGGATCAAATGTTTGGCCTTTCAAATATGTACTTTTAGTCAAGTACTGAGAAGTCAAACCAGTTCATAATCCTCTGTGTGTATTGGAAAAGGGGTGACTGAACACATTGTATCATTTTGAATGGTAGAGAGTTTGGCATCAGGACCGAACCACTGAAAGATGTAAAATGATTTCAGACTGTTACTAAGAGTATTAACATGTATAATTTCTGTTCTCTCTCTTCCAGGGCCAGGTCATCCAGTTCTGAGCTGGGCCAAGTGCTTCTTTTGTGGTTTACCATCACTGTCAATAAAAGTTGTATACAGTTATGCTGGACTTTTGCCTTTCATTCAACATCAGTATCAAACTGTGTTTCCAGATTAGGTCCTATACTAAATGCACTGTAGGGGACCGAAATAGCAACTTTGCTTCCATAAATGCTTAAAGTGTTACTATAACAGCATATCTGTTGCCTCATGCTGTTGGGGTAAAGCAAATTATGCATCCCACAGTGAAAGATGAATCTTTTCTTAGGCACTTGCTGAGTTTTCTGTGTAGTTAGAGACAAAAACAAGGAGGGGACATTGCCACACGTTAAAAAATGAATGTGAGCAATTGTAACACTCGACAGCTGTAGAAAAAGATGTCTTAAGGCATTAATTTGAAAAAGTACAGGCACTGTTGGATCAACCTGAATAAAATATTTTAAGTCTGTTAATATTTTAAAACATTTGTCAGTTTTTATAGCCAATTTGATGCATGTCAATAAAATGAAAGCTTAGTGCTTTCTCATTTATGTAGGTATCTGTACATGCATGACTAGAAAATAGAAAACCAATAAACAAACCCTTCCTTGTGACCCATCACCAACACCACTTGATATGACCACAATCAAAGTTATGCTGTCCTTTGCACTGAAAATGTTATGGTCTCTTGAATTGGTGCTTATTTGCTGATAGTTTTTAAGAAAACAGCCCTGAGGAAGAATTTATTTTTAATAACAGGAACAAGTGTGCTCAGTGCAAGAAAAAAAAGACCATCTGAGGAGTGATTCAGTCATTCTGCATATAAACTAAATATTTATTTAGCTCTTGGTAAAAGTGGTCTTAGACATGCATATATGCTCACTCATGCAGAGAGAACGTGTTGCGCCTTTTCCTAGACCAGTTTGATTTTCAATGTCTTCGATACAGGATCTCATCCTCAAACTGGATTTTAACTGGCTCACAAAATGGGACACTGGGAAGTTCAGAAGTCGTAAAGGCAGTCAGGGTTGCAGGGCAGGGTGAATGTCCTCATTTCTAAGCACTTTATATGTGAACCAGTATAATACATTGAAAACAAGGAAGCTGAGTGGGAAGACGGCTCGTGAGATGGTGTCAATCCATTTAGCTTGTTCCACGAAGCGCCGGCGGATGTCGAACAGAATGTGGCCAGGCGGCAGGCCCGCAAACATAGCAGCAGCCTCAGAGAGAGGCCCGTCCCCAGACAGACAGGTGTCCATCTCGTATCCCATGAAGTACAGGTCTTGATTTTGTGAGGCTAACAGCTCTTCCTGAAGAAAAAGAAAAAAATGAATATACACTATGGTTCAAAAGTTTGGGGTCAGTAAAATTTGATAGTTTTGAAAAAATTATAATTTTCACCAAAGCTGCATTTGTTTGATCAAAATTACTATAAAAACAGTAATACTGTACAAATGTTACAATTTAAAATGAGTTTTCTCTTGATACATTTTGAAATGTATTATTCCTGAGATAGCAAAGCTGAATTTTTAGCATCATTACTCCAGTCTTCAGTGTCACATGATCCTTCAGAAATTTGATGCTCAAGAAACATTTCTGAAGTAAACATTTTTGGTAATAAATGTCTTTACTGATTTTTGATCAATTAATGCATCCTTGATGAATAAAAGCAGTCCTTTAAAAACTAAATCTTACTGTCACCAAACTTTTGAACAGTGTATATATGAAAGTATGTGAATACATGAGGGACAATGAACATTCAAGTCAGTTATTATCACAAAATATTGGGGCCTTGAAGGGGTGACATGAAATATTGATTTGAAATATTTATCTTAGATTAGCTGAAAGCATCCTCTAAGAAAATGTGTTAATTAAATGTAATTATTTTAAATATATTTTAATATTTTAAATATACATTAAATGCATTACAAGTCACTTTTTATGGGCTAGTTAGCTAATATGTATAGCTACAATGTAAAATGTCTTCTATTTTAAATTCTCTCTTTTTTGTGTCTTACCAATGTTTTATTTATTTATTTGTTTATTTTTTGCTTTAACTGATAAAAAGTAAACCTTAATTTTGTTAATTGCATTTTTATGACAAGGGAAAGACAGTCATGAAAGTAGCACAGTTATGTTGACCAAGCATGGTCAGACGAACAGCGATCATTGCATAAAGACAGCTCAATGTCACAATTGACCAATCAGAATCAAGTATTCAATATCAAAGTGTGAAGTATATGTAAATATATAGTTTGTGGGTGCATATACCCGTGCACAGGCACTGCATTGGCGTTGTGCACTTTTGCTTGGTGTGCTCCCTGTGACGTTGTTGCATTTGTTCTTCGTCTCTGCTCCTCCAGCCTGACCAGAGGCCTGAAGACAATACAAAGACATTTAAAAACGGATTCATCATTTATTCAAACAATAAAATATTCTCTTCCCGTGCACTCCTTGGCGGACTTCCCCGGCTTCTCCGTAACCATGCAGTAGAGATTTGAAACAGGGTCACAATGTACCTTAATAGTCTCTGGTGGGCATGTACATTACAGTTAGGCCTATATCTTTAATTTGTCAAGACGTAACTAAGCCAGGCGGCAGATTGCACTCTGAACTGTTTAGTGTTTTAAAACAATGCATTTACTGTCTAAGATACATGCATTTTCTATTTGTTTTTTAGCCTAAATTTGTTTTGTGCGTGCGTGCATGTTTGTGTGTGTGTGTGTGTGTGTGTGTGAGAGATAGAGAGATCAACAATGACAGCGTATTTGTTCCTTAGGGAAAGGATGCTTTTTTGAGTATGAGATCCGGTTAGGTGCGTTTGTGTTGAATCATGTTGTGTATAGGCACATGAGATCAGACAGCCTACTGCACCGTGCTGCTGTGACCAAACAACCAGTCAGAGTTTGTGTGTGTGTGTGTGTGTGTGTGTGTGTGTGTGTGTGTGTGTGTGTGTTTTTGTGTGTATGTGGCTAACACCACATGTACAATGGTGTGTGTGTGTTTATGTACATGTGCATAAAAGCTTGAGTGCAGTAGTGTGTAAGCATGTTTGCATGTTACATGCCTAACAGCATCCCTAAGGCAAATGAGGGGGCACAGTGCCACCAACTCACCCACTGGGTCACACATACACACACACACACACACACACACACACACACACACACACACACACACATACACACACACAGCCTGCCCTGCAGGGCGATAGAGGGAAGATGGAGGAGGAATAGAAAAGGACAGGATAGTGTAATATTTATTTTTTCTCCTCTTAGTGGCAGGACAGTGTCTGCTGTGTCCAAAAGAAAGCCACAATGTTCTCTCGGCTGGTTAAGAGCAGAGTAATAAAGAAAGGGAAATAACTGCAATCTCTGCAGACAAAAATTCCTGAGAGGAGTCTGGGAATAGCCTCCTATTCCAGGCAGACAAAGGGCATGTCTGGGTCATAATACACCTCAAAAATCAAAAGACAAAACAAGTAATTATATAGCGTAAAGAAAATGAAGCCTATTTTTTTAGGACCATTAAAAGTGCGTTGTGAGAGTTTCCATGACAAGCTCAATTACCCTGACCCTCACCCCATTCTCATTAGCATAATGCATCTGGATGTTTTTCTTAAGGGTTTGTTTGTATTTTTTTCCACTCTTTTCACATATTTTAAAGAAACTAATTATATACTTTCAATTAAATAATATACTGTGTATATATAATACTGTTCAAAAGTTTGGGGTCTGTAATGTGTAATGTTTTTGAAAAAAGTCTCTCATGCTCACCAAGGCTGCATTCATTTATTTAAAAAATATCAGATCAGATCAAAAATACAGTAATATTGTGAAATATTATTAAAATTACTGTTTTCTGTTTTAATATATTTCAAATTACATTTATTCCTTTGATGGGAAAGCTGAATTTGCAGCAGCCATTACTTCAATCTTCAGTGTAACATGATCCTTGAGAAATCATTCTAATATGCTGTTTTGTTGCTCAAATATATTTTTTTACGTTTAATATTTTTGTGGAACCTGTGATACATTTTGATGAAAAAAAAATTAAGAACAGCAATTATTTAAAACATTTTTTAGTAACAATGTAAAGAGTTTAATTCATCTTTGCTGAATAAAATACATTTTAAAATTACATTTCTTAAAAAACTGTTTTGAGTGGTACATTACTTACATTTATACATAAAGATAGTATTTGCTGAATTTAACTTTTGTTTTTTTTGTTTTTGTTTTTTTGTTTTTTTGGGGGGGTAAAATATTAAACAAATATGTTCATGAGATTTACCTTTATAGCCATTGTCATTGAGTATAACAACAAAAAATGCATTTTTAGAGCTTAAAAATTAAGAACATTTTCAATGTTAAAATGCTGTCTTCTTAATAAAGGAGGCAGCTTAATATTTAGAAACTATAAGAAAGCCGTTTTTAGGTTGAATTCCCCCAAAACAGTATAAACACTTGCTCTGTCTGTGGTGCTATCAAAATACTGCTTTGTTTATTTGAGCACCCGAACCAGCTTGATCTAACAACACTGGATTAACCAATGGCGTGAGCTTGGGGCGGCATCTGTCTCACCAACCAATAGTAGATTAAAGTTCAGAAAACCTGTTTGAATGCAATTATTATTTTAGCAATTCCATTTGCTGGAGCTAATGGCCCAGAAATTACACATTTCAACTTTAAAAGAGAAATGATGCTTAATTTATCAGTTCAGCTAAGCATTTAGTATTCCGCATCACTGGGACATTCTCCATATTTAAAATCCTGCAGCTCTCTCACTTTTTTCCCACATTCATATTGTCCCACATTTTATGTGGAAAGAACAGTATGACTCTGTGCAATATTCATGACATAGTTTTTATGCCATCCCTGACCTTCCCTCTCTGCTCTGGAGGGGGCCAGCAGGCTGCTCTCATGAAAGATCAAAGGATCACAGTGGCTGTACAGTATCTTAAGGGCACTCAAAGCATGTCGCGTGTGTACGACAGAGGAGAGTTTATGACTGCCACTCACAGCTCTGTAGCGTTGTTCCTCCCGTAGTTTTCTCCGCAGTCTGAAGAATTCTTTGTGTTGCCGAGAGACAAAGTTAACTGCTGCATACTCCAGCAAAGCAGCAAAGACAAACAGCAAGCACACAGCCATCCAGATGTCAATGGCCTTCACATAGGACACCTGTTCACATGCACACACAACACTGTTAATGCAAACACTGTCTATGTTAGAGGATTAGTTCACTTTAAAATGAAAATTCCCCTAAGATTTACTCACCCTCAAGCCATCCTAGGTGTATATGACTTTCTGCTTTCTGACGAACACAATCGGAGTTATATTAATAAATATCCTGACGCATCCAGGCTTTATAATGGCAGTGAATGGGACCAATGAGTACGGAGCTGAAGAAAGTGCATCCATCCATCCATCCATCCTTCATGTCAGTTACGCTTTTTCCGTAAGTTGAATACGGATGGCGTAGGACGTAGTGTAAGCTTTTTTTGATCTGCAAGAGGCGATACACTTTCTTCATAAGTTGAATACGGAAGGTGGTCTGGTGAAAGCTAGATAAATATGGATACTTTTCTTACACAAATGCATTGCTTCACTTCAGTAGTCTTTTAGCTGTGTGGAGTACGTTTTTGATGGATGGATGCACTTTCTTGAGCTTCTAACACATTGGTCCCGTTCCTTGCCATTATAAAGCCTGGATGCGTCAGGATATTTATTAATATAACTTGATTGTGTTCATCAGAAAGAAGAAAGTCATATACACCTAGGCTTGAGGGTGAGTAAATCTTGGGGTAATTTTCATTTTAAAGTGAACTAATCCTTTAAAGGAATATTCTGGATTCAACAGACAATAAGAATCTGTCAAATGCTGTTGATTTACAGAAAAAAAAAACAAAAAAAAAACAGTTTTAACAAGTCATACGGGACAACATAAGGGTGAGTAAGTAATGACTTGATGAACGTATGGATGGATAAAGTAGATTCTCTCCCACCTTAGGCAGTGATGCTCTGGATCCAGAGCTCTGTGTTGTCATGGTGAGAACTGTAGTGATGCCCAGCCCAACCCGGGCCGGGGCAGCATCCATGTTGATCCAGAAGGAGACCCATGACAGGATAACTGTTAAGAGGCTGGGAATGTACATCTGGATCAGGTAATAACCCATCTGCCTCTCCAGATGAAACTTCACCTCTATACAGGTGAACTTACCTGGGTGAAACACACACTCATGTTAGACAGTAAAAATAAATAAGCATCATTTCTATTTATTTACTAACTAAACACATAGCAACCCCCTGGCAACCACTCAAACCACCATAGCAAAATTGTAAGAACCCATTTAGAAAAAGCAATATCCGAGCATCCTATAATAGTGGCAAGTTTTGTACAGACAAGCATCAATTCAATTTACTTCTAAAAACCCATTTGCCATTATTATTCCTTATAACATTCATTATCTACAGACTTATGAAATATTTGACTGCTTATATGAAAATAAAAAAATAATAATGGTGGAATTGCAATAGCATTTTACTGTACATCACAGTGCACAATAGTGCTGTACTTAAGGTTGAAGCATTAGTACTGCAGTATTTAGTGCTTTACCAGTATTGTAGTGTTTTGTACAGTATCCCAGGTCTTTCTCCTCTTTCAGGACAAACTGGGGCAGCATAAGGTCATCAGCCACTTGTACTGGGCCTTCATCCAACCACTGAAATATCAGATCATTCATAGTGTAGCCAACTAGAGAGAGAAAGACAAAGAGAATAATGAGCATATAAAAGAGAAATGAGATAAAAAATGAGATGAGCTGATGATGCTGTGTCTTACAGCTCTCTAACTGCATAGTACAAGTCTGTATGTCCATTGGAAAATTCTTCAGATCCATAGGACACGACAGAATTAGAGTGAGTCTGAGAGAGAGAGAGAGAGACATTTCTGATGATCTTTCATAGTTTGGAATGATTTATGTTATATATAGGGGATGATATTGCACCTGATGCTATACAGAACATTTCCATTCTGGAAAATCCTCAGCAGCTTGTTGTCCGTGGTGACCTCATGAAAGTTGGCGCCTTTCTCATTGGCAAAGAACAAGTCTGGCTTCCAGATGGAGTCCAGCATGGATGGATCGAGATCCAGGGAATCGTCTGGATACTCTTTATAAGCCAGCCGTGGATCATTCCACTGCTGCCGTAGAAAAACGTTCAGCCGATAATCCTGATGAGTTAGTGTTCAGAAATTTATCAGATGACAAAGCAACTGAGGCAACTCCAGGTAAATATGTAATACTATCTACATTCATGTGAAAAAGAAAGGAAAAACCCTATTGAAGTCTATGGTTTTATGTATCAGGACATAATAAAAAATCATCTGGTCCTTGGCAGGTCTTAAAATTAGGTAAATACAACCTCAGACGAACAACAACGCATGCCATATTACACCGTGTCATTATTTATTTAACAAAAACTAGGCAAAAAAAAAGAAAGAAAAAAAAGGGAAAAGCCACATGTGACAAACTAAGTACACCCTTACTGCTTCCATAGGAATTAAGAGGGCAAGCAGCAGTCATGCACTGCTAATTAAATGCCTTTGATTAACTGATCATCAGCAAGTGTGACCAATTCTATAAAAGCTGAAGTTTTGGCAGTTTGCTGGTCTGGAGTCTCCGGGTGTGTGTTAACACAATGCCAAGCAGGAAAGACATCAGCAATGATCTTAGAGAAGCCATTGTTGATGCCATCAATCTGGCAAGAGTCCATTATTCTACAGTAAGAAAGATTATTCAGAAGTGGTAAACATTCAAGACAGTTGCCAATCTTCCCAGGAGTGGACGTCCCAGCAAATTCACCCCAAGGTCAGGGTGTGTACAATGTGCAGAGAAATCGCAAAACACCCAATGACTACACCTCAGACTCTACAGGCCTCAGTCAACATGTTAAATGTTAAAGTTCATGGCATACAATTAGAAAAAGTAGGGCATGTTTGGAAGGGTTGCCAAGAGAAAGCTTCTTCTCTCTAAAAAGAACACGACAGCACAGCTTAGGTTTTCAAAGTTGCATCTGAACAAACCTCAAGACTTCTGGAACAATGTCCTTTGGACAAACGAGACCAAAGTGGAGATAATGCACAGTAGCAAGTTAGGCGAAAACTAAACAAAGCATATCAACACAAACACCTCATACCAACTCTCAAGCACAGTATCAAGCAAGTATTCTAGAGTCAAATGTGAAGCCATCTGTCTGACAGCTAAAGCTTGGCTGAAATTGGGTCATGCAACAGGACAATGATCCCAAGCACACCAGCAAATCAACAACAGAATGGCTGAAAAAGAAAAAGAATCAAGGTGTTGCATTGGCCAGTCAAAATCCAGACCTCAACCAGACTGAAATGGTGCGGCGGAACCTTTAGAGAGCTGTGCATAAACAAATGCCCACAAACCTCAATGAACTGAAGCAACATTGTAAAGAAGAGAGGGACGAAAGTCTTCCAGAATGATGCAAGAGACTGACACTGACATACAGAAAATGATTGCTGCTTCAGCAGTATTCTTGACATTTATTCAACAGTGCTTTGATCTGCCTGCATTGACACTATTCTTTAAGAGCTGCTGTGCAGCAAAAATTATGTACCAGTTATCAATGTAAAGCTGCTTTGACACAATCTGCATTGTAAAAAGTGCTATATAAATAAAGGTGACTTGACTAAAAGTAGCTTTACAAGCAATTGATTCATAGGGTGTACTTAGTTTGTCACCCATAGCTTTTACATTTAGGCTTTATTTTTGTTAAATAATGACATGGTGTAATATGCCATGTGTTGTTCATATGATGTTGTTTGTACCTAAGTTTAAGATCGGCTAACGACCAGATGATTTTTATTATGTTCTATCTATCTATCTATCTATCTATCTATCTATCTATCTATCTATCTATCTATCATCTAATTTCATATAATAGCACTGGAACTTTTGATATCACTCCACTTGTCTGTGTTCACTACAAATAATTACAATTATATGGCTCAGTAAGCGACTCTTTTTGTTTGTGGAGCGAAAAGTAAACAAAATATATTCTGTCTAAAATGTCAGTTACTCAATATTAAAGGTCCCGTTCTTCGTGATCCCATGTTTCAAACTTTAGTTAGTGTGTAATGTTGTTGTTAGAGTATAAATAAAATCTGTAAAATTTTAAAGCTCAAAGTTCAATGCCAAGCGAGATATTTTATTTAACAGAAGTCGCCTACATCGAACGGCCAGTTTGGACTACATCCTCTACTTCCTTCTTTAATGACGTCACTAAAACAGTTTTTTGACTAACCTCCGCCCACAGGAATACACAAGAGTTGCGTTTGTAGAGTGTGTTTGTCGCCATTTCGTCGAAACGCTGTTATTTTCATCCCGCAGTCCAATCACCGGGTCTGATTCAAATTGATAGGGTAAAATTAAAGACATGTTTACAATAACACTGAGCGCGTGCATCTCCACGTTATGGTAAGAGGCGTGACTTTTCCGGGCACGGTGCGCTGGGTGCGCTCAGAGCTGCTGTCGAATCACAACACAGGAACCGCTGGCACAATCAGAACTCGTTACGTATTTCTGAAGGAGGGACTTCATAGAACAAGGAAGTCATCAGCCCGTTTTTATGACAGTGGAAACAGCGGTATACTACGGAGCCCTAATCCTGACATAGAAGAAAAAAAAAATTATATCGTGGCCACGAATTAGGAATTCGTTCCCACGATTTAACAATACGTGCGCACGTTTTATTAACTCGTTCCCTCGATTTAGTTAAATCGTTCCCACGTTTTATTAATTCGTTCCCTCGATTTAGCTAAATCGAGGGAACGAATTAATAAAACGAGGGAACGATTTAACTAGCTAAATCGAGGGAACGAATTAATAAAACGTGGGAACGATTTAGCTTAATCGAGGGAACGAGTTAATAAAACGTGGGAACGATTTAACTAAATCGAGGGAACGAGTTAATAAAACGTGCGCACGTATTGTTAAATCGTGGGAACGAATTCCTAATTCGTGGCCACGATATAATTTTTTTTTTCTTCTATGTCAGGATTAGGGCTCCGTAGTATACAGATAAGTAAATTATGTGAAAAATACTGTGTTTTTTTACACGCAAAACATGAACACGTGTTATATTGCACACTATAAACACAATCAAAGCTTCAAAAAACCACGAAAAACGGGACCTTTAACTTCTAGTTGATACTCCTATCACTTAATAAAAATAAAATTAAGTCGATTCTCTTATTCTGGTCCAAATAGTCACATTCAGCAATGATTATGACCTGCTTCTCTTTCTTATCTGATTAAGGTTTAAGTTTTAAGTTTTTGCTGTGTGTGAAACAAAAGTGTGTGGGTGTGTGTGTGTGTGCATGTGTGTGTGTGTGTGTGTGTGTGTGTGTGTGTGTGTGTGTGTGTGTGTACCATGGTGGTCTCTGTGATGGAACCAAAACTGTTGATAAAAATGTTGCAGGTGACATTTACAGGAGGACCTGAAGAAAAAAAAAAGAACATTGTAAGAAACATTAGCATCTCACTTTAAAAAACTTACACCAGCCTAAACTGTTTCTTACCTGGTTCACAGTGGTCTAGCCTGTTCAGCATGGTGTTTTACTGGTCAGCTAGACTGACTGAAAGGTGGCCAAAACCTCTCTAAAACCAGCAAACCAGGCTGGAAAACCAGCTAAAATTAACAAATAATCTTAGGCTGGTTCAAGCTGTTTTTCAGTAGGAATAACAGTCGACTAAAGATAACGGGAATCTGAAAGCCGAATGTGATTCATGCACATGGCCTAAAGGAAAACTATTGAAAACTCAACATTTATGTCAACCATTTTAACATATTAGATTAGATAAATAATTCAAGCAGAATTGACCTGCTGTGTCAGCTTCAGTGTCTTGAATAAAAAGAAATCCTCAAGCGGCAAATAGCAACAGATTGTTTCCAAGACAAAATACTGAAGAGGTTGTCCAAGACTGTTAAATCAATTTACAAGTGATGAAGCATTTTCATGAACAAGAAAAGCCCATAGTGAACCAGACAACTGTAAAATGCATCATTTACTTAAAAAGAACTATACGGCTGGCTATGCTGATTTAGTCAATATGTTTTATTAGCACTCGGCTGCTCTGTAAATATTTGATTGCAGCATTTTATTTATTGATTTAACGTTCATGACATTAGCGATTTATATATAGCTTATCAGTGGGGACATTCCCCCACACATGCTGACAGCCACATCTCTGAGATGTAGAACAGATATGAAATATACACGAGCTCAGAGACGCCCACAGAGAAAATGCAAGAGAGAGATCATGAGAGAAAAAGAGAGTAAGTGGGGAAAAAAAAAGTATAAATAAAAAAGAAATTTCAGTTTAAAAGACATAAGCAAGAGAATGAAAGGAAAAGACTTATTTAGGTCTTTGGGTTAGCATGCACTCGAGCGGACAGCATGGCAAACTAAAGAGCCCTGATGCCAACGAAGAAACTGCCGCTCACAAATCTTCACAGAGGCTGTTGTGACACGTTTTACGGAGAGAAATCTAGCGTGAGCTGACAGCCGTATCCTGCATGTTTCTGAAATCATTCTCATCGTCTGGGGCTGAAAGTCTCGTATTCTGTCGGTTTTCGCCTGTGGGTTTCTCTTGTTGGATGGTCACTGGGAGTCTGTGTAAGGTGGGGAAGGGAAAAAATAGACCAGAGAACCCATGGGGGGCCACATAGTTTAATGAGATCTTATGTTGCTCTGTGTTTTCAGGCTGCAGCACTTTTTCACATGCAAGGCTCAGAGAGAATGTAAATATATTCTTTGCTGACCACATCACATTTTTGCAGAGTTCCTGCCAAAACAATCTATGTACAAGAGATTAAGCTGCAACAGCACTTTTTACTTCTGTGTTGCCTTATATGATGTTTAAAAATGACCAAGCTATCATTGAAAGAAAGTGAAAGAAGAGAGTGAGAATGAGAGCAGTAACAAGAGAAAGACCAGTGGACAGACTCCTAATGTCCTTCCAGCTTTATGTGTTGGTCCATCAGCAGGATTCAGCAGAAGGGAAGTACAAAATAGTACAAAGGAGATTCAACACAAGAAGGCTACTGCTTTGGTGTGGTCGTCTTCAGTATTGTCTACAATTGCTTTTACTATACAGTCAATAAAATAACCATATTCACTACCATTCAAAAGTTTAGTCAGTGTTTGAAAAAAAAGTGTGCATAATGAAAACTGACAACAAAGACATTTATTTTATAAAATACAAAATATTTCTATTTCAAATACAAAACTTTCTATTCATCAAAGAATCCTGAAAAGTATATTGCAGTTTTCACAAAAATACAACCCGAATTCTAGAAAAGTTGGGCCATTTTTTTAATTTAAATAAAATGAAAACTAAAAGACTTTCAAATCACATGAGCCAATATTTTATTCACAATAGAACATAGATAACATAACAAATATTTAAACAGAGAAATTTTACAGTTTTATGCACAAAATGAGCTCATTTCAAATTTGATGCCTGCTACAGATCTCAAAATAGTTGGCACGGGGGCAAAAAATGGCTGAAAAAGCAAGAAATTTTGAAAAGATTTAGCTGAGAGAACATCTAGTAACTAATTAAGTTAATTGATATCAGATCTGTAACATGATTTACTATAAAAGGATGTCTTAGAGAGGCAGAGCTGTGAAAGAGTGCGTAAAAAGATTGTGGAATACTTTAAAAACAATGTTCTTCACATCGAATTGCAAAGGCTTTGCAAATCTCATCATCTACAGTGCATAACATCATCAAAAGATTCAAAGAAACTGGAGAAATCTCTGTGCGTAAAGGACAAGGCCGAAGACCTTTATTGGATGTCTGTGGTCTTTGGGCCCTCAGACAACACTGCATCACTCATCGGCATGATTGTGTCACTGACATTACTAAATGGGCCTAGGAATACTTCCAGAAACCACTGTCGGAAAACACAATCCGCTGTGCCATCTGCAGATGCCAACTAAAGCTCCATCATGCAAAAAGGAAGACATATGTGAACATGGTCCAGAAGCGCCGTCGTGTTCTGTGGGCCAAGGCTCATTTAAAACGGAATTTCATTTCAAAGTTCAAATTTGACATTCTTGTTGGAAATCACAGACGCCGTGTCCTCTGGGCTAAAGAGGAGGGAGACCTTCCAAAGTGTCATCAGTGTTCAGTTAAAAGTCCAGCATCTCTGATGGTATGGGGGTACATAAGTGCATACGTGATGGGCAGCTTGCATGTTTTGGAAGGCACTATGAATGCTGAAAGGTATATAAAGGTTTTAGAGCAACATTAACTCTTCAGCAGCTGGAAACAAGAATGGGACCAAATTCCAACACCAAAACTCCAGAAACCCATAACCTCAATGCCCAGACGTCTTCAAACTGTTTTGAAAAGAAGAGGAGATGCTACACCATGGTAAACATGCCCCCGTCCCAACTATTTTGAGACTTGCAGGCATCAAATTTGAAATGAGCTCATTTTGTGCATAAAATGTTCTGTTGTGAATAAAATATTGGCTCATGTATTGGAAAGTCTTTTAGTTTTCATTTTATTCAAATTTTAAAAAACGTCCAAACTTTTCCAGAATTTGGGTTGTACTAAGCAGCGCAACCATTTTCAAATGTGATAATAATAAGAAATGTTTCTTGAGCACCAAATCAGCATATCAGAATGATTTCTAAAAGATCACGTGACACTGAAGATTGAAGTAATGATTCTGAAAAATCAGTTTTGCCATCACAGTTTTGGCATATCAGAGTTTTGCCATATTTAAAAATATATTAAAAACCACAAACTTTTGAACAGTAGTGTATGATAGACATAACATTCTCACACAGTAACTTACTGTTTTTTTGCCTCTTATTTGCATAAATGTGAGCAATTTTTTGATGCACTCATCACTTGCTACACTCATCTTCATTTTTTTTTTTTTGTGAACTGTTTTTAACAGAAGTTATGCTACAGCAGATTGGAGTGGAATACCTTTAAAGTTGGGCCTGATCCGAGCATCATATCCAGATGTTTTTCCCATTAGTTTATCCAGAAAATCAGACGGTGACATGGGCTTCACCCTACTGCTGGGAGATTTTAGCTCCTTACTAAACACACACCTGAGAGAGATGAAATAACAATAATAATTCACATCAGAGCATCAGATCTATCATCATATCAAAGAACTGTTTGTGTTTCAGTGAGCGTCCAAATTCTGAGAGCACTAATGAAACAGGTTTTGTTTTGTTGTAACCAGATTTCCCTAAACCATTTATATTGAACACTCTTCTTTGTCTTCAGTAACTTCAATTTTTCAGCTTAATTGATATTTTAAATGACCAGAATCACATTGTGGTGTCAGACTTTTAGTCTGTTTGTGTGTGGTTTATTAATACGTACACTCTCTATGAGCTCTTTCTGTTGTTCATTTTAACATTCACTGGTGCCAAAAGGCTTTATTATCATTCCATTATTGACTGAATGCTTTGGCAATAATGTATGCCAATTTTAAAAATGAACGAAGGAGGGAAATCTGCTTGCTAACTTAAAACCTTTAATAAGCCTTTAAAGGAGCACATCAGAACATCTGTCCCATGTTTTATTAAAACCCCAGATCCACTGGACATGTCCTGTCTGTTTCTCTGTGTGGCTGCAGTAAAAATTAAGATAGCAGTGGCATCTTTATTGCCTTGGACCTAATTGCAGGTTGTTGTAGGTGTTAATATTTTATTAAGAAAGAGTTAAGTAGAAGTCCAAGTAAGGAAAAAGACAGCACTTTAAATCCTATTCCACATTTAGAGAAATTTCCTGGTCCAGTTCCTCTTCAATTTTCTTGTCTGTTTGTAGGCAAAACTGTGGCAAATTTTATTTGTGAAAGTATAACATCCGTTTCACACAGTGCACAGGGAATGGAAATAAATACACAATGAATGCATCCTCAGGTGAGTCAAGCCCTTATTGTTATTGTAAACAAATGTCTTGTTCCAGACAGGCCAATAATAGTTCAATCTCATTATGTGAACTTCAATAAATCTGCAATTTCAGTAACAGTGAAAATGACTTCAGACAGAGCTGTCTCTATGTGTCAGCTTCATACTTCACAGACCCAGAATCATAAAGCCAACAAACACACACTCAGAAATATAAGAATGCTCACTGGGATTAAAATAAACCCATCACCCATGAAGACAACTGAACTGAACACACAAGCCAAATACGGACGACTGAGCACACAAACACACACAAGTATGGAAATTGAAATATTAAGGAAGAAACAGGTCATTTTAACCAATTACACACACACACACACACACACACCTGAGTTCTTCTGAGGACACTTTAAAACTATATTTGGATCTTCACAAAAATACGCTACAAGTGTTTTAATGAATCACATGGTGAAACCAGTGAGGAGTGATGGCACACCTGTGAAAAACTCACCTGATGACCCCTTCAAACATCCACCAAACCAGTAAGAGCTCCAGCAGGATCCTCCAGAACAGAGAAAACATCCTTTCACTATTCAGCTGCTCTCTTTTCCTCTCTGGTGTCCTGTGGCGAAATCTCAATAAGCAGATGTGTTTTGGAGGGGCAGAACGCCCATTCCGATGCACTCTGGTCTCTCCTCCACTGCCATCTGACTGAGCACCGCATCCCGAGACGGGCACACTAAGAGATGTGTGTGTGTATGTGTGTGTGTGTATACAGGGGGTCTTATGCTCTTTCTTTCTCTCTCTGGCCACATGTTAGCCTGAGGAGCAGATCTTCCATAGAGAAGAGAAAAGGCAACAGGGCGTAAGATGCGTTTAAAGACTTTTATCAGAATAAACAACTGTGACACGACTCCACCTGAGGGGCTCCAGATCCACATCCCAAGACGCACTGCAGCAGAGGACAAACATTCATCCATATATCTATTCCGATATCTGCATTATTGAGTATATTGGGTAGATGACACATAAAATGGGCTTCCTGTTACTTAACAGTAAGAATTTAGGTTCAAATTATATGTATTAGAGACATTTTAGATTGTCGGTTCTGTGACTGGTCACCATTTATTTTGAATTTCCCACCATTTTTAATCACCTGGCACTTCACTTCAATAGTCACGTGGTGTGACAAATTCATTTTTGAAGTTACAAATACTGCATGTCGTCTCGTAGTAAATATGAAACGTAATATTGTGTATATATTTACTGTTCAAAAGTTTTAGGTCTGCACGATTTTTTTTTTGTTTTTGAAAGAAATCTCATCAACATTATTAACAAAATACATTATTAAAAAAATACCTTTAAATACAGCATGTATTTAAAATAGAAATCTTTTATAATGTCTTTACTGCTGTACATGAACCGCCAGCTCTATAGGATAATGACATTGAATAAAAGAGAGAAAAATAAGACACGAATTTAGAGTGGGTGTAAGAAAAACAACTGAAACAAAGAGAAATCCGACTGAGCTCTATGTGTTGAGTCACAGTGGATAACTAGGCCAGTGTTAATTTTAATGTGTCTTCACTCTAGAGTGAAACAAACTAAAGAATAACAGACCCAGTTTTTCTCTGAAATCACACACGCTCAGCGGTCATGTCAATGACGTGTTAAAACATTTCCTTGACCTCAGGAGGAATTATGCCTAAACTACACTACGCTACGCACACACACTTCTGCTCTCAGTCTCAGCCAACATAATTATCCAAGACCCTCCAAATACACACAAACCAGATTTATAATCATTAACATACCTGAAAAAAGAGTTATTAACCACTGAATCATAAAATTTTAACCACCACACAAACACACATGCTCTTTAATTTGTCCGTCTCCACAGAGGTTAAAGGTACTTAGGCATTCTGAACTGAGAATTGCTGACTGACTCCAGATTAACTGGCGTGGAAGTAGAAACTTGTGTGTGTGTGTGTGTGTGTGTGTGTGTGTGTGTAAGGCCTATGTATGTACGGGTCAGCGACATCCAGCCTGTTCATATGCTTTAGAGAATATCGCAGTCCTGAGGAAGTTTATCTCAGAAACATCTGATCTTGTTTTTGTGGAGCTTAGATTTTGTCTGTGCTTCCCGGTGCTTCTACAGAACTCAGTCGCTGCAAACCACAAAAAATACCAGTTACTTTGCAAAAGAACAAACAACGCAACCAATGTTGTCCAATTCACAAATTAATAATTCTTATGAGCCGGTTCTTTTACCAAGGAGTTGCCGGAATTGAATCAGTCTGAAACACTGACTTGTACAGCATTAGCAGAGACAGAATTACCCATTTAAACAATTTGAACATTATAGCTGAAATACACCGAAAAGAATCAGAACTGAGATCGAGAAAGCTGAAACTCTTAAATTCTAGGGCATGTTTGATCCTCTGTTTTGAACATTATTTATTCAGCAAAAAATAACTAGACCATAAATTAATAAATCTTTTTTTTTCCTAATACTGAATTAATGTAAATCTGTAATATGTATAAAGAAGCCAATTTAATGCCGATTAAAGTGTGAGTGCTGCATCAAAATAACAGCATTTGGACACGTCAAAACATTTCGTTAAACATCAAAATTTCATAAGACACAAACTGTATTTTTTCCCATGGTTATCACTCTGCAGAAAAACAGACTTAGACATTTTCTATTACTCTGACCTGTATATCAGAGCGCTGGTGCATAAGGAAATAGGTCAAGGCTATGTTAGGGAACATGTTTGCAGGCAATCACAGGTTTAATGAGCCTTAACATATTGCATCCTCTCCACGCATCTCAAAACCCTCAGGGTCACGCCCATATTGGACACACAGGCATTCAAATGCACAACTTATGAATTTCTTGCATTTGCAGAGGGTTGGTAGGTTCCTCTGACTTCCGGAAAGGCCAAAACAATTGCTGTACGTTGTATCTGCAAATATTAAAAAGTTAGGAAGAATTAAAATGAAACATGAGGCATAATTAAAAATAATTTACTTTTATTTAGTTTCATTGGTACCAGCTGCTTTGATCGTGCAGACAGAAAACATTGTGCAACCAGGTGTCAGAGGAATGTCTTTCATCTGGTTTTGTTTGATTCAAAATGCAATTTTATTGCAATACTCAGCAAAAGTGGTTATCCCATCTGGTTTTGAGGTTTTGGAGGACGTGTTTAGAAGGGATGCACACAAAAAGTGAGATGAAATTTTACTGACCTCAACAGAAAAAAAAAAAAACAGCACTTTTCAATACAAACAACAGGTATAGATTTCCCTCAGTAGAAAAATGAGTGATACAGTTTGAACCAATCCATGAGCACATTGAAATCACAGCGCCACCTTGCAGCCCAGAGGCAGCATTGCATGCCTTGATCTCAGAGAGTTCAAGGTCAAAATGACAGATGACAGGCTGTTGTAAGCCTGTATGTGTTTGTTCTGTGTGTATTTGTCTTTTTCCAAGTTCATTCCACATAGATGTGGACAGAGAACAGAGAAAATGAAAGATTATTCAGTCCTCATGGATGTTGAAAAGCTTGGCCACCTCATTCAGATCTGTATGTTCCTCTCCATCTTTGATTATCTACAAATAAAGTCAAAACAATAAATTAATAATCCTTATCAGAGAAACACTGAAATGAAGATGAATGGAGAAAGGGAACAATATCTCTGCTCACCTTCCTTGCGATGGGCATTCTGTTGAAGACGTTCCACAGAACGATACCGACCACCACTTTGTCCCTCAGGTAGAATATCACTCCCTTCCCATAATCCTCCTTCTGCTGGATAAGGGGTGGAGGGGCTGTTGTTCCTGCCTTCAACGCCCCAGCAACCTCCTCTGTCTCACTCTCGGAACGGATTCCAGTGCCTGTAAACAGAAAATGTGTATTTTTTTTTTTGTTTGCACTCTGGTGTCGATGGTACCAAGGAAGTGGGTTAGCAAATGATGATGATGATGATGATGATAAGTGATACTTTATTAATCCTGAAGGAAATTCAGGGCATCTAGTAGCTTATTCTACAAAAGGACACAATATCAAAATAGAGCAACAGCAAATATGTTAGCAAATGTTTGTTTACCTGATTGTTCGGTTGCAGCTTTTGGTGTGTCCTTGGCTGTGGCTTTAGCAAACACTCCCACGGTGGGCAGACTGCTGTCCACTATACCGATGGCTTCATATCCAACATCTGGTCCAAGATCACTCCTAAAGACAGGGACATATTTTGAGTGTTGAATTATGATACAGGGTTCCTTTCACCTTTTATTTTATATCAAGCATATAATATATATATATATATATATATATATATATATATATATATATATATATATATATATATATATATATATATATATATATATATATATATATATATATGAGTGTATGACAGTGTATGAGAGAGCGAGCGAAGGAGAGATGTGGTTTGTAGCTGTATTATTTTTGCTTTTAACATTTATTTCACACTGGTTTTAGTTTTTTTTTTTAATGAATCATTACTTGATTAAAACATTAAAATGCAGAGAAAATATTATATACATACATTTTGCAATTAAATAAAATATGGATAACGTAATTGTTAGGCATTAAAATATTAAAAAGATAAAAAATATTCAAAATTATTTGTTAATCACCTGTATGGGGTATCTGCAGGGTTTTTAAAAATCAATTTTAATATTTTTAAGACCTTTTTTTTAAGACCTGCAAAAATAAAATATATTTAATAAAATATATTTATATAAATTAATTATTATATAAAGAATTTTTGTAGTTCAAATAATATGTTTTGACAAAAACAAGTTTTATACACAAAATAGATATAAAAAATAAAATCTCAGCCTTTAATCCATTTTTTAAGAAAAGTCAAAATTATATAAGATTATACATAATTTAAAATATGATAATATATAATATTATAGATACTTTACTATTCTACATTTCTGGAAAGCACAATAGCTTCTTATCAATCCATCGGTTAACATTTATAACACTGCGTGTAAGCTGTGTAAAAATATGGAGCGTTCTTCACATTCTTCTGAACAAAAACGGCAGACGCGTTGAATGAAAATGCAATTTCAACCTCAGTAGATGAAATATATTTATTATTAAGTATATTTATTAGCAATATATTTGTTTCCCCAGTTACCTCTGTAAACAAAGCAGCACTGCGCTTATAAACAACTTTATAAGGCATTATTCTTTGGAATTTTGATTAGCAAATTTTTATGTAGCTAAATCCTGAGCCAAGCAACACTGAATTTGCACTTTCCTGATATTGAGGTAGTTAAATATCTCTACACTTCACACATGTTCATCATGCAGCGCTGTCACGCGTGATCACAATCTAAGAGCTCAGACCTTTTTTTTTTCTCCCATGCTACTCTAACAAAATTCATTTCATGTTTAATTCAAGTACTTTTTCAAGGACTAATGTTTGTTTTTACATACTTTCAAGTCCTTAAACCCATGTGTCTGAAACTCAAGTACTTTCAAGAATCTTGGGAACCCTGATGGTATTAAAAACACATTAAAAGTTGAGTTTGTTGAAGATGTGTGGATACCAGAACATAGACTGATGCCAATAGGGTTTGCTGGCTCCAGTCATGTTTTCACCGGCCAGTCTGCCGCTGACCACTGCGTGATCATGATGCTCCACACGCCGGCGGCCCAGCCTGATGTCATAAAAACATGCAGCATCTCCTGCCTGGAACACAAACAAAGAGGAATCTTATTATCACGTCAAAAATTTGTGTTTCAGAACTAGTACAGTTCCTATGAAAACTGAGGCAACCATCCCCTTTCATTCTTTGGGAACTTCTGTCTTGGTACTGTCTGCTAAATATAGACACTTTCAGTAGTTATACGATCCTCCTCTCTCCTCTAAGTTTAGCCAGAGAAAACCTCAGCCTTACATACCACCCAGATGTTGGAGCGAGCCTGGAGCTCAGCATTAACACGATACCCTCCGAAATCAGAGTCCACCTCCAGTCCACCTGATTTGGCAAGATCTACACTGGGCTCCAAACCAACTGCTGCCACAATGTGGTCCGTCTTCACCTAAAACAACAACACAAGAAAAAAACTCTATTAGTGTTAATAACATGAATCTTTATTATTTACCATAACACAAATATAACCATAATACACTGTAATTAGCAAACTGATGATCAAGAAAAGCAGACTCACCAGTCGTCCATCCTTTAGTTTGATCTCCAATTTGTCATTTTTGTAGCTCACATTTTTGACTAGAGCATCCGTGATTACGTTCACACCCTCTATGAATGGTCAAAAGGTTAGATTGGTCAACTTTTAGCTTTCAATCTTCTCAAAATGTCTATATTTAAATATCCAGATTCAAAATATAGGCATTTAAATCTAAAGGAAGCAATTCCTGTGCCAAACAGAACTTAGGTTTCCCAAACATGGTCATTGTTTGTTCAAAAAAGTAATCCCACTCAAAACACATGCAACTGGTTAAGACAGTATTTTTATGTCAGGCTGCTCAAACAAACATTCTCTTACCTTTCCGGACTTTCTCAGTGGTCCAGTTACTCAAGTATTCAGGTAGTACTTTTCCCATGTTACCCTTCTCTGGGTACATCTGGATCACCTCTACACCAAGGTCAGTGGCTAAAAAGAGTGAGAGAGAAAGAAAGCATCAACAAAACGAAGGAGAGAGGAAAAGTCAGTAGTTTGTCTCATTAAAAAAAAAAAAAAAAAAAAAAAACATTTAAATGAAAGCCAACCCCAACCATTATAACAAGATACACACATATACATACATATATACACACACATACATACAGTGCTGGATAGATTACTTACAAATTGTAGTTAGTTATTGATTTCAAATTACATGACCAAATTTGTAATTAATAATGTGATCCATTACATGACACATTCTAGGTAATATAATTTGACTACTTTTTGATTACTTTTGAACTGATTTATCATATTGATTTGAATATGACAATCTTGTAACATTTATATACAAATCCAAAGAGAAAGAAAATATATTCCATCTTTATCAACAACATGATATACACTAAACATTTGGGCTACATCAGGATTACATCAGGGTTTTCCCAATGAATAATATGTAATAATGTAATAAATAAAAAAGCAACTGTAATCTGATGATGAGCATTTTAAAACATAATATAATCTAATTGCAACAACTTAATTTTTGGAATCTGATTATGTAATAGAGATTACATATAATCAGTTACTACCCAGCACTGCACACACACACACACACACACACACACTTTATATATAGAGTAAGGTGGGGTTTTTTTTTTTTTACAATCAACATTTTATCCTGATTTTTTTCCCATTTAAAATGACAGCTGAGGGTTTGGACTCACATCTGCGACCCATGGCACATGCTAGTTCGCTACCGAGAAAACCTCCGCCGATGATGGTAATGGACTTAACCTCTCTAGAGATCTTCTCTAGAGATCTAAAGTCTTCAATCTACAAAAAAGAACACATGAAGGTTAAACTCTGGAACAAATAGATATATAAAGACAGGATTCCCACACATTTTGACCATCAAATTTTCATTAGCTTTCTAGTTATTACATGTTTTTAGGATTTACAGGATAAAGGGGAAAAAATTCATCACAGAGCAATTTTAAGCAAATTTGTTTTTACATAACTTTGTTTATTATTCCATTAATTATTTTCCCAAAATTTGAAATTCCTTGCTATTTCCAGGTTTTCTTGGACTGTAGGAACAAGACAAAGAATTTGAGGCAACATTGAATGCTAATATGTAGGAAAATATTCACCTCAACAGTGATGTCTGTAAAACTGTGCACTAGGTTTAATGTTTAAAATAAAAATAAAAAAAATCTACTCTTGTAATTTATAGTGGTCTGCAAAATGCTACAATGACATAATTAACATCAGGGTGCCCTCCAGTGGTGTTCTGCACATTTACAGGGTCCTCCACAAATATTGGCACCCTCAGTAAATATGAGCAAAGGCGGCTGTGAAAATAAATCTGCATTGTTTATCTTTTTGATCTTTCATTCAAAAAATTCACAAAATTCTAACCTTTCATTGAAGGAAAAGAATTGAAAATGGGTGGAAAAGCTCATTATGAAATAAATGTTTTTCTCTAGTTCATGTTGGCCACAATTATTGGCACCCAATTATTGCAATGTCCTTTTCCCAAGATAACAGCTCTGAGTCTTCTTCTATAATGCCTCCAGCAGAAAAATAGGTCCACAACATTAAAGTATATTTAACCGTGGGCATGGGGTACTTTTTATCCATGTGTGCACCAAACCCATCTGGTGGGTTTGCTGCCAAAAACCTCTTTAGTTGATTGAAACTTCTTAATTATTTCCCTGATGGTGGAAACGGGGATTTTCAATGCGTTAGCTTTTTTCTTATACCCATTTTCTATTTTGTGAAGCTCAACGATCTTTTGCTGCACATCAGAACTATATTATTTGTTTTTTCTCATTGTGATGAATGATTAAGGGAATTTGGCCTTTGTGTTTACACATATTTGTACTCCTGTGGAACAGGAAGTCATGGCTGCACAATTTCATGCTCCTATTCACCCTGGTGTGCTAAAAAATGTAAATGTGAATGGGAATATACTTCAGAGATATTTTACTCAGAAGAATTTCTAGGGATGCCAATAATTGTGGCAAACATGTATTGGAGAAAAACATTTATTTCATAATGAGCTTTTCCCCCATTTTCAATTCTTTTCCTTCAATGAAATGTTAGAATTTTGTGAATTTTTTTAATGAAAGATCAAAAAGATAAACAATGCAGATTTTTTTTTCACAGCCACCTTTGCTCATATTTACTAAGGGTGCCAATATTTGTGGAGGGGACTGTATATTTATGAATTTGGTATCTCAAGAAATTATGTGCATATGCACTTAGTAAAAGAGCTCATCTAAAAGAAACATTATTTTGGTTCTAACTGTACTGAGACTGCAGATTTAAGTATAATCTGATCCTGAATCAAGTGCATTTCAGTCAATTGGCTAATATTGATGTCAACATGAAACGGCATTCACAACCCATTAATGTGAATAATGTAAACTGTTAGAGTGTAATAGGAAATTCAGCAAGGAAAAAATGGGGCAGGACATGATTTTATCCATCATCTGAAAAGGAAAGCTTTTAAGTGTCCAAGTGATGCATTGCATGTTGATAAAGAAACTTTTTTCCTTTAGAATAACATGTACTAATGAATTGTGCACTGTAAGACCAGGAACATGTTTTAAGAATATAAATGGGATCAATTTTGATTTCATGTCAACATAGACATATTAATTGAGGATTTGATTTGAACAATACTGCTTCACTCTGCCCAAAAAATGTGCAGCAGACATACTTTCCTAAAGAGGGTCGTCCTCTTCATCACCTCCTCTCCTGCCCTGTCAATCACTTGCAGGTTCCTAGGCACCCCACCTGATACACACACATATACCATTTACAGGACAGTCAGCAAGAGATTTTACACCTCTGCATATGTGTTCACGTGTATATTATATGCGTTTTACCTGTAGCAATCAAGCACTTTTCATAGGAGATCTCGGCACCATCACTTAGTTTGACTTTATTTCCTCTGACATCCATGTGTACCACCTACACCATAAGTACAAACAAGCACATACAGGGTTACGATGAGGACAACTCAACTGCACACACTTTTGAATCCATAAAACATTTCCTCCTCTTCTGTGACCTCAGCATTTTTCAGACTTCTTCAAGTGAACATAATTAAGAGTGCAACTCTACAACAACATGAGATGCTGATGTCAGAGTTTCTCACCTTACGGCCTGTAAGCACAGCCACACCCCCATTCTCCACTTTAGCAAGATCCGCGGGACTGACATAGAACGAGGGAGGCTGGAAGTAAATACTAAAACAAAGAGAAATAAATTAATATCACAATTTCTGCAAAGAGTCTGAAAAAAAAAATCCAGAATTCTGATACAATTATGACACTTTGACAACAAAACCAGTGTGTCAAGTGTTTGGTCTGGTTTAAGTGGTCTGGAACACTCGTCACACACCTCCTCTCTTTGCCGTTCCATTGTTTGAAGCGCAGTGTTTCAGTGACCTTGGGGTCATCGGAGAACCAGAGTTCTTTAGAGAGAGGGGGTCTCATGTAGGGAAGGTCAGACTCCTCCGTTACAATCAACACCTGTGTAACAAACACACACAAGGCGCGCACACACTTTAATACCTAGATATGTTTTGCATATTGGATTCAAGTAAGGGCACAATCTGTGGTTAATTTTTTTTTTTAATTGGAAGAAAACTAAAAGACTTGTATTTTAGGGCTCTTAAAATTTATGTAAACTTGTGCACCGAAGATATTAATTAAATAAAATTTAATGAAACTGGATGTTTTTTATTATTCACCAAATTTGATTATTACTCTTTCTGCTTTCTAAATACTGGTCAGATTAATTAATTAATCATAATTATTCTACTGACATCACTAGTTTTGAAGTAAAAAAAAAAAAATAAAAAATAAAAATAAATCTGTTTAACAGTTTTTTAAAAAAAAAGGTTAATCAGGTACGCTATCAACTTACAAGTAAAAAAGTAATATTTTCTAGATATTTTAACCGATTTCTTTAGTAAAATGACAATATGAAAACATTTCATTTAATTTTGTAAACAATGGTTTAATTTTGTTGTCTTTACAATATCATATGTACTGTATTATTTTCTATATTACTGCTATTAATACAGGAAAATATATGTCTATATTTAAGAAAGGAAGTCTCACACAAGGTCCCTCACTCTTATACTTGGGGGTTCTTGGCAAACACATGTTTTGATGATTACAATAGGTGAGCGTTACCATAATTCTGCCAAACTACTACCAAACTGACAGACTCACCCTGGCACCAGGGTCACGTGCCCGAATGGACCTAGCTGCAGCGAATGAAGCTGTGCCTCCACCAATCAGCAGATAGGGAGCGTGCTCAGGGACATCTAATTGAGCAGCAGTGGGTTCAAGGGGCACAGCAGCAGAAGCTGGATCAGGATCTGCAGCTGGTTAAAGAAAGACAAATTTAATACAAACACACACACAAACAAGCGTTTATGAATAACTTGACATGAATCGTGAATTAGCCATGTGCACTTATTATTATCTGTACAAGAATATGTGAGTGATCTCAGGAACACAGCGCTAGATGAGGGGAGAGATTAGCATTTTTATAGTAATATTAGTGCAAATGATACCTCACATAATCTAGAAAAGCGGCTGCAAAATGGTCATAAGTGTGTGACCTTGTACAATTAGCATTAGCCATTAGCATTAAATTAGTCACACTGACGCAACAAACGTCCAAAGAATGAAATGGCTGAGTGGGGAAAAAAAGATAAGGCCTTGAAAAGAAGTGAGGACAATGTGGTTTATATAGACAAGAAAAACGAATGATCTTCAATGATAAAGGAAATAACCAACCAAAGACAGACCAAGACGCAATCTAGTCAAACTCAAAAAAGATCATATGTAGACATAAAAATCAAAAGGTGTAGTAATAATAAGTTTTGAAATAGGTGTCCATATGTGTAAATCAAGTAATTATCAGTATGTTTATCGGTAACGTTTAAACTGCAGAACTGTTTCCCATCCAGTCAAAACTGGACTCTTACCACTCTCAGAAACAGATGAAGCCTCTGGAACATGCTCAGCGATGATTACAGGTGTGGGCTCTGTGTCTTAATCCCAATGTAAGAGGAGAGGAAAGATGTTAACCTCAATTTCCAAATCAAAGTATTTCCCTCCTTTAAAAAAATCCTGGATTTCCATGCAGATGTGTCAAGCTTACCACTCTCAACTACAGGAGCTAAGGGCTCTTCACTCTGTGTAACTGCTGGAGCTTCTACAACAGGTTCCGTTACAGGGACTTCAATGACGGATTCTGCTACAGAGACTTCAACAGGTTCCGTTACTGGGGCTTCCACAACGGCTTCCGGAATAGAAGCTTCTACAACGGGCTCAGTTACAGGTTCTTCCACAAAGGGTTCAGTTACGGGAGCTTCTGCAACAGCTTCAGTTTCAGTGGACTTCACAATAGCTTCTGTTACCAGAGGTTCTTCAACAGGAGGTTCTGTTGGAGTTGGTTCTTCAGCAACAGGCTCTAATGCCACAGATGAGCAAAACACAAGATTGTTTGATTGAGACAGAAGAGGCACCTAAACAATCCTCCACTCCATCTTCCTCAGCTCTTACCACTTATAACTGGCTCTGGAGATGGTTCTGGGATGGATTCCAGAGGTGCTGCAGCATCTAAAGCAGGATTATGAGTAGACAAGTGACTTTAAAAAAAAATACCTAGCATTTTTTCCATTTCCCTGAATCCTAAAACTTTCAAGCTTTGATAGGTTGTAGGAATGGTTCTTCTGGTGAAAAAGGAAAAATAAAAGGATCCAGGATCAGGAATGAATTTGTCGGAAAAAGGTAAAAACATAAGGAAAAGGACAATAGTTATGGGTGAATGTGAAGGTGTCAGAGTCTTCATCCACTTCCTCCCATAGTTGCAACATTTTCTTCGTGAATTTACATGACAGGATCATCACGTTTTGGGGAGGACTACCATGTTACCATGAAGTGCATCAATTCTCAGGAATTTTCTCTCTGACTTCACTACCTTTACATTAAACTCATTCCAAGATTCTTACATCAAAAATAAATGGAAGCTCCTCTCTGCCATTTTTCTCTTAACACTCGTAGCCGCTTCTGATGCTGGGTCAATGTGTCGATGCCAATCAAAAATCCAACAGAAACTTGTGAGGAACATGGACATTAACAGATTTTCAATAGATTTCAAAAAAAGTTCCAGAAGATGATGAGGGTTTCTCCAAAACTTCAGCTTCATTGTGCAAGCAGAGGACAGGACAGACAATCCAGACAAATGGATAGTCTAGCCATCTAAAAATCTTTCCACATATTTTAACAGGAAAAAAGCAGTTAAAGCAAGACAATGAGCAAGGCACAACAGCTTTCTTCAAAACACATAAGAGTTAGTAGGATGAACAGAAAAGGAGGAAAAAACAGTGCAGTGTTCTTGTGGTGGAAATGTTTGGTTGTTGACAGACAATGTGTGATGCACAAAACAACTGACAAGTGAAAGACATGATGAAGAAGAGCCTCAGGCATATCCATCAACGATGAAAGAACATCACCTCAATCCAACCATTCTTGGCTCAATGGCAAAAAGAAAACATTTTGCACAACTTATCCTCTCAATTCACAAAAGTACAGTAGATGAAATTTAGAATAAAAACAATGGATAATCAATTGGTTGGGTGAGGAACGTCAATGGAGTTACCCACAAGGCAGTCAAACAAAAACAAAAGCTCACAGTCAAACACTTGATATAGAGGAGACAGTTCACCATATATGAGCAGAGGTGGAAAATCACGGTGACAATTCTAAAGACAGCTGACAGGTCACATTTACAGTTCCTAGATGCTTGTTTAGAGTTATTTAAAGTTATTTAGAGGGAAGTGCTCATATAATGCAGAAACATTAGGAGAGTTAAAGATGACATTTAAAAAAAGTGAAAAAAGACAGTTAACAGGAACATTAAATAGTCACATCATGCGGCATGCAGTGTCCCAAGAAGCATGCATGATCACCAAGGATGCATTTGTTTGATATTGAATTTATTTAAAATGCAGTATCAACAGTAACGTTGTGAAATATTGCTACAACTTTAAATAACTTATTTTATTTTATTTTTTTTTAAATGTAATTTATTCCTGTCCTGGTTTCAGCATCATTACTCCAGTCTTCAGTGTCACATGATCCGTCAGAAATCATTCTAATATGCTGATCTGATGCTCAAGATACATTTCTTCTTCTTATTATTATTATTATTATCATTATCATCAATGTTGAAAAATGGTTGCGCTGCCTAATATTTTTGTGGAAATTTGAATTTTTTGTAACAATGTAAAAGTTACCTTACTGTCACTTTTAATCAGTTTAATGCATCCTTGCTGAATAAAAGTATTAATTACTTTAAAAAAAAAATCTTAATTTAATGGTAGTATACATCATACATCAAAGTCCCGTATTCTACAGTCTTTGATCATACATGCACAACTTATCACAGAAACTCTGGATTTGTTTTTACTAAGAGCATGCATTTCCTGATTCTAGCATGTTATGAATAAAGACCATGTTAATAATTAGAAGAAATTAAAGAAGAAAACTAGCTTCCTCAGGTATTTAAATGCAAAATTAAAATGGTTCTTATGATGGGAAATTTAATTTTCCTTGACTTTTCTATAAAATAATTTTAAAACTGATTTATAAAACTTCTTGTCCAGTCAAAAAAATATATATATTTTAAAAATTTAAAATATTTGATACTAACTAAAACTCAAAAGCTACCCATTTATTTCTAAAAGTAGTAAAATTGGAAGAACTAAATTAGGAGTGATTTTACCACAACAAACCTTGACTAAAATTATAAGAGAACTGTGGAAAAAAAATAATAAAACAATAAAATGTTGGATATGATCTGTTTCAGATTACATTAATTTTACTAAATCAACTAATTTTACTCTGATAAAACCGAGATAGTTAAGCAATGTTATGTTATGCGCATACCAAAAATGAAGATATTAAACATGCGACCAGGAGCTGAATTTATCGTTGTACATAAAATATAATATACCATTTAATATGTTCAGGTTGTTAATCCCTTTTTCAGACTAAGCAGAGTTAAGAATTCTTCCTAATTAAAGTGTTGCGTCATCATGCATGAACAGGGCATGCTGTGTATGTTAATGTGTGCCCAAATAACATTGGCAAATACCATCCAAAGCCATGAGACCTCAGAGCACAACAGTATTGCATCACATATCTCATATGTTTTCATCTTAGTTTTCCAATCAAATCGGAATTTTGAAAACTTTCAAATAAGTCATCAGATAACTGACATTTAAACTAAGACTTAAGTTTTGCACTGCATTCAGCAGCCAATGCACAGGGAGTGAACAGCAGTGCTCTGTGTGTAAGGCTGTGAATGTGCACATATAGAATAGGGATGTGCGAGACTATCTGACAAGTCGATTAAACGATATTGCTGCTGCTAGACGACTTGGAAATACTAGTCGTTTACGTTTTATTTCATTTGAAAATTATTTTTTTGCCACTGAAATGACTTGGAAAAAGTGTCCCAATCAACCTGAATTCACCCTATATAAAAATTAAGCTTGCGTATAGGCTTGGTATACTACCGGTCATAAGGGACAATACGGTATAATAATTTATGTTGGATTAAAAAAGAAACATTATGAATGAAACTTACTTGACACTTGAACAGTTGCTATATCAACATCCTAACGAAGAGAATATGCTTAAATAATGTATAGCTGTCAGTACACGTCAAGCTTTTCCTGCAATTTTGACTAGTCGGTTGCAAAATATCCGTTTAAACGTTAATGAAATTAGTCATTGCGCACATCCCTAATATAGACAGACAAATGGAAAGAATCTATAGCAGCATATAGAAATAACCTCTCACCTTCTTTTGATTCTGCTACAACTTCAGCTGAAACACAAAGGACAACATAGTGAATTAAAATTCTCTGATACTAATTAAAGAAAGACTGATTATTTTTTTCACATCTGTGCTGCAGACAGCAGTAAATTAAAGGCAAAAAAGTTTTTTTATATGTTAAGAATAAGTAGGCAGGAGGCACACATCAGGGACTCTTTAAGATGAAAATATACTAATTGAAACAACTGCTAATTAAATGAGACCAGTGATTTATTGTTTAGTTTGTGTTTATGTAGTTAGCATGTCTACATGTGATTAGTGCAATCACTTACCTACAGCCTCAGCTGCTTTTGGCTCTTGTTTTGGTCTACTGGCAAGTTCTATCATACGCTCATTAAATCTTTCCTTGTCCCCTGAGACAGTGCGGTATGCCTTCAAACACACAAACAAATAAACAACATTCATTTTGAACTCTGCAAATCTGAGAATGAACATCATATTTAAAAACAGGAGGACAAAATCTGTGAGGTCAAAAATGTGAGAAATTATAACAACATTATTTACTACACTGAAGAAAACCGATGCACCCTTTTGAGCCAGTGTCTGAAAAGGAGGTGTTGAGAAACTGCTATACAAGTGCAATTCGCATCAGTATCTTGTGTGATTGCTACATGTAAATGAATACCAGTTATATTCATGGCTCACATCTACATCAGATCTTTTTGAAAGCAACTTAACTGGCAGAGCAAAGCAAAGCAACATTATGTATTAGGGTTGTCAAAAGTACCGACTTTGGTACCAAGTTTTTAAAAATTGATGATACCAGCTTTTCCCCCTAGCATTTTGAGTGCTGTCGAGTGGATTCTTAAACACCTCTGATTGGTCATTGTGTTCACGTGCTCAACAGATATGTCTGTGATTGGCTACAATGATTCACACTTACAATTCACTGAGTGCTTACACAGATGCACACGGGAGTGTTTGAAAGCAGGGATATATTAGGGATCCAATGATAGATGCCTGCTTTCAAATGCTCCCGTGTGTATCTGTGTAAATGCTTGGTGAAGAGCATCAAAGATATCTATTTACAAAATGTTTTTGAAGCAGTGATCATTGTAGCCAATCACAGACATATCTGTTGAGCTCGTGAACACAATGGCCAAACAGAGATGTTTAAGAATGTGCTCAACAGAATTCTAGGGGGAAATGATGGTATTGTCACACATTTTTAAAATTTCAAGACTGACTTGGTACCGACAACGGTACTTTTGACAACCATTTTATGTATATCTTGCATAACGATATATCTTGAAAAAGAGTCTGCCAAATGCACATGTAAATGAACATCAAACAAATTAAAAAATAACCACAGTTCCAATTCAAATATCAGTAAAAGTTGTAGTAACTATAGCCTAGTTTCCACCGAAATTACCTGGAACAATTTGACCCAGGAACTTTTTTCTCTGTTGCTGTCTACGTTTCCATCACGGTCTAAAGTACCGTGAAGATTAGTCCAGTGATGTAGGACTGCGCACAACTTTCCAGTTCCCACTGGATTTCGTCCTCCGCATATACGTTTAATAAAGCCTGATCCTCGTCGTTGGTCCATCGTTTGTAATTTTCAAACTTCATTGTTGATTAGAATAGCAAACAACTCTGACTGAACACACCTTTAAATTAATGCACTTTTAAAAATGGTGGTTGAAATAAAATGCTGTATGGAGTCAACTAATCAAAATGCCGCATGAACTCAACCAATCAGCATGTTCAGCACCCAAGTCCAAAAAAAAAAAAAAAACACCTTCATTTAGACCCTGTTATCTGCGGTCAAAACACACAAGCGTAGTACCACCCCAAAGTCCCTAGTCCCTGCCTCCTGGGGAAAGTTCCTGAGGTGGAAACGCAGCTTATGTGAGAATTTGGGTGGCCTAATGGTTAGAGTCAGACTGGTAACCGGAAGGTTGCAGGTTTGATTCTCAGTACCAAGAGGAAATGACTGAGGAACCCTTGAGCAAGGCACCTGACCCCTAATCGCTCCCCAGGCACCACAGCAAATGGCTGCCCTCTGCTCTGGGTGTGTGTGTCCACGGTTTGCAGTGTGTGTGTGTGTGTGGTCACTACTCCTAATGTGTGTGCAGCATTAACTTGGATGGGTTAAATGCAGGAATAAATTCCGAGCTGTCCATACTTGGCCTTCACGTCATGTCAATAAATATTCAGCATATTGTCAATATGGGGCTGATGAAGAATCAAGTCATAAAGGTGTACTTACGTAAACTCCCGCCCCCAGACATGTTGCTCCAACCAGGATGTAATACAGAGTGTTTTCCCCACTCCCTCCTGCTGGCCCTGATGACATCTGGGCTTTTTGAACCATATCCAGCCTTCTACCATGTCTCAGCACTGAAAAGTCATAAAAACAACAACAAAAAATGTCTAAAACTCATTGTATTGGTGTTACACATATCAAATATATATGGTTATCCATTCCTTTAGGAACTCCTGAATAAAAATATTTTTACACCCTTAGAAAGACATTTTCATAGTGCTAAGCATCCGAGTATCACAGTCTTCAGACTTTCAAGTCATTCCGAACACAACAAACTCACATGCACCTCGCCCCTCGTCACGCTGACCTTTCTAACGTGATTACATAATGCGTGGCACATCGCAAAGCAGTGCAAGATGAGCATTTGTGGTTAAAAAGTATGGGGGTTTTTTTGTGTTTTTTTTAGAAAATGACCGATCATTTTGCTAGATAAGACCCTTATTACTTGGCTGGGATCGTGTAGAGCACTTTGAAGCTGCACTGAAACTGTAGTTTTGACCTTCAACCCACTGGTCCCCATTGAAATCCACTATATGGAGAAAAATCCTGGAATGTTTTCCTCAATAACCATAATTTCTTTTTGACTGAAGAAAGAAAGACAAACATCTTGGATGACATGGGGGTGAGTAAATTATCAGGAAATTTGAATTCTTAAGTGAAATAATCCTTTAATATGGATTAGGAACTATTCATCTTTTTTATTTTATTTTTAAATTCTACTCCATTAATATTTAAAACCAATATTTGTACATATTTATTAATGAATATTAATATTAATATTGACATTAATATTTATTAATGTCCATGTATTTATTTAGTTGGCAAGTATCCGTGTAATAAGCGGGATAGTATCCAGTCAGTCCATCTTAAAATAAACCACAATAGTGCAGCAATAAAATTCCCTTAGCTGAATGATAGCGTCATGTAGTTGTCAGAGCCAAAAGTGAAAGAGAGGGGGACTTGACGATCACCGACCTTGACCAAAAATTACTCCAACACTTGCACTCCTGCATTAACCCATAACGTTACGTCTTTTCGTGCCAAATAATTATATTTACAGAATGGCCGCTAAGCGATTTTGCTGAAATTGTGTTTGAAGATATGTGCTGTCACCGCAAATATAGCAGTGAATGATACTTCAGTGGTGTTTAACGTTATCTATTCAACTGAACTCGGTGTGCTTAACTGCTTTGATTATCCACGCGGTCAAACAAGCTCTGCCTAGACTTGTGCTCCAGAGAAATTCTGCAAGCCGTTGTTCTGCTAGACTGAATGAAGTTCACAGGTGATTTTCTGAGCAACAGATTTCTGCCGTTTATCTCGACTTGCCTGATTTCCTCGCATTCTGCAGACACAAAGTGGATGAGGCCCGGGCCAGCGGAGCCAGCTTATTCCATACTGTCTTGCACTTAAACATCGCAGCTCTGCTGTGCTTTTCGGTAAGACAGTCTGGGGAACTTCACTGCCAAACTCTCCGTGCAACTCTTGCACAAGGCCGGAGACCTTCTCAGGTCACACAGCTCCTGCAGGCGCTTCCGGTTTCCGCTAACGGCCCGCCCCCTTCCTGCTCTGATTGGCTGCGGTACTGAAGGATTATTGAGTAATTGGTCAGTGTTTCTGTCTGGTAAAATTTCCTAGCGTCACGATTGGCTTTTTGTAAGGTACGCCTTAACGACGCCATAGGTCGTGTGACGGGAGACGTAGAGAGACCATAGACTGTAATAGAGAGACCTATGTGAGAGACAAGTGATTGATATTTCTTTTCTAACTTTCTTCTTTCTAACCTCCTACTACTTTATCTGGCGTTTCAGACACTTATTAATTTTTTATGAGTTGAAACATTTAAAGAAAAAAATTCAAAACGAAATCACAAAAAACTTCCAAAAGAACGTTTAAAAAAAACACAAAAAGTTACTGTTCAAAGCATGTACATGTAATGTACATGGGTCATTCCTGGGATTCTGTAATATTTTTAACTATAACTTTTTTTATATGATTAATTGCCTAAATACCCCACATCATTAGGCACATATCAAACAACAAACCATATTTTCCCACCTCCGGCATTAAAGTCCTTTTATTATTTTCATTTCCCAACCAGATTTAAACACCTTTTATTCTCAACCTTGTAACGGAAAAATGGAGTTGGTTTAAAAAGGATTTTTACACAAGATTTGTTATAAAACAAACACCTACTGCTCATGTGTCCCTCATAACAAAACTACAAATGTAACATTTATGATCATTTTCACATTTTTATTAGACCAAAGTTAAAAACAGACAAATTCTCTGTCTGTAGTCTTTATTTTTGAAAAATAAATAAATAAAATGAAATAAAATAATTTTTTTCAATTTAGATAAAACCACAAATTTATTGTGTTAGTCCTTAACATGTCATGTCAAGTAATCAGCAAGAAATGCCTTCATTTTTAAAAATGTCTTCCATATTTTCCCCCCAAAATATTAATTTGACAAGGTTGAGAATAGTGTGGCACAGTTGAAGGTTTGAAGGGAGACATTGCCTTCGATATTATATTTTTAATTTGGTATCCCTTTCATATTGTGCCCTGCTTTCAGGATCAATATATCTGCATGCACAACACAGTATTTCTGCTGCTGATGTGACTGCCATTTCTGACATAGGATGCTTGTCAGTGTTGTGGACACATTACACAAATTATGAGTTGTCATGATTTTGGTAAGTATATCTTCACTGAAACCATGACTAATATATTATTGTTTATTAAAATTATTCTTAAATGAAGTAAATAACTCTGTCACACATACACTAAATAACACTGTCACAAGTTAACAACCCCGAAACAATGAGATACAGAGTTTGAGGCTTTTTGCTCAAAATGGTCACTGCTCCTCTTGTAGTGTAGGAGTAGACCATATGGCAGCAATGAAAAAAGTGCATTGTATATACTTTGTATATACTTATGGATTAAAATAAAATTTAAAATAATCACTTTTCATCTTAATTTTATGTGATGGGGTTGAGTTGGTAAGTTTGACATTACCCTCCCTGAGGGTACTGTCAATAATACGCATAAAAAATATGAATAAAACGTATAATAATACTTACCCTCTTAAGTATAATACTACCTCTTCTGCACCACTGTTAAAGAGACCTGAATCATGTCAATTCTGGTAAATGATGTCACATATGGGTGAGGTTTAAATTATTATAGGCGTAGAATGGTTGGCGTGACAGGGTTGAGTTCAGACTGAAGGATATAACTTTAGTCTGTTTTTTTTTTTTTTTTTTAAACTAGGCTATCTTGTATTTTTAGAAAAATATTTTTCACAAGGAAGTCAAACAAACAAATGCTTAAATTATTGCAAAAATTATAGACACTGTGCACATTTTAATAAATATTTTTGACGTTTTTGTGATGTTGTTTGGAATGCAGTGGGTTTATATATTAAAAATATGAAACTCACCGACAGAAGGCTGCATTCAATTTCAAATGCTCACGTGCGCTTTGTGAAGGGTCAGGCGGCTGTGTGCGACTCCATGTAAGTGGTTAAATGCAGGGATGGGCAAAAATACATCAAAATGTATTTTAAAATAAAATACCAAATACCTTAATTTTAAATGTATCAAAATAAACTACAAAATACAGCAGCCACACCATGTATCAAAATAAACTACTGTATTTTTGTATTTTGAAAATACTACTAAATACTTTTACAAGGGAGCATGAAATTTCTTCTCAAACCTTCCATCAGTTGGCCCATTTGATCTATCCCTTCACCATTACACTGAGTCAGCTGATTAAGTAAACAATGTTTGATAGCACCAGCTTTTCTCTGCCCAAGTCATGCAATAAATCTAACATGCAACCAGTTAAAGGCACAAATATGTAGGATTTTTAGATTAAAATATTCAAAAACCAATAAAACAATGTTATATTTTTTGTTGACTTGTGCACTTACATTATCCCAAATGTTTCCAAGAAATTCTAAATCCAGAGAAATAAGCAATTTTAACCAGGACACCCACCGTGTCCCTGTGTCGCCTATCAATGACATCATTACCAACTTAACATGTAATCTGACAAACATATACACATATACTGTATAATATAGTTTGACAAGCCATGTTGGCCTATAGGCCAACATAGCTTGGCAAACAATATGTTCGGATAAGGTCTTACTCTGTCATTTCAAAGAAATTAATAATCCTTCTACCACATGCTCTCTGTTCTCTGCAGTGTCTCCTCCTAACAGCAACAATTGCAGCCATGTCACACAATGGGTTCAGACATGCTTTTTTAGGGCGTTAAATAATGGTGTAAATACCAGTAAATTGACGAGCGCAAACATTAGTAAATCGCATTGTGTGATTCATTTAAATACGCTCCTCCCATAAGTTTTGCATCTGAAAGGGAAACTCCTAAAAATGCATATGCGATAAGGTCATCTGCAAACACAACTCAGTCCACGCGTTTTCAGCTCTAATTTTATACTGCGTGTCTTTAGTAAATCCCGACAGTAGTTTTTTAATGCCAAAAGAGGGTTTGTGCTAGCACAAGCTGTTAGTAAATCTGGCCCTCAGTCTTTTTGTTTGAATCTCATTTTCTTGATTTATCGCGAGTACCATGTTTTACCATGACTAATATCGATCTAGCTTACTGCAGTGTGCATTAAGTGTCTCATAGTAGCCACTGAGCGAATGCACAGAGTAGCATTATAACAACTTTTAACACACAAATGTATCTAATATGATAAACAGCGCTGCTTTACAATATGTGCACATGACCGAAAGAAGCGGAAGCGGCGACTGTGGCATAATAAAAGATCCGCTGCTATTGAGCTGTGTGTCGCACTCGTCTCTCATTAGTAATCGCTCCAGTGGGCACGTTACTGCTCTCATAGCATTCAGTACTGCTCTGCTTCATACTACAGTAACGTTAATAATCTCTTCATGAACATGATTTCTGCCTGAGTCTCGTCCCGATTCTTTTCCACCGGCTGTAGACGTGAAGACAATACATGATTCCATGAAATCAAGGTGTCATCGAGCTTCGCCTTTGTTTTGAAGAGGCGAAAATTTACATATTGTGGCATCAAATATTCACATATCCCTGTGATCTCCCAGATGAAGGTTAGTTTTAAAGTAACCAACAGTATAATGTTTGCAAATGACTCATAATTGTATCCTAATTTAGTTACTTGGTGTTTGGTAATGAAGGGCCTACTTTGCATCAGCAACACTGACTCAATGACAACAACTCATTTATAAGAAGACAACTGACAGCTCCTGTATTCATAGCAACTAGTTTTTAACCAATTAATCATTTGATTGTTAATCATAAATATAGGGGGTTGCTATTCGGTAATGTTTTCAAGAACATTATGTAAATTGGTAAATGATTTAGCCTAGGCTACCAAAATGAACACCAAAACTTAAAATAAACTGTCAAAAATTATAGCAATTCATGCTAAAAACTGATGGAAAACTGGCAGCCTGCACTTTTCTTGACCACCTTCTTCCATATGGATCAATTTTCTGTTCTGATCGCAACAAGTCTGGGCAAACTACTGAGTAAGAACCAATCAGAGGCCGCAATTTTATGATGTCATCATGTAGACTTCTTACAAAGTATTTTACAGTATTTTAAAAATACAAAAATACAAAACACTAAAGTATTTTGATACAAAATACAAAGCCATTTTCATAAACCCTATCAAATACAAATTACAAAATACTATTTTGTATTAGAAATATGTATTTGAAATACGTATTTGAAATACATGTATCATAAATACTGCCCATCCCTGGTTAAATGTAGGCCTACATGCATCTCAAAATGGTTTTATGACGCAAAATTTATGTAAACACATTCAGTTATGTCTTAAGGAATTAAATAGACAGGACAAACCACATCTTATGTTTCAAAAGAGATCTCTGCATTAGTTCAGTGCAGCTTATTAGATCTCCCGCTGCCCATGATGTCATCAGTTAATTAAACAACAGTAGAGATGAGAATAAGAAAAAAATCACCCTAAACACTCGTGGCCCGCTTTGACAAATGGGAAGAAGTCTGCTGCGGAGCTCGCTTCAGTCTCGGCAAAAGTGTGCATCGAGGGTCCATATCGACCACAAAGGGGGCACTCGCGAGCACACTTCTGAAACCTAAAATGACAAATGTGACACCCTACGATCTCATGGGCTTAAAGGACACGCGTGCAGCAGCTATTGTCCACGAGATCGAAAGTGCATATGAAGTGTGACATTTAGGACAGGGCCATACTCTTAAATACTGAAATCATTCTTTGTTTATTGCTTGATTATGTTTTTCTTCCCCCTCTTTATTATTTACTACTTGCTTTTATGTTTTGAAGCTATACTAGTTTATATATTTAAAATTCTTAACATACAATTGTTTTAATTTAAATTTTTAATTTGTAATTATTTTAAAAATACTTAAAATTACATATATAATTTTAAAAAGATTTTCAAGTCTGTAAATTGATTAATTAATAAGAAAAAAAAGTAGATCAAAAATCGTTTTAGAATCGGATTGTGACTCCAAGAACTGGATCTAATCGAATCGGATCGTGAGGTTTCCAACCTTATGCGTAGCTGTCAATAGAGGGAAATCTCTCAGATTTTATTAAAAATATCTTCATTTGTGTTCCGAAGAAGAACAAAGGTCTTACGGGTTTGGAACAACATGAGGGTGAATAGCCTAAATGATAACAGAATTTTCATTTTTTGGTGAACTAACCCTTTAAGCGCCTGTGAATTACCTGAGTCTCTGGGTCTCTCAACAGTGTTCGGCAGCAGCATCTCTGCAAGCCTAATAGCGAATCTGTAAGTTTATCTGTTTAAAGAACAGTGCCGTTATTACCTCGCTATAGTGAGAAATGTCATGTAGCTTTTAAGTTGCTAAATTATTTTAATCGTCAGAGCAGCACTAACAACACATTTCTGTGCGAGTGTGTGTGTCCATGTGTCGAGATGCGCTCTTTATCTCTGTAAGATTCTTTTGAAGGTATCTAATTGTCATAAACAAGTACTTTTTTGGAACTTTTTTACAACTCCACTCTTTGGAACAACAGGGCTATAGCTATTAATAGGAAATCTCTGTTTAAAAGTGATTGGTATAGCAAAGGCATTATTTTTATTCATGATTTATTAGATGATGATGGCTATTTCTTATCTCATAATGATTTTATTTATAAATACAGTTAGAATTACAATAAAAGGTATATGCAACGCTATAACTGGATTGTTAAGAATAACTGAAACTCAAAATGTGACACTGATGTTTTAAATTTTGTTTTATTGATGGGTAAATATATCATATCCATATATCCTTGTAAATGGAAAAAATATAAGCCCTCCTTTAACATATTTCTATGAGTTTGTTCAAATGTTTCAATGCAAATGCTTAAAAAACATAATAAAAAACTCTGAAACTTTATGTTTCTCTTTGTCAAAATATCTATTATTTTAGTATTTTTTTTCTTTGATCTCTACATCAGCTACATCTTTGTCTTCATCCTTGCTCCCTGTGTTTTTACTCCTCTTTTTCTTTTTTTAATGTAAACTCTGTGTTTGTCCCAATGGAAGTGTCTTACTAAAAAAAAAATGTGTGTGTGTGTTTGAGTGGGAGACAGAGCGGCAGTACTTTCCGTACATAATAAAACGTAATTTAGTGGCAAAACATGGAAATAATTTGTCGTTTTTATAATATTGTTTACTATATTTATTTGCTTGGTCAGTGTCGTTGTGGGTTTGATCTTTTGCAGCTGTAGGCTATGATGTTCTCAGAACGTTAGCACAAAAAATATTAAGGCTACATCATTCATGTAACGTTTTTTTTCTAAAACGTTTACGTTGGATGGTCGTTTTATAAATGTTTCAGAATTTCAAGAGAACATTCAAAAAAACAAACGTTCCAGTGATGTTAGCAGTATGATCAAATAGAATGTTCCCTTAACATTAGCATAACCACAAAAAAAAAAAAGAAAAAAAAAAGTTTTTTTTTTTTTACGTTTAAAAAACTCACCTCAGTTTTCAGAACTTTCATTCAATCAGGCTGATAGAAAGAGGGGCGGGGCGGTGACCGCGGGACTTTCCAACAAGGAAAACAAACTAACATGCGGAAGAGCTGAACAGCTCCTCTAAGACCTTTGACTCCCTCAGGAAACAACAGGAAAGGCTACTTTCTCTTTCTGTCATGCGAATATTGTGTAAAACGCTGCTGGAACATGACATCAAACCTACCAATCAGCCCCAATTATAGCCAACTGGACGAAAACAAATCTGAAAACAAAAATGCAAAAGGGCAGTACATTTTTTTCTTGATTCTGATTTTATTGTTAGGCACTGAGACGTTTATCACAGCTTTTCTTCTTTATGACTTCTCGGAGGATATTCACAGAGTGAGTTAAATCGTGTAATAAAAACGTATTGTATGATCTAAACAAAAAAAAAGTTGTTATTTAGACAAATGTACTTTTAATAACTTCTTTTTTTTTTTTTTTTACCTTAAAAGACTCGTGAATCAGGCAGAGATGGAGGATATCCAATCCACTGTCTCTCCACAGATGTCACCCTACCAGCAGATCAAGCAGGTATCGCAAGTTGTGACTTGCTCAATCAAGAACTGAAACAAACTGCACGGCAGGTATTTAAAACGGCTTCAAAACATCAATGCATTTTTGAAATCGAGAAATAAGATTACATGTATATAATAATACATGTAAGATATTCCATACTAAGAGTCTAAATTTCTTTTTGAACAGAGGCTGTTGCTAGACATACAAAATTATGTACTGGGAACATTAGAAGGTAAAACAAATTTATTTATTTTAATAATTTTTTGCTATTATTGCTTAGCCTACTTACATATATATATATATCATTTATTCTGAAATGTTGTATGAAAATGCTGTTGAAACTACATTATTATATGTAAAACGAATATGCCATTTTTTAGTGTTTTTCTCCTTAAAACTGTTTACCAAAGACAGACTCAAAAACGCTGTTTGAAACTGCCCCCGTTTCCATCACAAACATGTAACCAATCCTGTCAACATGCGGGGCGGGGCATTTCTCCACTGACTTTCTTTGATGTTCAAAGCATTTTTAAGGATACTAATTTTTAGAAGGCAGCTGTCTGACTCTGAGATGGCGAAACGGAACATGGTTTGTGTAACATTAGCAACACACTATTAGCTGTTTGATAACAAAGGATAATCATGTCAGTTACCGTTATGTGTCTGACGTTGTAAAGAGCGATACATAAAACGCATTACCATTCTGATACATCGACTTGTAGACGAGCCTGTATAATCACTCTTCATTTTCTTCTTCTGAATCAGTTTCAATAAAATTTTCCAGTAGTTTACTACAGCTGACCGAGTGGATCAGGTAGTCAGAGGTGGTGTGATTGAGAGGTGGAACAAATTTGCATATTCATGAATCCACATGAAGCAAGGGTGTTATATTCAAGCTATTTTAAGGCATAAAGAAATTGTTTTCAAGGAAAAAAAATTAAATATGTCGTCAATATTATCAAAGATGAGTTTTAAGAGTTAAAATTATTGACTGCAGGGGGACTTTAAAGTTTGCATGAAATCAAAATGAACCCTGTTTACTTTGTTAGTGCTCATTACTAGTCTTGTGGTGAACAATTCATCCGTGCAAGTTAATTGACACACACAAACCTGAAAATGTTCCTCCCATCTGGAATGGCATTCCTTCTCTTATGATGTCAGTTTGACGGCTTGGGAAGAACATCCCCTTCAACTGTCAGTCTTTGACAGTGAGCTGAATGAAACACCTACTTTTCTGTATCCCATCAATTCCCAGTGGAAAGAAACATGCCCTCTTTCTTCTGAGGCTTGTAGGCTATAGTCGTCCTCAGCATTAAACGCTAGAATGAAGCTGTCTAGTAAGTGCGGATGGCTACGTCACACATGTTCCTGCCCCCAAGGTTACAGCACCATAATACTATTAAAACTTAATTTTGGAAAAATATTAAATGTATTAAAAAATTCTTATATTAACTGACTTTTTATTAATGCAATACAGTGAATGACTACCATCTGTGCTCTCTCAGTGGCTTACATTATTGTCAGTTTAAGTGTTAGGCCTAAGTAATTCCACCAAAACAAAAGATAACATGTAGTCCTTTGTCTTGAAAACATTATTATTGTCTTACATTTCATAATGAACTCAGACAAGCTCAGTGCCGACTCGTTTTCCGTCAGTTCTTTTTTGTGAATTGGAATGTGTGCAAAGGATTGTGAGTGATTTAAGGAAGTGAATGATTCACTTGATGCATCCTTCAAAATTAGCTAAATGAAGTACGTGAAACAAAGGCTGCCTTCCAATGATCTTTCAAATTGAGGCACTTGATGATGTGGCAGCCGAGATCTGATTGAGAAGCACCCAACAATCCATTTTATTTTGAAAATAGATCATGATACTGAAGTAAAGTCGGTTGCAACTTCAGGTTCACACGTGACTTTAATTTGTGATGTTAGACCCCACAAACCCCTCAACATTTCCACCCTGCTTCAAGCATTGTTCAATTGAAAGAATGTTGTTGGACTTTACAGAACATAACATCACTGAGGTTTTCAAACCGGCTGTGCACGTTGGGGCAAAACAAGAGCTTAAGCAATATCAAAGGCTTCAGAAAAATGGTAGGATCTTTCCCAGAGTAAAAATCCACTCTTTCACTGTACATAAGAAAATGCAGTTAAGTTTAATAGACTAATGGTATTCTTGTCTTTACTTTCTGCAGACGAAACTCCTGCGCTGGATCGTATCCAGTGGGACAATATGAATGGCCAATTCAGTCAGGAAGGGTTAATGCGCTTGAGCCCCGAAGGAGAAATAGCGGTGCCACACGACGGAATTTACTTTGTTTTCTCTCAGGTTAATTTCGAAACACAAATAGGACAGAATATGCACTTTACGCAGTACTTATACAAGAGGACAGCATCCTATCCACGACCAGTAATGCTCGCAAAAGCCGTAGTGACTCCCTGTGTGAGCGTAAGGTCTGATGTACAGCTTTATTCCAACCACCAGGGGGCGCTGTTCCGCTTAGAAAAAGGCGACAGGCTCTCCTTGTACGTGCTGAATATAAGCGCTGTGCGCTTCCCTCAGGAATCCACTTACTTTGGGGCATTCATGATTAACTAAGCAAAACTGGAACATCTTGCTTCAGATTATTTCTTATTGGTCTATATGTTATCTTTTCCCATGCATTTACGAAAAAAAAAAAAAATGTATGTAGAGATGATGAATAACAGGTTATTTTGTCCACATCAATGTTAAAAAATAAAAGGTAATTTAGTTTAAATGGATTGTTCATTGTTAATTAAATCCCGTATGTGAATTATAGTCTTCAGTCGTGTTGATTTGTGTTGGTGTTTTAATCCACAGCTAAAAGGGTTCAAGAGCAGCGTAAGAGAATCTGATGTATTTATTGAAGAAACATCAATTCATTCATATTCTTGACACTTATTAATAAAACCATTCTCTTCTTTTTGTTTACATGGTTAAATGTGGTACACAACACATATTCGAAAGAAGAGGTGAATAGAAATTCTCTGTCCATGTCATTGATTTTCTTCTTCTGTTGGTGAAAGAAGGTGTTTATCCTGATTTCTTCTATTTAGAAGCAGCAGCCTGATATAATGGGGAATGAAGAGAGCTTTATTTTATAAGTATTTTATATTTAAAATGTTGCTCAATTCATATTTTCTTCTGTAGTAGAACTGAAAAATATCACACCACAAAAATGTACAGAAACCACAAGGCAGCTACTCTGAACTTGAAATAAGAAGATGTAGCAACAGAACAATATTCAGTTTTAAATTTACACAGAATTGTAATCTATGTCTGTTAAAAACAACAACAACAACAAAAAACAGAATTAAGTTCTGACCTTCGGAGCTCTGAAAACAAGAAGCATTCTCAGAGTGAAAAGGGGCTGAGGGACCATCTTTGCATCTATTTTAAAATCGTTAATGGTTACCTTGCCCTCTCTCTGGCTTACTTCATTATTGACTTTAGTGAGGATCCCCAAGATGTCCTGGCCTCTAAAGATGAAGGAAGAAACAAACAAATATATAAACCCAGACAATACAGTATTACTGCATGCAAAAAAACAAACAAAAAAACGGTGTGGATTGCTCACCGTGTACTTCCCTGTTTTAAATGCTTGCAAAGGGACTGTATAAACCATGACCCACTGTTTTCATTACGAAGCGACACATATCCCTCAACCGTGGACATGGCAATCACAAAATCAGAATCTTTGGGAATGCTGTATGATACATTGCCAGATTTCTGCATACGACTGGCACCAGGACCATCTGCAGCCAGCACTTTACTCTGCATCTTATGCCCTCTACATGCTTGGATAAAGAAGACTTTAGGTTTGCCAATAAGAGAGGGGCAGTTGACTCCATCAAATGGGGAGGTGATGTCATTCAGGGGACATATTTCCTCATCCACTCCCAGGACACCAGTCTCATCTCCATGACTCAACACACAACAGACAAAGCAGTCTGCATGATGGCGATCCTTGTATTTTTTCATGAGCTGTTTTATGTCAGATGCGGTCTGATCATTCTCCAAATCTTTAAACAAGTCTTTCAGAGAATCTAGAAAATTCATAAAAGAAAGAAAAGTAAGGTGAAGGTCATAAAATACATGACCATAGATCCACAGAGCAATTACTGGAATAAAGAAAATGAAGATGACAAAAAAAAAAAAAAAGGAACAAAAAGCATTTCCTTAATAAGACTCTTCTAAAAAGGATATGTGAATGAGTTTGTTGTTTTGTGGTTCATAAGCATCAAAAATGAAAAATCATTTGCTGCCTACCAACATCTTTTTGGGATCCATGTCGTTTATCCTCTCGGTCTTCAAAGTTCTCATTATTAATAATTACACAAAGTCCACGTGGATTACTGTCCATTTTGTACTCCTCATCCTAGAACAAAATAGCAGGCGTTACAGAGTACATCCAACATTCAAGAATAAAATCTGTCTGAAAATTTTATAATTTGTAAAAAAAAAAAAAAAAAAAAAAGGTGAAATGTGAAAGGTCCCGTTCTTCGTGATCCCATGTTTCAAACTTTAGTTAGTGTGTAATGTTGTTGTTAGAGTATAAATAAAATCAGTAAAATTTTAAAGCTCAAAGTTCAATGCCAAGCGAGATATTTTATTTAACAGAAGTCGCCTACATCGAACGGCCAGTTTGGACTACATCCTCTACTTCCTTCTCTAATGACGTCACTAAAACAGTTTTTTGACTAACCTCCTCCCACAGGAATACACAAGAGTTGCGTTTGTAGAGTGTGTTTGTCGCCATGTCGTCGAAACGCTGTTATTTTCATCCCGCAGTCCAATCACCGGGTCTGATTCCGGCTCAAATTGGTAGGGTAAAATTAAAGACATGTTTACAATAACACTGAGCGCGTGTATCTCCACATTATGGTAAGAGGCGTGACCTTTCCAGGCAAGATGCGCTAAGCTGCTGTCGAATCACAACACAGGAACCGTTGGCACAATCAGAACTCGTTACGTATTCCGGAAGTAGGGACTTCATAGAACAAGGAAGTCATCAGCCCGTTTTTATGACAGTGGAAACAGCGGTATACAGATAAGTAAATTATGTGAAAAATACTGTGTTTTTTTACACGCGAAACATGAACACATGTTATATTGCACACTATAAACACAATCAAAGCTTCAAAAAACCACGAAAAACGGGACCTTGAAAGTGTATTATGTGAAAATATTGCAAAGCTTGTATTATGTGAAAATATTGCAAAGCCACTTCATTACCGCATTGCTTGGTTTATCTGGAAAAAAAGAGAGATACTGTGAATATCAAAAGTATAAAGTCTTTAAAGTTATATATTTTTCAAATATTCCTGCTTCCACTCAGTATCATAAAGTTGAACTTTAAAACATAGGCAATTTTAACAAAAAAAAAAAAAAAAAATGAAAATGCTGTATTTCTTAATTGTAATACTGGATCGAGAAAAGATACATACAAAAATATTGAATAAATATTGAATAATTTATGAAATTGTACCTGTACTACCTGACTGTAGCTATGTTACTAGATGTCTCTCCTGTTTCGGGAATTTCTGAATGACCGTCTATGTTTAGGCTCTTGTACAAATGCTCGTCCTGGATCTCCAAACATTTGAGCAGAACTTCACTTGCTTCCGACCCCTTTTTCTTCACAAAATCAACCAGATCTCGAGCTTGATCAGTTCGCGTTTTGGTCTTCTGTGCAATTTCTTCAATCTCGCTACTGTTTAGCACATTCTCCTCCTGAAGATCATCCAACAAACATTTGATAACAGGCTCGGTCAAACCATCTCTCAGTCGAATCCGTATTTTTTCCAAGACTTTTTCTAAAGGAAAGCACTTTGTTAAGTAAAATGTTTATGTAGGCCTATATAATGTACAATGTATTAGGCTACTATTTTCAGTATAGACTTAATAACTTAAATTGGAAACGTTCGTTGTCTTTTTACTTTCACTTTTTATCTCATTCTTGTTCAGCCATTTCTTCAAAAATATTGCAATAGCCTAGCCACAAAAATTAAGTTTTCAAACTCACACAAATAATTTATTCATATTAATCTTACCTGCCATTTCGTCGTATAAACGTGTTGTATTAGGACTGTTGTATAGCCTATAGTTGTTGCAAAAGGGCAACGACTTGTAGGCATACCTAAAAAAAAAAAGGCGTAACTAAAGGGTCCTCTCAGCCTTATTTTTCAACGCGGAAGGTGTTTTCTGTGAATGTAGCCGTAGGCTATTAGACAAGACTACTTAATCCGAGACCAAGACCTTAAGGGGTTGAGACGGAGTCAAGACCAAGACCAGACTAGCACTCCTCAAATTCATCTGAAAGATCCACATTTACTGTCGGAGAAATATCTTATTTTTAATCATTAAATACAATTAGAATAAAAAGACACTTGCCTATATAGAGCTGTTACCAATCAAATGAAACCACTAACAGCAAAATTCAACTTTGTGCGGCAGAGGTACAGAAGCTGCATCTGAATTGGTAAAATTACAAATGCATAATGTTAAGAATAATGTTTTAAAAATAAAAATTTGTTTATTGAATGTTTAAAAGCAATATCATGTTTGCAATCATGCTCAAATTTGTGAAAAGGGCTCTCTTGCTCTTGTGATATTGGTTAATTATTGTCATGATCACAAATTGGAGTGCCCAAGTTTAGCCACCAGAGGGCACTCCAACATGGACTTTTGTCACCTGTTTAAACTGCATTTCCCATAATTCACTCCTGGACTCATTAACCTCCTTCATTGCACTCAGCTGTTTTGTGTTTGTTCATTAGTGTCTGTTACGTGGCTGTGTAGTTTTTATTTTTAAAGACCCATAGGTGGCGTTGAAGCTCTGGATTGGTGGAAGCACGATGATGTCACTGAGTTTCCAGCATAAATAGCGTGGATGGCGTCAATGGAGTCTCTCTCGCTGGTGTCTCTCTCTGCGTTCTCCCCTCGATGCGGTCCCTTTGAACATCCATCGTCCGCTCTTATGGGGCGTTTAGTCTGTGTTTTGTTGTAGTTTAGTTTGTTTTCTTGTTTTTTCATTGTTTTGTTCGATATGTTTTCTTTATATGGTTAATGTTTAATTTTAACAGTAACGGGTAGTGGATTTGCTTAAACAGGTCACTGTTTAATAATGTAGTAGGGTAGACCAGGTACAGTTGGTTATAGGGTACAGTTGAAACACCTTAAATAACTTGCGTTCGCAACAAGTCTGATCTGCGAAATTTTCTTAGCCCATGTATATTAGTGCCCTCTTCAATCGTGTGAAATTTGAAGTACATGCGCTTCTCCAGTCCGAAGATATCAGCGAAAGTTTTTTTCTAAGGTAATTTTTTCACTTCACCACGTCGCTTCCACATTGAATAGCTTCTCATCCTTACATGACTGTTAAAGTTAACTTACATTTTCGTAAACCTTATTTTGTGCTCTAAACACTGACATATTGCATGACTTTGTGTCATACAAGGTCTTCGTAAAATCTAGAGAAATGTTCGAGGTGGTCAGCGGGGTACAATTGAGACACATACCCACACCATAGAATCCTATTGCGGCCCATGCAGTTTAGTTGCACGATGTAAGTTCTATTAAGATCTATTAATCTATTAAAATTAATAGATTTCATCAGTTTTATTATTGCTGTTTGCAATTGTTCAATGTTTTTTACTGTTACTCAACTTTTCAACTGTTAATATTAAATTTATGGCCTAAAATTAAATATTGTATCACTGTTTGCCATTACTGTACAATGTTTTACAAATGGACTACTTTTAACTAAACAAAATAATCAAATAAAATACTAAATGGAAATAAAAACTGTTAAATTCTCATTTTTAAAGGTATTTTACATTTGCAGTGAATTGGTTAGGCAGCTTTACAGCATTCCGGATGGGTGTCTCAACTGTACTAGCAGGGACGTGCACAGACATTTTGGGGGGCAGGGGCTCAAGTGGAAAAAAGGGCACTTCTCATAATTATTTATTTAAAAAATAATGAACTCTTAAATATATTAAGACAACTTTGACTTCCCTTACACTCACGGAATTGTTTTATACTCCACAGAGTTCTACAAAATAATTAGTTCACACAGAGACCATGGTCTTCTTTAGTATTCACTAGTTTATCACAAGAGAAGTCAACAGCAACTATTTTCAAGTAGCTATATATTTATATATATTTAGAATAAATGACTGCACCAAGGAGAGGGACATAGTTTCACTAATAATTTGTTTATTTTGCACAAATCAATAAATCATTTTAATTTTTTTGGTGTTATTGGAATACTTCTTTCATGAAGTGGACAATTTTAAGGTTGTTTTTTTTTCCATGTCTTTTACTCTAATGGAAAGAACTTTTAACCCTAACCCTACACATTTAGATGGAGTTTGTTTTAAGCCTACTACCCTCCGTCTGTTTGCATCTGTAGATTTCTTCTAAATTAACCAAAACAAGCTAATCTGCATATTTAAACACATCAAGAATTGTGTTTCCTGAACTGTTAATACATTATATATTATAACAAATGCCTGCAGAGGGCGCCAAAAGCCTGTTGATTTGTGTTGTAACATTGCACAGCACAATCAAAGCCAACCACCATAATTAAAAATATATTATTAGTTAAATAATAATATTCGGCCACTTCTTTGTGATAGAAATGCTACAGCCACTGTAATTTCTTCAACAAGAATATGTGGACATCAAACATGCAAAGACAGAGCGAGGGTTTAAACTTTTATTGATGTATTATCCTGTGTAAGCATAGATTTAAGAATAGCATTATGTAGCTGATGCTGTATTATGATTTTTAAATAGTTTTAATAAACCCTGCATCCTTAGAAAACTGTCAAATAATGTGATTCATGGATGTGCGTCCATGGAATGCTCCTCTTCTGGTATTGACAGCCCAACCGACATCTTTACCATAGTTCAAAATAATTTAAATTATAATATGACATAAATTCCATTAGTATTAAATCAGGCAGATGCGTTGATGGTGGTCAAACTATTAATGCTGCGTTAAATGTATAAATAACCCTTAAATAGCCAAAACTTTCAGGTTTGTGAACATAGCCTACCTGAAAGAAATGCACGGGATGCATCCATCTAGGGCTTTTTTCTTTTTCGTTTCTCATCGCCAGACAGCAATTGCATTATCGCGGGAATAGTTGTTACAAGTTTACAGCCAGCAGCAAACTCGAGGTGAGGTGAGGTGAGGCGGGGCGCGCGCGCGTGCGTGCGTGCGTACTTTAGGGCATGAATGGTGTGTCGCGGAGTGAGGGCATCTGAACTCGACAAAGCCGACCTGATATAGTATTTTTTTATTATTTGTTTTATTCAGTAAATATATTTGTATACAGGAATATATATATTCATTTATTATTAAAAAAAAAAAAAGCACCCCAGAAAAAAGGGCACTTTCTCTCGAGGAAGAAAAAGGGCAGGTGCTCAAGCCCCTTTTTTGTCTATGTGTGCACGTGCCTGTGTACTAGGGTACTGTTTCAACTGTACCTGACTGTTTTCGACATGGGTACAGTTGGAACAAAAAAGCTTCTTGTGTTTATGAGCTAATTGTGAAAAATATGACCTACTTATGGATGTTAATAATAATATTTTAGTAGACAAGTAAAAGAAATGTCATATGAAAAATCACTTTGTTTCACTTTTCAGTCCCGTAATTTTGGTGTGGTAACGGTGAAAGCAAAAAGTGTACCAACTGTACCTGGTCTACCCTAAGTATAGTGAAGGAAGCAGAGGCCCGGAAGACTCACTCCTTTTGCTTTAACGGAAGCTAGGTAAGATCTATCTGTGAGAATAGCCAGGCAGGCGTTCTTTGTTTCTTTGGATGTTTTTCCCTACCTGTTTACTGTTAATTCTTTTGTTAAGGTTTTGTCTAATTTTGTATGTAATATTATTTATGAATTGTTTATTCCTTGCTTCTCTTATAATTAAATGAGGGCGATTGTTTGTCCTGAAAATTAACTACCGGTGTCTGTGGCTCTTGCATGTGTGCGGTCCATGTCCTAATTGGAGTTATTATTTTAAACGAGCTGTTAACTCGGACATGGGCCGTAACCAGAGATGGGCGTAAATGCATGGAAATGTATTTAAAATACAAATACAAAATACTGTGTGGAAAAATGTATTTAAATACAGATACAAAATACTGTGTGGGAAAATGTATTTAAATACAAATACAGTATTTTGTATTTTGAAAATGCACAAAATACATGTGAAATTGAAGATTCAGTGCAGGTATCCCTATTAGGCTGAAATCTATCTGGGCCTATTCTGAATGTCAAAAAGCATTTAGATGTGTGCAACTACTTAGAAACTTACCTCATTTCTGCTCTCTCTGTCATTTTCTCTCTCTCTCTCTCTTAAGTGCTTGCTTCCTTGCTGGTAATTACAAATAAACTTATGTAGTGCAAAATAGCAGCCATTTATATACATACTTCTCACAAGGTTACAATGTAGTCTATTACTTATGGTGAACACTACTAAAAAAACTGTAAAACTGTGGGAACCTTTTCTGCTATATAGCAAAGAATAGGGATGGGTGATATGACCAAAATCTTAATTTTACTTCACAGTAACAATATATGGCATGGTTTCACAATTATCAATATCAGTTTTGATACCACAGCAAAAACTGAATTTCAAACTCTTTTGATGCTTTTTTTTTTTTACGCAAGTAGTATAGTAACTTTTATATTTATTTAATGTAAAGTTCATTTGTTTCTATATACATAATTAGAAAATATAAAGTTTATCTAAAATAAACACTTTTTTTAATTAGAAATCATTTGGCACTTTTTTTTGGTGAACAATAAAACTAAAAGTGTAGTGTATCTTTCATCATTGTCATCACAAATGCACACAATCTCTACACTAAACTGATGGAGACAGACAATGATTAACCTAATTATTTCGTCTCTACATAAACAAACATTTGCATAGATGGGTAAACACAATCACAATTTGGAAATGTGTCCAGTTACATTTTCATAAAGCACCATGTTTGTAAAATTTAAAATGATTACATTTACAAAATAAGCCTGCATAGCAGAAATAATGAATAAAGTAATGGTCGTGTTTAATACAATCGTTAATTGAAATAAAATAATTAATGAATTAAAAAACATATATAACACAGTATTGTTCAATTTAGTGTTATACATATGTTATCATATTAATATGTTTTGTTCTAATGTCACAAGTCACAATTTCAAGTTTACTGGTCATGAAACCCCCCTGTTTTACCCTGGTCGTTCACACCTCTGAGTTTCAAAAAGTCTGTGAAAATGGGCGTGTAAAGCTCTGAAAAAGTGGGAGTGAAGAGGGGAGAGAACAACCAATGAAACTGAGACATACAACACACTCATTATACAGAATAATATTAATATATGAGCACGGAGAAAATGTCAACAAACTCCCAAGCCCAAGGGAGAAATGCGAAAGAATATTTAATAGGGCTAATAATATGCTACTTTGATTACGTTTACGAGCACTGCAGTCTCAAAATCAGTCTTTTAGAATAATCGTGTCGTTGCGTTCAGATAGGCTACACCACTGTATCAGTGTCCAGTTTGCACATATAATTCATTTGAAGAAGACCTGATGAAATATGTGTGCATAACTACACCGTGCTGGTTAATGTTTGGTGCAGGAGAATGTGTGAAATAACTTTAAACACGGATACTTTATTCTGTATGAGCTATGTGTCACGTGGCTAGTGTTATTAAACTCATCGTGGAGCTCCGCGCTGAAACCGATCATATGCGTGCTCCGCGTGTATAACATAAAAACAATCGTATTTTTCATGTGTTCGTATTCAACCTCCAGTTCTGACCGCATCGCGGGCAAAATACAAACAACACATGTGCTGCTCGAAACGGTCTACGTCAGCATGTTCGAAAGTACACGATGACGTCAGATTTTGTGACGTTGCTCCGACTCGGCTTTTCAAACAGGAAGACAGAAATCGCTCTGAAAAATGCAAAAATAACTATTTTTCACTTATGAATAACATTAATGAGTACCTTTAGTGTTTTCAATGATGTGCAGCCTATACATATCTGTTTACATCTCAAAAAAAGTGTTTTGGGGTTTCATGACCCTTTAACTTGATTATTTGGTTAGGGTTTAAGAAGTGTACTAAAAAACTTTTTCACATGTGTCGTCAAAATGACCCACAACCTAATCGGTTTACATGTGAAGAAATCCATTTATACACAAACTTCTCATGAGACGAGTGTTTGAAATAGTATAAGAGGTGTTTGACAAATTATTCGGCAAACTACTTCCTCTCATCGCTGCTTTTTGGTGGTTTGGAGAACAATTACTCAGAGTCGCCCTCTGTCGTTTCACAGAATTATACAACGGAGAGCACGTCAAGCATAAAAGCCTCGTAGGTTTACTAAGGAGCGCGCGCACGCCGCGCAGTAAGCAGGTTCATGGCGTACAGCCATACAAATTGCGAAAGAATAAAAAAGGCTTCAACTGCACAAAGCTAAAGAGAAAGCGGAAAGTCCTATCTATGTAAACGATTTAGAAAAAGTTCCATCGATTCACAATTTATATCATCGCTACGATATTGTCATATGATATCACCCATCCCTAACATGCAGTAAGGTTAATGCTTCAAACACAACTAGTTGATGCATGAAAACAACACCCTGATAAAAAGGATGACTGTCTCAAAGTATTTTGAGTATTTTGAAAATACAAAAATACTCATCTTAAATGTATTTAAATACAAATTACATTTGATTTTTTCCAAAGGCTTTAAAATACAAAATACAAAATAGTATTTTGTATTTCAAATACGTATTTTAAATACATGTATCTGAAATACTGCCCATCCCTGGCCGTAACAGTGTCTGTCTATTTAGTCTCAGTTGTTTCTGTCCTCGGTTGTGGTTTGTTGTATTGTTACGTGCACTTTTTGTATCTCTGGCTTTTTGTTTTGTGGACTCTTTTCTTTGAGTTTGACCTTTGCCTGTCTTGGGATTTACGTTTTGGATTACCCAATAAAAGCTGCAACTGGATCCTAACATCAGTACTTTTTTTGCAACAATATTTTGAATTTTGTGGGCATTTGTATTAATTTTGGTGACATTTTTTTATTTAATCCCTCATTAATTTCTGACCAGGCACAACAGTATAAATAAATCAAATTAGAAACAAATTATTGATTGCATTTGAAGCAGGAAGTTTTATATCCAATCACTGATGTTAAGAAATAAGACAATGCACCAACAATGTAGTGATATCCCTGAAGTCAAAGTCTTGAAACTAAATTCTGAGTCCTCTTAGCCTGAGACGGAGTAAAAATTTCCTTTTTGGGTGAACTATCCCTTTAAGAGCATTTTTTAAGGTCTTGGTCTTGTCTCACTCTGTACTTGGCTCTGGTCTCAGTCTCAACCTACTGTCTATGGTCTCAACCACATTTTTATTCTGACAAGTGCCCCAGGGATGACGCGTTTTTGTAGGCAAAACCCGGAAGCGAGTTAGCATTTTAGGACTTCCGGTTCCAACGCTGTAAAGTCTATGGGTTTTTTGAATGGGTTTTTGCTAAATCGCCTGAAATAAGGTCTGTGGTTAACAAAGCCTCTAAATACTTTCACGTTTTTATCTATGACATAAAACACACCAGTTATAACCCACTTGTGATTTTTTTTTTTTTTTTAAACTTTTACTGTGTCTTAAAATCGGCGGTTGCTAACAAATTGCTAAAAGGGACTACTTCCTTTGGCGGGGACTTTAGACGTCATCATTAAAAACGGGACATTTGGACAGCATTTCTCATGAAAAAGTGGATAAGTATTCATACACAGCGCAGATCATAATCAGTGAGCATGTTTTTAAATAGAGTTGTTTTCTAAAAGATTGAGGAAGTTTGGTGGTGGTGATGTTGATCCGCGACCATGGTGTGCTGTAGTCCGTTTATAGCCTACTGTTAGCCTTTTATGTCTGACGAATTTATTTAGGCTTCAAAATCTATAAATGTTGTGTTAACTTGTAAAGATTATCTTGATAGACAAAACGTGTAAGTGTCGTAACCCTTTGTTAAACACAGAGCTTATTTTCTGCGATTTTCCAAAAGTCTATGGGGAAAATGAATAGGCTTTCAGTCGAGGGAACCGTGCGCCGCTAACTTCCGGGTTGGCCTACAAAAATGCGTCAACGAATCTTTGGGAAAATCGTGCTTTGGAAATGCATGATTCGTCAAATAGGTGTCATTTGTAAAAAATGCAGCATATTATGAAAAACAGCTTTTTGAAAAAGCACATTTAATTATGAAAAAATACATATTTAAACACAATAATAGTGTGTGAAAGAGGATATTATGAAATATATTAAACAATAAATGTGTTTTCATGGAATTTTACAAAATAAATAGATACATTTATTTATTAATTTATTTAATAATTAAATTAATTATTTCAGAATAAACTGTTCCATTAAATTGTTCTTTTATTGAATTCATTATTTATTTAATTATTTCATTTTGAGTAATTTGGTCCTCCATACAAGCCATCCTAGGTTTATATGACTTTCTTCTTTCAGCCAAACACAATCAGAGTTATATTAAAAAATATCCTGGCTCTTTCACGCTTTATATTGGGAGCGTGGAGGATGAGATTTTGAAGCCCAAAAAAGTGCATCCATCGATCATAAAACGTTCTCCACGTGGCTCCGCTGGGTCTTCTGTAATGAATTGATGCGTTTGTGTAAGACAAATATCCTTATTTAAAAATTTATAAAGTAAAATAATGAGCTTCTGGCATGACAGCCATGCGCATTTGACTTGCTTCTAAAAAACATTAACTTCCGCGACGTAGTATGACATGACCTACATCGTGTTATAATAATGTATGTCATGGCGTAGCGTAGAACGTCATGGCATTGTGTGCTGTGTCACAGAAGTCAATGTTTAATATCAGGCTTAAAGGTACAATTTGTGATATTTTTTTCTGCTAGAGGTCGCTAGAAGCAGTGTTTATTATATGTCTATGGCTAGAAGCCTTTTCAAAACAAAGGCGTAGTTTGATGACGCCAAATTTTAGAGCGGAAACTTGGGACATGTGGTCTCCACGGTCTCCATCTCAACGGACGGTGCAAAAGAATAGGGATTGGAGTCTGGAAGAACTCATGTTCGTGGATGCGATTATTAACGTTACTGTAGTATGAAGCAGAGCAGGACCGATTGTTGCGGGAGCTGAACGAGGAGCTGGAGCGATTGATCAACACACGCCTCACGAACAGCGGGACTTTTATTATGACACAGTCGCCGGCGCCGCTTCCGCTTTTCCGGTCATGAGTTTACGGGAGCTGTCCTTGTCGACAGCAGAACCAGCGGCAGATGGTAAACAGTAATTATGTTCCATAAATAAGTAACACAATCCACCATAAAACGTGCAAGAAGTAAATAAGGAGCTGCTTGAAGCGAGCTAGTGGTTTGCTGGACGCTAGACACTACTTCCGCATTTGTCCACGGCACTGTTGTCATGTGGTTTCTACGTCAGTTAAGGGCGGTAACAAAGGGTAACTGACGTCATTGACAGGCGACTGCACAGCCCCGTGTCACTGTTTAGAATGGGAATTTTCTCATGATTTACAAGTAGTTGAAAACATTAGAGATATTGTTAGTAATCAGCTGGACAAAATATATAACACTAGCCTAGTGGTTTTTGGATATTTTACTGCAAAAATTTTACATATTGTACCTTTAAGTTAGCCTAATTTTAAAATGTAAATTAATTTTAATAAAGTTTTATTGGTTTTGGTAATCACCACCTATTGATTAAGCTCAGCCGGTAAGAATTTGTAATTGTACCTATATCGAAGGCACTTTTCATTTTTTTTTTGCACTTTGCATGTTAAATTAAATAAATACTTTTGATAGACCCTTGCTTTAGTCTAATTGTATGTTTGTCAGTGTGCGGACAATTTTGTTTATTTGGTTAAAATGTAAATTAATAAAATCTTAAAACGCCATGAGCATTTTTATACAGAATATACATTTTTCTAGTTCTGTACATGGTAAAAATGTACTTGTTAAAAAGAGTAGGATCCCTGAACATTTAGCTCGAATTCTGAATCTTCATATATATGTATAAATTATTCTAGCTACTTATTTTATTCATTAACACATAGCTTCTATATATTTAAATAAATTGAAAACAAATCTTTACAGCAGATGCAGGAAACCTAGCCTACATAGGGGGGTATTTGAATAATTTTGTGGACAGTTGAGACAAAAGGGTTGTAAAAGCCATTATGTTGTTTTAAATGTTTGTTATTATTATTATTATTGACACTGGGTGGAGTGTGGGTTCAGTTAGTATAGGCAGCCAGAGAGTAAGAGGAGTCCGGTCGTGTCTGGTGTAATGGAGGGAAGCACAGCAATTTTTGACTGTGTCAGGACATGAGCAGGTTTGTGGGATTTACTGTGTATGTATGTGCATCGGAACTGTGGATTTCAGAGGGCATTTATGAGCTTTGTGATAAAAGCAGTACTGGAATGGAAGCATTTCTTGTTTGGATCTCACATGTCAGAAACAACCCTACAACACCACAAAGTGACAAAGTTTTTATTTATGTCACTTCAAGGGTTGGGAACTACTGCTTTAGAAAACATGGGCTACATACACTAGTGGCCACAAGTTATGTCCAGCCTAGGAAAACGACATCTTTACTTTATCTTTCACCCTTTATTAAAATTATTAAACATTTGTTAAGATTTTGTAAGCATATTGTGTAGTTGTGCTTGGAGTCAATTGTTTGTTTTATTTGTGATAATGCAATGAAACATGAAAAATTCTGCAGACATAATTTTTGTCCAGGCTGTCATAAAAGGAAATTATGAACACATGCAAAAACAAGAGAGAACCAACAAAATATTAATAACCAATTATGTTGCAGTCAGTGCTGTTTTCTATGAGCTTTTTGTTTTTCTATGGATTTTTTTTGTGTGTGAATAACCTGTAGATGCAGTCTACCCCTTTTTTGTAAACTTTGCTCATTTTTAAACATAAAATAGTGTCCTCATATTTTGGTTTAATAAAACTTCGAGGGTCATTAAAAACAAATCCTAAAATCAATCATCTCCGGACATCACTTTTGGCCACTACTGTGTATAGAACAAGCTATACAGTGTATGGACTACTTCTATAATGCTTTTGGTAATAAAAAGCTCAGCCTTTGTAACTGCATAAAAAAAGACCAGTAGAATCTTCCACAGAAGTCAGTCAGTCAGTCATACGGGTTTGGAACAAGGGAGTAAATTTACAATTTTCATTTTTTGGGGGAACAAATCCCTTTAAAATCCAGAACAATATCCAAAATCGAATTTTTTAAAGACTATAATTTTTGTGGGATAAAAGAGAAATGCCCTAAAAATGATAAACATTATAAAAGCAAACCATTTGTTTGTGGCATCTAATGAATAATAAAAATGGTCAATATGCATAAAATGGACATGCCACTACCTGACAAAATACTTTCATAGAATGGTTACCATGTGGACTCCCTATTAAAGTCCAGTGAAAGTCAGGTGACATTCATAAACTGTAGAGTCCCAAAGCAACCCTCCACTTAATTTTGGTAGTAGCAAATGCAAAATGAGTGTGGTTGGGTCATCTTTTCTGAAACTATAATTTCTTCCTTGTAACAGCTCTCATGTACAAAGACAAGTAAATTTAAATCCAAGAATGCTGTCAGTAACACTGGAACGTATGTAACATGTAGTTGTGAATTTATTTAAAGTTGACTAGAAAGGCAAGCGTTGCAGAGGACAAGACGGACAAAAGCTAATTTCTACTTTAGAAAAGGAATTAATAAAAAAAGAAGAAAATAGGGCTATACAAAGCTGAATGTCCACCCTGGAGTTGTTTCCATGCACAGATAAACCCTCGTCCCTAGATGAAGACTCTTCAGTAAGCAATCATAAGCATAAGGGTCTTTTACCCCAGAACTGGGCTCAATCAGTTTCTGGAAACATCCCTTAAGGCTCCTGCTGGGGATGGGAGATCTTAGAGAGCAACTTAAAACTTATACTTCAACCTGTTTAAAACATTTGCCTACACAAACTCATTTGTGAAAGTGAAATGCATACCCAGGCTCTACAAAACCACAATCTGCACTTAAAAATATTTTACAGTGTGTAAAAAAAACAACGAAACAAAAGGAAAGACATTTGGCTGGTGTTCTCAGAATCTGCGGCGTTTGTTGGGCCCAAAGTCCATAGGTCCAGAACGAGGGAAAGGAAGAGGGAGACCACCTGGATTACCGGCAGACCCCTGCTGAAAGAGAGAGAAAGAATTTAAATGCTGTACTCTTTGCATGTTGCCCTGAGAGTTGTGAATGTGTGTGTTTAGAGATCTGTACCTCACTGGAAGCCATGCCGGCACTTCCTGCGGCTGTGGGATTTCCACCCATCGGGCTCCTGTTCATAGCCATTCCCTGACCTTTCAGCCCAAGAGAGAAAGAGAAACGTTAGGCTCACATTGGTAATGAATAAAAAATATAAGAATATTGTCCAAAAAGAGTGAGAGACTAATAGTTATATTAGTTATATTATATTACAAAGTTTATTATAAATGAATAAAAGACCAATCATGGAAGGATAAACCACACAATTTCTCTAATTCTAAAAGTAGGGTAAAAGAACAGGAACGGGATCTTTATGCCCTTGCTATGACAATCAAAGCAAGTTTTTTTTGTATGTGTGTGTAGAGCGAGTCTCTTTCTCACCTCCCATTTGCATCCTCATGTCTGGATCCCTCTGAAACAGCAAATACACAGTTCATGAATTAAAAATGCAGACAAACTGTGGAGTAGTGTTGTCAAAAGTATCGGTACTTTGGTACCAAGTTGATACTTAAATGTTATACGTAACGATACCAGCTCTTTTACAGTACTGGTAGTACAGAATGGCCAATCAGAGGCATTTTGTTCAGAGTGAGCTCTGCACACTTGCACATCATTGCATTACAACCAAATTATAAACATGATGTCAATAAGAGAATCTTTGTGCAGTACAGTCCAGTTGTTTTTTTGTTTTTTTAATTATAATGGGAGTTTCACTCAGTCATTGAAGTGATATCAGCTTCATTCATAATTTGAATCAAAGTTTTATTTTTGCCTAGACCTCACTGCAAAGTTCCGGGAGTGACAACCATATTAAAATACACAAATGAATCTGAAATTGCAATGTCTGACATTGTGATAACCATAGCAACGGACGGGGGGAAAAAAAATATGATGTCACAATAAATCTGTGCATTACGTCTTGCAATGTAACAGCAATAGACCTACCACTTGTTCTGTTACCTGTAATGCATTTCTTTGTTTTTCCATTTTATTACATTTCATTTAATCTTTTTAATTAAAACATTCCAAAGCTACTTGCTAATGTTTTAATGCATTATTTAGTCAATTATCAACAACATTAATATTCTTAAAAACTATTATAAAATTAGTTACAATAGTTTTTGCTATGGTACAGAAATTAGTACTGAGAAAATGAGAAAGGTTTTCTCATATTGGTACAGACTAACCTAATAAAAAAAAATAATAAATAAATAAATAAAAAAAAACTACAATGTATTTGATTTTGAAATACATTTATTTTATGCTAAGTATACTACAAATACATTTACATGTGCTTAATAAAAATAACTTCTAATTGTACTTTTGGTATACTAAACTGGTATACTTAAAAGTCTGCTAAATTGGAACAACTAATTTTGTAATGCACTTTAATTGTGCAGAAGTAGTGCTGAGGTCCAACTAAAGATATACTCAAGTATATTTGATTGTGCTAAAAGAATAATTTACAGTTGTGGTCAGAATTATTGGCACCCTTGGTAAATATCATCAAAGATGACTGTCAAAATAAATCTGCATTGTTTATCATTTGATCTTTAATTCATAAAATTTGCAAAAATCTAACCTTTCATTGAAGGAAAATAATTGAAAGTGTAGAAAGAAAAACAAAAAAACCCCCAAACCCCCCCCCCCCCCCAAAAAAAACAAAACACCACATTATGAAATAAATGTTTTTCTCCAAAACACGTTGGCCACAATTATTGGCACCCTTTTATTCAATACTTTTGCAACCTCCTTTTGCCAAGATAACAGCTCTTCTGAATCTTCACCTATAATGCCTGATGAGTTTAAAGAACCTCTGACAAGAGATCAGAGATCATTCCTTCATACAGAATCTCTACAGATCCTTCGGATTCCAGCTCCATGTTGGTGCTTCTTCTCTTCAGTTCACTCCACTCATGGCCATGGCAGAAGCTTCATTTTGTGCTCAGTGACACATTTTTGTGTTGGTTTTGATATTTGTTTTGGATCATTGTCCCGATGGAAGATCCAACCATAGCCCATTATTGGATTTCTAGCAGGTTTTGATTTTCTTTATCTGTTGGTATTTGATAGAATCCATGATAGCATGTATCTGAACAAGATGTCCAGGACCTCCAGCAGAAAAATAGGCACACAACATTAAAGATCCAGCAGTATATTTAACCGTGGACATAGGGTACTTTTTAACCCATCTGGTGGGTTTGCTGCCAAAAAGCTCTTTTTTAGTTTCATCTGACCATAGAAGCCGGTCCTGTTTGAAGTTCCAGTCGTGTCTGACAACTGAATATGCTGGAGATTGTTTCTGGATGAGAGCAGAGGATTTTTCTTGAAACCCTCCTGAAAACAACTTGTGGTGATGTAGGTGCTGTTTGATCTTTTTTTTTTAGGTTATCTGAGACTCAAGACTCAACTAATCTCTGCAGTTCTCCAGCTGTGATCCTTGGAGAGTCTTTGGTCACTCAAACTCTCCTCCTTACTGTGCATTAGGACGATTTAGACACGTCCTCATCCAGGCAGATTTGTAACATCTTTAGTTGATGGGAACTTCTTAATTATTGCTCTAATAGTGGAAATGGGGATTTTCAATGCTTTAGCTATTTTCTTACAGCCACTTTCTATTTTGTGAAGCTCAACAATCTATTCACAAAACATCTTAAGGCAAAAAGTAGCTCCTAACTTGCCAATTAAGGAGAAACTCTTAAAAATAATGGGCGTTTCAGTCAGACTCCTACATTTTTGCTCTAAGAGTATTTCACAAAGCATTTTAGCACTAAAACTAGCTCCTACATCTGTGAAACGCTAGGAGTACACAAGAGGACTCCTAAGTTACTAAGACAAAATCAAAAACAGTCCTAAAATGATTGTTGGTGCCAATCTCCTCCCCATTAGACAAATCACTGTGGGCATAGCCCATAGCAACAAGGTCAACCTCGCCCTTACCCTTAGCTTAAGACTTGGTCTCAGCAGCTTTGTGAATTGGTTTTAAGAGAAAACTCTTAGCTAATAACTTTTACTGCCATTTAGGAGAACTCTTAGTGGTAAGATAAAAAGTTTTGTGAATACGGCCCCTGAACTATATTCTTTGTTTTTTCTCATTGTGATGAATGATTAAGGGCATTTGGTCTTTGTGTTTCCTCATGTTTATACTCCTGGAACAGGAAGTCATGGCTGGACAATTTCATGTTCATGATCACCCTAGTGTGCTAAAAAAAAATTAAATATGAATGGGAATATACTTCAGAGATATTTTACTCATAAAAAATTCTAGGGGTGCCAATAATTGTGGCCAACGTGTTTTGGAGAAAAACATTTATTTCATAATGTGATCCCGCCCCCACTTTCAATTCTTTTCCTTCAATGAAAGTTTAGGTTTTTTTGCTAATTTTATGAATTAAAGATCGAAACGATAAACAATGCAGATGTATTTTTACAGTCATCTTTGATCATATTTTGCAAGGGTGCCAATAATTCTGACCACAACTGTAGGTACTTTAAATATCTTGCATTTAAATACAAAAAGATATTATACATACATCAGGGATCATACAACCCTTATTAATATTTATATTAAAACACATTTTAGCCATAAGAAATGTGCATTGTGCAATAAAGAAAAACTCCATATAAAGTTTAATTATAATTTTATATCAGTAAGTCTTAAGTGATGTGTCAATAATTATGTAAATGGATTTGAAGTACTTTTAGTATAAAATAAATGTATTTTAAATAAATTTTGGTATAGGCTTTTTTACTAGGGTACTCAAATGTATTGTTACAACACTACTGTGGAGTTTGGAAACCTTAGGAAATTCAGACTCACTTTCTCAGAGAAGTTTCCTCCCTGCCCCTGCTGCCTCCTCATCAGGTCCTCTGAGTGGGCACGGAGCTCCTCCTCTCTCCTCCGTCGCTCCTCTTCCTGACGCAGCTCCATCTGTTTCCGTTTCTGCACCTCCTGGCTGTGAGCCTCCTCCATTCTCCTCAACTCTTCCTGTCTGCGCAAGAGATCTGAAGCGCAGCAAGAAAAAGATACATGACCAACTGCAGTGTGATTGATGACCAGGGATATGCAAACTGACACTCTCCGACTGAAGTTTGCCTGAACTACTGGCCATCTAAATAGGCCGGTTTTAGGTTCAACTGACCATGCTTGGATTCAAATACTGCTAGATGAAGGGCAAGGTGTTGAGATGTGATTTTTAACTTGAAATTAAAAACCATGCTCATGATGGGACATACAAAAACAGCACAAGACCTGGCACAATGGCCAAAAACATTTGTCTGAATGGGTATTGGTCGATTGGATCACAAGTAGACAAGGCAGACACACCCATTTACACCTGGTGTTTTAACCTCTTTTATTCACTTTCAACCACTTCTGTCCTGATTTTTTCAAGGGGAGGTTCTATGGTTGGGTAAATGTATGGGGGTTTTTTTTCAGATCTAATGAACAACATAAGCTTGCACTATTTACATGAACACGCACAATTTACATGAACACGCACTGAGATGATGGAAAAACATATGGAGAGCATTAGATTCTGTTTCTGCTCCAACAGCCACTAGACCATGCTGAATGCTGTGAATGCGTGTCACTGCCATTATAAATCGTGGATTTGTCAGGATATTTATTAATATCTCTCCAATTGTGTTCATCAGAAAGAAGAAAGTCATATACACCAAGGATGGCTTGATGGTGAGTAAAGCTTGGGGTAATTTTCATTTGAAAGTGAACATATCCTTTAAGCTACCAGTCATTAGCATCGTCCCTAGTGAGTCTTGTTTTGTGTGAAACGACAGGGGATTAGGGATGTAAACAATGCAACGCATCAAAACCTTTTAATAAACTTATTTTCATAATCGATTACATCGATGTGTCACTTCAGCCCTAACCTGTTCCAAAAGATGATTAAAGATGAAAAACATTTTTTTAGGCTAACTATCTTCAAAAGATGATAATCTTTGTGTGCTCACCTTGTCTCATCAGCATGACTTGGTGCTCATGTCGTGCTGCTTCCATTTCGGTCTCCAGCTTCTCTTGAGCCTCTTTGATGTTTCGATCAACCTGTTCGAACTGCTGCTTTTCCATTTCCATTAAGGCCTTCCAGCGCATCGCATACTCGTACTCAAATGAACCTGGCTGGGCGAATCGGGGTGGCTGCTCACGCTCTCTAATAGGCATACAGAGAAAGACATGTTAGTTTATTATTAAACCCATGTAATAAGCTGGATAATGTACAGTCCGTCGGTCATTATCACAAAATAAAAAAATAACAGGCTCTTTGTACTCCAGGGGCCGTATTCACAAAACATTTTCATCTTACCACTAAGAGTTCTCCTAAATGGCAGTAAAAGTTCTTAGCTAAGAGTTTTCTCTTAAAACCTATTCAGAAAGCTGCTGAGAAACTTTTACTAAGGAATAGAGAGAAGTCTTAAGCTAAGAGTAAGGGCAGGGTTGACCTTGTTGCTATGGATGATGTCAACACACTTACTAACTATGCCCACAGTGATTGGCTGATGGGGGAGAAGTCTCTGTCAGCGATTTAATCAGGGATATTGTAGAACGAGATATCATGTTTCCATATTCAAATAAAAGGTTTTAAAATTCAAATGTTGCCATATTCAAATAAAGATTTTAAAATGTAGGCTAAGTGTCACAAATTAAACTAGTATATGTTCAGTTAATTGTCCGCGTCTTACATGTCTCCGTCTCGAGAAATTGCAGAATTCAAGTGACAAATGATGCTTTATAAACAAATTTTTGGAGGAGCGCGTTCAAACAGTCTATCTAATCAGCTCGAGTGGAGGTACATATACACAGACGAGAGCCGACTCGCCTTACCTCTACAGATTTCTGCATCCCTCTGCCACCCCGCTCCTCACTCTCGGCTGAGATACGGGGCGAACTCTGGGTTTGGGCTAAATAAATTCCAAACAATTTCCAAGATCGGAGCCCTCGATCCCCTTGGACAGCCACACCAAATACACTTATATTATATATATATATATATATATATATATATACTCTATTCGATCATTTGTAAGTGTGAACCCGTGAAAACAACTGCCACAGGTAATAGTACATTATTTATTGAAGATTTATTTTTGCCATTTTATTGTATTCCATAAATCAAAATATGTATTGCATTTATGAAGAAAAGGTGCAGCACCCAGCTTTATCGCTATTGTCTCAATGGTGTACAGTGTCTTTAGGTGGATTAGGACTGTTTGTGATTTGGTCTTAGTGACTTATGAGTCCTCTTGACTAATCCTAACGTTTCACAGGTTTAGGAGCTAGAATTAGGGCTAAAATACTTTGTGAAATACTCTTAGAGAAAAAATTTAGGAGTCCTAAATTTAGGACTGACACACCCATTATTTTTAAGAGTTTCTCCTAAATCTGTAAGTTAGGAGCTACTTTTAGCCTTAAGATGTTTTGTGAATACAGCCCCTGATTAACACTATTCTAAAGTCATAATTTCCCACACCCGTTTGAGAAATTAACTTGGTATAGATTTTTTTTTTTAAATGACTAATTTGGAATTATTAAGAGGTAGCACTCAAAACTTTTATCAAATAAACTACTTAAAGCATATCTAGAAAAAAAAAATATTCTGTAACTTTTTCCATTCCTGAAAAACATTATTCTAAACATTTCCAAGTCTTCCATGTTCATAGGAAACATGGTTAATAACAGTCTGGTGGTACATGAACATTTACAAATACAATGCATATGAGAACACAAACAAACTCACTTGTGATATAGTGGGTTTTTATTAATAAGTCTCTCAGGAAGTCCCTCATCCTCATCGAGCTGCTCCATCGGCTCAACAGTAACAGGCCGGGGGAATCTGAGTTTAGAAAAGAAAGTCAAAGTTAAGTAAACAAACAAACTGTAATTTACACAGAGAGCATTACTGATGAGTATAGCAGAAACACAGACTCACGCAGTGAGAAGAAATGCTCCATCTCCGCAACGGTCCAGAGCTTTTCTGGCAGACGGTTTGTTGGCAAACTCCACAATGCCCTTCCCAGTTGGCCTGCCACGGTCATCGACAATGACAATGGCCCGTTCGATTGGACCGAACATGGAGAAGGCCTCCTCCAGGAGCTCATTGGACACAAACTGAGGCAGGTTCTTAACCGTCAGTGCAGCGCCATGTGTGGCAAAACGCACACGGATCTGGCGACCACGAAAGACGGTGTCGTCCAGTTCTGCCTTTGCTATGTCCGCAAGCGTCTTCGTTTCCTAATGAGGAGAAAGTAGCAAATCAGGGTAAATGTTGCATTATTTCGTTGCTGTCTGAGAACTGATACAGTACTGAAAACAGGAAAATGCATGATCTTAATATTATAAGACACACAAACACATATCTTTGTCAGTTCAACCTTATTGAAAGTAAAAAACAGTCACTCTCTTGGGGTGTCTTTTTTTTTTTTTTTTTTTAATTAAATGACCAACTACCAAGATGCAAATTACAAACAACAGGACAAATAAAATAGAACAAAGACACAAATCAAACATTTTTCCAAATAGAGATTTATGTTATCAAATGTAAGAATAAAACTCTACATAGTTTGTATAAATTAAATATAATTTGATTTCAAAAGTTACAAATAATATTCAGTCAAGAGCAGTGAGGGATTTTTTGTTGTTATTTGATTAACAATGACAGACAGCAGCAGGTTTATTAGGCCTTATGCATAGATCTAATACACTGACCAGCTTTTCACCTGTTTGTTCTGTTCACATAAATACACTATATGATGGGCATTTTAATATGCATGTGTATTTAAATTTAAATGTATGTGTATTTGACCATTAAAGCACAATAAGCCATGAAAGAGAACTGAATTCTGAATTGGATGCTGAGAGAGGCCACTTTCTGCACTTAACCACTCTTTATTTTAAAGTGTCAATAACTAATTAGTGTGTTACATTAACATATTTACATATCTAATATAATTGAAATAGCAAAATCTCTAACAAAAGACACTTTGCCATGAGTTATATCGTCATACCGCTCAAACTTATGACTCTCTGCTTTTTATCCCCAAAGTGATGCCTGGTCAAACTCACCAGCCTGATGAAGCCAAAGCCTCTGTCCTTGTTGATAAAGATCTCAGACGGTTTGCCATACTTAGAGAAGAGCTTCTCCACATCCTCCTCTGTGGTTCCAGTCGGCAGGTTTCCCACAAACAGCCGGCTCCTCTGTGTGTAGGTCTTCTCTCCTGGCTTCCTGAAGTTCTGCAGGTCTATAGTGAAAGCATCATCTGCAGGAAAGAAAGTTCAGTCAGCTGCAGTCACTTCAATATAAACCCAAAGATCTGTGCAAATGATAAAGTTTTTTGTGGCCTTGTGTAAATGCTACTCAGTCCACAACTGTCGCTTACTCGGGCTACTCTGCTCTCCAGCATCAGTGTGCTGTCCATTGCTGTCGGTTCCTGAGGGCTTCCTCTGCTGCTCTTGTTGGGGGTTGGGCTGCTGCTGTCGGGGTGGGCCGTGATTCTGCTGCTCTGAACGTGGTCCTCTGTTTCCTTGCATCTATTAAAGCACAGGAAACATCAATACAAACTTTTAAAGAAGATGGTTTCCAAAAGCTAAGAAAAATACTCATTCAAAAGTGTACACAAAGCAATGATGGATGTTGTTCTGTTGATGTAAGAGGATTCACTGATATTGCAGTATCTTTTAATTACACATTCAATGAAATGCTTAATGGCAAAATCTACGTTGGACATACAATGTGAACACAAACATGAGATAATAAATCAACAAATACAAAATATCATTACATACAAAAAATCACAACACAGCTTGAAAATTTCATTGGTCATTGTATTTCAATTAAACATCTTCATTAATGAATATTTAATGGTTCATGTTTTAATAACAGTTCATTTTCATTGAGAGTGTGATTTCACTATTTGTGGGTGCATTTTGGGGTCTTTGTTTTCAATTATTCTTTGATTCTTCGCCCATATCTGATTTGTTCACTGTTAAGATTTCATCAAATAAGATCGAATTGCTTTCATTAATGAGTGTAAACTACTGCATGCACGTATATATTATTATAATTTTCTGGTTTCTTCATTAATGAGCGTTTATGCGTTTGCAAAGCGAAGCCTGAGCAGGACAGACACTCAACGCAACGAACAGCTCGGGCTCATCTCCAGCTCATGTGTACTAACACATTCATTCAGGAATAAAAGCATGCATCATGTGCAAAGAATATAAGAGAAATAAACGTGTCTAAATACCTTTAATAAGAGTTATTAATCCGCTTCAGTAACACACGCAGCGTTGATCACAAAGAGAACAAGGGCGGAACGCCGTACAACTCAACGTGCTGCCTGTTCTAACTGCTCATTGGCTGGCGCTGGGTTTTCCGGCGTACGCTTTGCCGCTTTCGATTGGCCGATTTTACGTCAAGAAAATGACGTTGACATATTGCAGATGTTTCATTGGTTGTCGTCGTTTTAAAACCATTAGGCTTGTTCAAGATGCTTCGGCTTTGCGCAGACCGATCGGCGTATGACGTCAAAGTACCGCGAGAGCGACTGGAGAGCAAACGATTCCTTATGCTTTTGAATCGCTCTCGCGGTACTTTGATGTCATACGCCGATCGGTCTGCGCAGCGCTGATGCATCTCGATCATATTTACTGAGGAAATTACGAAAAAAAAAAAAGTTAGTGAGCGGCGTGGATTTAGAAATGCTTTCGAAAGCTGCTGGCGCCGACCAGCGTTGAGGAAGCGCAATGAACTAAACCCAATGTCGGATTCAATTAAAAAATATTTGTGAACCAATGTACACATTTTATATTGAATAAGAAGATAACTGACAGGTCCCAAGTAAAAAACAAAACAAAACGAAAAAACAAGCAATCCCTCAGATGAAACATAATTTAATAAGCAGTCATCTGTAATGATGCAGGTCATTCCTGTCATACAGTGAGTGAGCTATAACTTTAAAAAAAAATTATGAATATGCCTGTGTTGTCAATTTAGGAAGTAATTGTATAGTATGCACCGGACTTTCACAAATATGATCTGGTCAAGCTCAGGCATCTAAACTCTATTAAATATAATTTGATTATTTACACCTTTACAAGAACCAAGAAAGTATGGAATCACTAGTGATGGAATGGAGGGTTATTTATAGTCAACCTGAAGTTTATTTTATATTTGTTAACCATCCTTTGATTTTTATATATCTTGATATACATTTCTGAAATGTTATCTAAAATAGAAAGTGAGCCAAATCAACTGATATCATAAAATATCACAGAGCATGAACTCTTGTTCACTTAGTTGTGATATTGTGATAAAAGTATGATTTCCATCTATATCAACTAATATCCAATATATCAATATATATATATATATATATATATATATATATATATATATATATATATATATATATAGTGAAACAGCAAAAAAGGAAGATAAGATACAAAAAAGCTCCTTTAATAAACTGCATTCATGATGACAGAATAGAAAGATGTAAGTTCGAATATGACACTCTGTGAAGAAACATCAAAAGCATGTTCAGCACATACTGAAAATAAACCTAGAAAAACAAATTACTGTCAAAATAAAACATTAAACATTAAAATAAAACCATTTTAAGAATGGCCAGATCCGATCGCAGATCCACTCTCCAGGGCACATGTGGTGGAAAACTCCACGCAGCTGCCACAGAACAAAAAGGATTAACGTTTTGCTTTTACTTTGGTATAAATTTTAAAAAGACAATTATGCATTATAACTTTTCTATTAACCAAAACCACTTACAGAAAACATGTCCAATAGGAACCAAATACTGCAGTAACATTACCTCAGGTCTAAAACAAAACTAAAACTAAAAAACAAAACAAAATTAAGTCCCTCAGTCTGACAAAATATCAATTATTTAATCAGATTTGTCAGTTTATGTCCATGCAATAAGGCTAGCTATATCCACCCCATTCTGCACTGTGTTAAATTGGATGAGGCCAATTTGGAAGTCTGTTAATTTTATTTAAGTTTGACTCTCTTTGCTCCTTCCTTATAGTCCTCCAGGGTGAGTTTGTAGCCCCAGTGCTGCAGAGTCTGTCTGACCACCGGCGAAACACCAGAGTTGTCGTAATCGCAACCCGACCGGACCACTTTTGTGATGAGATTCTGCCGCCACCGACCTTTGAGTCCGGCACATTTGGCCCAGCGACTGATCTGGCGAGCATCATCCACTGTTCGTCTGCCCTGGTAAAACCTGCCAGAAAGACAGAACATGAACGTGTGTAAAAGATTAAAAAAATAAATAAATAAAAAAATTGACTCTTGAGATTGAACATATTTCCTATGCAGAGCAAAGGTGATGGGAACTGAATATATTTTATGACAACTATTAGCTTTTAGTGCTGTCTTCTCCTTCAATGGTCACAACATCCATGTATTTGGATTAAAATTTTAAACTGCTTTCTATTTTAATATATTTTAACATGTAAGTTGCATCCCAAATGACGCACTATACACTTATACACTATGTACTTGTGCACTATGCACTCATCCATGTAGTGCGTGAATTGTATAAGGTTATTTTGTCATTTAACAACGGAGTCCGATCCTCCCTTCCCCTCCACTACGTAATTAAAGCTGCGACAGTTGAGTGCACGAAGTGTCCAACATTCCACACTTCGTTTTTTCCGTTAATTTAGTGCATCATCCGGGTATTTAAAGTGTACTTTTTCTTTTTGGAACTTTCAGTGTGAACACACTACTCGCACTATTTATACTTAAAAACGTCATAGAATAGTGCATAAGTACGCAAATTGGGATGCACCTGTATTTTATTCCTGTGATGGAAAAGCTGAATATTCAGCATCATTACTCCAGTCTTCAGTGTCACATGATCCTTCAGAAATCATTCTAATAAGCTGATTTGATAGTAAAGAAGAAACATTTCAATTATCAGTGTTGAAAACAGCTTAATATTTTTGTGGAAACCATGAAATTTTATTCAGGATTCTTTGATTAATAGAAAATTCAAATGAACAAATGAATTTATTTTAAATCGATTTTTTTTGCAATGTAATTTTTTGCAACTTTACTGTCACTTTCGATCAATTTATAGGGTTAGTTCACCAAAAATTAAGATTCTGTAATTGATTACTCACCCTCATGTCATTCCACACCTGTAAGACCTTCGTTAACAATGTCTTTAGTACCCTTCTGGACACTGAAAGTGGTGGTTAAATTGTTGTTTATTGAAGAGTCAGAAACCTCTCAGATTCATCAAAAATATCTTAATTTCATGTTCCGAAGATGAACGAAGGTCTTACGGGTGTGGAACGACATGAAGGTGAGTAATTAATGACAGAATTTTCATTTTTGGGTGAACTAACCCTTTAATGTGCCCTTGCTGAATAAAAGTATTAATTTCTTTTCTAAAAAAAAAAATTCTGACCGCAAACTTTTGGACAGTAGCATAAAGTGAGTTTCTGTAGCTCTTGCCTGCAGTACCACTGGAACCAGCCGTATGGATCCTGGGGCACGATCCAGCCACTGCTTTCCCACATCTCTAGACTGCCTCCGCATTTTACATTATAGGTGTTCACGTTTTCCCTGTATGTGGAAGAAGCCACCTGAAATAAACCCAGATCATTTAAAAACACCAAAACATTAATAACAGAATAATAGAACATTAAATTAATACTCGAAACAGTGTAAAACCTGCTTAGATATCCACAAATACATGCATTCAACAGCTGCTTCAAGTTGGAGCTGAATATCCTGTTTCCGAAAACCGTGAATGGTGTTTGCTAGCTTGTAGCAATCTAGCTGTTGTCATCTACAGGATGTGGTAATCTAACTCTTATCAAATATTCATTCATTTTTATCAAGTGCAAGCGAGGTCTTGTGGCTAAATAAAATTTCATGATTTTCCCTTTTGCATGAGGATCTCTTATCACATGCTCATAGCCCTGAGCTTCACACTAGGGGATAAAACCACTCAAATGACCAGTTAATCTGCTGACATTAAATACCTCATAAAACAACATAAGACAAGTACCACATACACAGTAGACATCAGTAAAACGATATTAATGATAGTTATAAAAAGAAGTACTAAGACACAACAGTCCATGAACTGAGCTCAAAGGGCTCTGCTGTGATCTACAACAAAGATGGAGCAAAATGACTCAACTAAATAAAACATACACACAAAGGGAGTGCATTCAGCTCTTATCTGCTACAGACACTCATTATAAAATGGTTGTTAATTTTGTCAAAAGTGTTTACTATTAAAATGCAATTGTAAAACATAACACCTGTTTAGAGATGTTTAGTCCATCCAACCAGTCTTCGGGAAGCTCCTGCCAAACATCTTTGTAATGTTGCTCTGTTAAAAGAAAATAAAACACCTGGCAATACTTCAATGCTCAAGTCTGAACCAAGTACTTGTGACAACGTTTTAAAGGAAAGTACACCGTCTATTTCTACATGATCTGACCTTTTAACTTATCCAAGTGAAAACAGATTTCTTAATACTGGTCAAAAAATTATTATAGAGTTATATTTTAAAGAGTTATAAATTATACATTTCTGTAAATGTTCGCCCCCATTCCAAGTCAGTACTTAGGCTATGTTCACACTGTCAGTCCAGATCCGATTATTTTGTGTATCAGATTGGAATCTGATCTAAATTATTGACTGTCCACACTGTGTATCGTAACTGTTCAGATTTGATTTGTGTGTATAGCATAGCAATGACATTCATTGGTAGGCATCTGCCAAAAACAACAACAGCAAAGTGGAGGGGTTTGCAATATATGTTGTCTTATTTATTATGACAATATGTAGCATCTGCACTGAACTACTATGTCTTCTGAAGCAGTGGCAGAATCGTAGCAGGCTGGTATGCGCAGCTTTATTCCGTGCTTTCATCTCGTTCACCCATAAATGAAAATGATCCCATGATTTACTCACCCTCAAGCCATCCTAGGTGTGTATGACTATCTTCTTTCAGACGAACACAATCTGAGATATATTTTAAAAATATCCTGACTCTTCCTAGCGTTATAATGGTAGTGAAGGGCCAGAAAGCCCAAAAGCCCTAAAAAAATCAACCTATACGACTCCAGGGGGTTTAATAAAGGCCTTCTGAAGTGAAGCGACGCGTTTTGTAAAGAAAATATCCATATTTAAAACTTTATAAATTCAAATAACTAGCTTCCGGCAGACGACCATACACATACTGTGCAAATCGACTTGTGCCACATGAGTAACCCCTGACGGGATGTACGACGCAGGATGTAGGAGAAGCGTAAGCTTAGACGCCTCTCATGGTTCAAACTAATAGGGCTGGGCAACAAACTCAAGCTCCTCTTCTCTTATATCGAAATCCTCCAACATTTCTCATTAAAAATTAACCCCCTGGAGCCGTATGGATTACTTTTATGATGGATCAATGCAATTTTTTGGCTTCAAAATGTGCCTGCCCCCCTTCACAACCATTATAAAGCTTGGAAGAGCAAGTATATTTTGAAGATATTTTGAAGAATATTGGTAACCAAACAGATGATGGGACCCCATTAACTTCTATAGTATTTTTTTTTTCATACTATGGAAGTCAATGGGGTCATCAACTGTGTGGTTACCCATATTCTTCAAAATATCTTTTTTTCATTCAAATGATGACAGAATTTAAATTTTTGGGTGAACTATCACTCTCTACACTTCAGGGTGTAGAGAGATAATGAGTGGTCAGCTATTTTTATGCCTACCAATAATTGTTCAACTTAAATCTAGACTCTGACTTTGCCATTTGTCAGGTACATTAACATTATTGCTTTTAATCTATTTTTGTGTAACATTACGTCTGAGAGTGCCAAAAAAAAAATAAAAAAATCTACCAAGTCACATTATGTTTTCCATCAAACTTTGCCTGTAGTTTGCTGCATTTATTTTACCATCTACCTCCACAGTCACCTGCTGCAGAGGAGTGTGTTGTGTTTCTGAGTATGCACAGTAAAAAATCATTAAAAAGTACAATAGGATAATTATGTTTTAGAAGCACAGTACATGTTTTAAAATTCAATTAAACAAACTTAAATCTTTATGAGACGTACTTGTGATACTGGAGTAGATGGGCCTGAAATAGGTACCCCCGAAACTGCCTGCCTGTAAAACCTCTTTGGGAGTCATGTTAGGTGTGAACTCTGGGTGGTCTGCAACAACAAAGAAATGAAAATATAGTGAAAAATAAATTAATAATGAGTAAATTAATGAATTAATTAATAAATGACAAAACTATACTACAAAATATTCTTAACTTCACCTTTAAACACAAGTTGACCTTTCTCATTCCTCTTTATTTCAGAGGTATTTTTGCCACCATCTGAGTTGTTTTTCTTATAATCCTTATTTTTCTCTTTGTCCTTGTCTTTGCCAGAGAGCTTTACTTTAGTTTTTGTAGAGTCAGCTTTACCAGCGAGAGCTTAAGATCAGAGAAAAATACATTACTAAACACAGTACAATTTGCTTCTTAACACTATACATTGTTGCTGACCCAAAAAGCCTTGATCTCTGAAACATCAATATAAAATTTGCAAGTAACAAGAAAGAAACATACAAAAAAAAATAGTTGGGTAAACCTCACATATGTCAACAACATATATTCAATATTCAATAACCATACAATGTAAAGTACACAATATATTGATTAAAAACAATACAATTTTCAAAATATAATTTATTCACTGTTTTTTTTTTTTTTTTTGACTATAAAACAATCCAATACTTCCTGAGCAGGGTTTTAGACGAGAAAATAAATCCAAATAAGCTTTACAGATCTTTATTGGAAAGTGTTTAAACAATGTTTTTCATGCTTTTTCAATGAACCATAAACCATTTTTGTACATGCCCCTGTGGAACAGTCCTTATGACACTAACAGTTTACAGGCAGAATAAAATTAATCACAGATCCAGTAACTTAAGACATTAAAGAGACCTTTCTACTGACTGAAAAACCAAGGTCCCTGATCACCTGTGTGAATATACCATAGTCCTGCTGCAGGGAGGAATGTGTGAGTGGGGTAGCATCTCACAGCATGAGCTGGCAAATCTTTCTCAGTCCATGAAATTGAGATGCACTGTAGGGCTTAAAGCAGCTGGTCTCCACACCACATACTGACTGCTACTTATTGATTGCTACTTTTGATATTGACCCTCGCTCTGTTCAGGGACTCGTTATTCCATTTCTGTCTGTCAAATGTCTGTGAAACTTGTTGCGTTTATGTCTCAGTTGTTAAATCTTTTTGTTCATACAAATATTTACACATAATAAGAAATGTGCAGGGTAAAAAAGCAGTTGAAAGTGGGAGGACGTTTCTTTTTTCGCTGAGTATAGTATGTTAATAAATGTGGGCGAATGTGTTTCATTAACCTGGAAGATGTGAAACGTAATTCAGAAATGTTGTTTAACTCTACTGTCACTGTGATAGATAGATAGATAGATAGATAGATAGATAGATAGATAGATAGATAGATAGATAGATAGATAGATAGATAGATAGATAGATAGATAGATAGATACCTCGTGGTTTCTTAACTGCGCTGCTCTGTCCCTCGTTTTTGTCATTTATTTTCTGTCTCTTCTTCACAGGCGCCTTTGAATCATCCGGACGTTTTTTTCTTTTCATCTTCTTACCGTCTCTTTCATCCTCGTCACTCATATTTGAATGCCTTTCGTATCTGAAGCAGACTGGTTTAATGAGAAATGTTTTCTAAAGACACAAGGACACTTTGCTAACAAAATGAGCCAGGACTTAACTTATAAACATAACTCAGCTACATAAACAGTTCGTTGACAACCGCCGATTCCGCTTTTACGCAACACAGTGTAGTGCGCATGCTCACACAGGACAGGCTTGCCTGCCTGCATAACATAACATAAAGACAACATAACTCATATGCGAAGCGGGTAAATGCATATATTTCTTAATTAGTTTGAACAATAATTAGTTATTAATTAATTAATAAGTTAGTTAATAATCTTAGGTGATCTTTCAGGAGTAGACACTAATTTTAGATCTATCTATCTATCTATCTATCTATCTATCTATCTATCTATCTATCTATCTATCTATCACAGTGACAGCAGAGTTAAACTACATTTCTGAATTACGTTTTCACATCTTCCAGGTTAATGAAACACATTCGCCTCAAGACAATTATCTATTATTGTTAGAATTTTGTATGTTTATTAACATACTATACTCAGCGAAAAAAGAAACGTCCTCCCACTTTCAGCTGCTTTTTTACCCTGCAAATTTCTTATTATGTGTAAATATTTGTATGAACATAAAAAGATTTAACAATTGAGACATAAACGCAACAAGTTTCACAGACATTTGACAGACAGAAATGGAATAACGAGTCCCTGAACAGAGCGAGGGTCAATATCAAAAGTAGCAATCAATAAGTAGCAGTCAGTATGTGGTGTGGAGACGTGTGAAGATGTGTTTCTTCTTGCTTCTTTGTTTAAACTGACATATGTGTATCTTGTTCACTTCAAGAGACTTCTATAAAACTATTTTTACAGCGTAGGCAGTGGATGCCTCTTACACCTGAAACTTGGCAGTATTTCTGATGTTGGCCTTTTCTGGTCTCTTCACTTTGTTTCTGAGAGCTTAAAGTTCCATAGCTTTTGGTAAGTTTCATCAAATCTCTGCTGGTGGATAACCACTCATTTCAGCATTTCTTTAAATGTGTAGGTGTAACCCTAACCCCTTTGGTTCTGCTTGCCCCGCTCCGGACGGGATTCGAACTGGTGTTTCCAGCATGAGAGGCAGGCATGCTGGCAAGGACACAGCCTCTAGCGTGCCTCTATAGGCCAGGCGAGTGATGTTTGCCTGCACAGCTCTTTACTAGCCCACCTCAGTTACACTCACCCCCTCAAACCTCACTCCCATCTAGGTCACTGTAGCAAATTAGCTCAAAATAAATATGAATAATTAATCATAACTAGTTATAATTAATTATTAATATTTGAATCAGTTAATAAAATTAACTTAATGTAATAAAATTAATATTACAATCAATTAACCTGTTGTCCAATGAACACACAGTGTTAATTGTTTATTAATTCTAAGAAATGTTCATTTCCAGGTTATGGGAAATAACAATCTTATTCTACTAAAAGCCTGTAGTCAGGATCGACATGAATAGGGACTCCCGTATATGAGCGCAAAACACGGACAACCTTACGTGTGACATGAACAAGACTTTATTAACTAGACTAAACACTTAAACTGCTCTAACATTCACACACATACATGCATACAGTTTACCAAGAGAGAGAGAGCTAAAGCAGAGTACAGGAAGCAAGAGGTTACAGCATTGTTGGACATTCAGCAGATCAACAGCCTTGAGCAAACCATCAGTTTAATTTTAACCAGCCCTTCTTTAAAAGGGGTAAGGATACTCAATGTATCCGATAATGAGACTAAGTTTGATACTTGCATGTCTCTCCAAGTTGAATTAAACTGTCCTGATGCAATTTGTGGAGGCTCCCGTTGAATCTTTGCTGATATTGTCTTGATGAAAGAGAACCAGTTGGATTCAGAGGATCTTTGGTGAATGGAAGGTCTAGGCCGAGGCCTGGCACAAGCTTGGGGTTCCTTAGAAGCTTCTAGCTTCTTAAAGCATCATCTTGACATCAGCATTTGTCAGTAAAAGAAAAGAAGAGGAGGAAGAGCAGGAAGAGAAGGAGGTTTGATCTTGTGATCAGTGAATATAAGGGGTAAAGATGTCACACCCTCTTGAGGTGTCTGAGCCAATAAGGAGTTTCCCTTTCAGAGGGAAGTTTTACGAGTCTTTGTTCTGTAGCAAGATATTAGCATAAGACACTGGATTGGATGAATGAGAGAATAACCTTCTAGATTCTTATAATACTAACATGTCACAGAGTTAGTAACATGTAACATAAATTACCAAATAGGAAATGAAAGTTGGAGTCTGTAGATACCAAACATGCTGCCATTGTGATCTCAGTTAACTATACATTTGCAACTATGGAACATTAATACCAAAATAGTTCAAAAGAGAGAATTAATACATAGAATAAAGCCTATAAAAGGAAAGTCATGATATGGGAGAATTGGATATGTGTTTATACATTTCCCAAGTGGTTATATAGAGAATACATAGGATTAAGAGAGTTTATTTGTCCTTCTCAGGAAGAATGAGTCACTAGTCTCTACAGCATTCTTCTGGATCATAAAAGTACCATATATCTGTAACAGGACACCTAGGTTGGCCTGTGTGCTAGCTACACTTGGGATGCTGGTTGCAGTTTTAGGGGGATGAGTTCAGAGAACTTTGATAGTGAGAGTGAGTTTATGGGTAATTCATTAAATACAATGAATGATTGTGTGGCTGATTGGTCCAGACGCTACATCACAGCACCAACCCCATGGTTCTACATGCACCACTCCCAGCATGGGAGGTGCACGAAAGTCTGCAGCCTCTAGCATCAGATGCTATGCAGAGGAAAAAGTCACAGAAAACAGCCATGGTTGAATATTATGTCAGAATTAAATAAACAAGAAAGGTATTCTTTAATGAATTTGTCTTATTAATGCTTGGGTGATGGTGCTAAATGCACATGATCATTGTTTTAAAAGGTGCTTGGACAGGAGAGTTAATGATACTAAAAATTAAGCAAGCAAATTTTATTTTTATAGCACTTTTCTAAACAAGTTAATGCAATTCAAAGTGCTTTACAGGCAAGAAGGAGCCAAACAGATACAGCAATTAGTAAAAATTTAAATTAACAAAATTAATACAAGAAAAAAATAAAATAGACCCATTAAAATAGGCTACATGAATAAGAATAAAGTTTATAAAGATTAAAATATGAAAAATAAAATAAACCTTTAATAATGAAGGAAAACAAAACACATAAAATACACAAAGGCTTTATAAGACTTTACAGGAAAGCCAGACTAAAAAAAATATGTTTTTAATTTAGATTTAAAACTATTAATGTTTTCAGCACATCTTATGTCCTCTGGAAGGTTGTTCCAGAAGTGAGGAGCATAACGGCTAAAATCACCTAATTTTTTAGCTCAACTATGAGGTACAGTTAGAAGAAAAGAATCTGAGGATCTAAGAGTCATTCTAGGTTCAAGCATTTTTGAAAGATAGTCTGCCAGAGCGTTTGAACAGGCTCTGTGCAGGCAACAAACAATGAGACTTAACCTTCTCCTCTTCCTTTCCTGAGCATCAGGCCGACTTCTGAGGCACAGGGTCCAGCACTATCTTGGGCCAGGGTCCCTGTCGCTTCGGAGGGGGGTGGCGCTCAGCAGAGCATGAGCGGTGTCGATGCTCAGACCGTGGCAGAGGCTGGGTGGCAGACGGCGTATCTTTGGGTGGCTGCTGAGTCGGCGCGGGCTTGGGGCGGCTCGAAGCAAAGGAGCTGGAGCGCTTTGGCAGAAAGTGTCGAATGGCCTGGGATGACTTTTGTGCAGCTGTGAAGCATTCAGCAAACCCATCAACGGCGGGGCCAAATAGACCAGAGGTGGAGATCGGAGAGTTCAGGAAAATGGCTTTGTCCGTGTCCTTGATCTCGGTCAAGTACAGCCATAGGTGGCGCTCCAGCACCACCAGGCTGGCTATTGAACGACCAATAGCCTGAGCCGTGGTCTTGGTGGCACGCAGGCCCAGGTCTGTGGCGCTGGGCAGCTCTTTGAAGGTGGCTGAGTCGTGTCCAGCCTCATCTAGAGCCTGCAGGAGCTTAGCCTTGTACACCTGGAGTACCGCCATCGAGTGTAGAGCAGATGCTACCTGGCCGGCTGAGGTGTACGCCTGTCCAGCGAGGGCCGACGTAGTGCAGCAGGTCTTGGATGGGTGAGCGACCTTCATCTTCCATCCAATGGCGGCGGACGGGCACAGGTGTGCAGCCACGGCCTTGTCCAAAGGAGGCAGCTTCTCCTATCCTTTCAGCCCGGCGCTGTCAACAAAGGTGAGAGCGTGAGAGGCAGAAGGACGCAGGTGGGCAGAGTACGGTGTGCGCCACAACTTCGTGAGCTCGTCGTGGACCTCTGGGAACAAGGGCGCTGCCCGCTGAGGAGGCATCTGACGGCGTCCAGGCAGGAACCACTCATCCATCCACTCATCGTGTGGGTTCCTCAGGTGCAGACCACTCCAAACCGAGCTGTGGCAGAGGGGCGCTGTTTGGGAGGGAGAAACGGGAGGGAGATCCTCTGCCCTGCTGTTTTTTCCTCACAGGTTCCTGGGAGGATAGCAACGGGAGGGCGCAAGGGGCGGAGTCACTCTCTGAAAAGAAAGCGGTCTGTGAGCGCAAAGAGGCCAGACTCATACTCTCACAGTGAGAGCAGGTCATCTCAGTGAGCGCGGCTTCTGCGTGGGATTTCCCCAGACATAGCACGCACTCACTGTGCCCGTCATCATGTGCAGAGGGGCTCTGCACGTGCCACAGCCATGGTACAACATTTGCAACAATGTCACAAAAATTTGCTCTTTAGAAAATTAGCTCTTTTATATTCCAACTGAGATTGCAGAAGGAAATACCGGAATGCACAGGCTCAGCGCTGCAGGCGGCTTGTGAGCGAAGTGCTGACCATGCTGCTTGAGAGCAGCGAGCAGAGGATGAGCAAGCTGATCAAACTGCTGCAGCGCGGCAAGTCCAGCTGAATTGAAGTTGAAAGTGGCTTCTAGTCTCATAGGATCAATCGAAGAGAAGAGATCTGAATCGCTGAAGGAGAATGAATCGATTTGCCAAGGTGAGACGGCCACTTATATAGCCCGATACCCCGCCCCTTTTGGCGGGCTCGCTCATCATTGGCTTGCGTGGCTCTGCCACACCATCATTGGTTTGTTTACTTTAACTCCACGAACCAATGCTCGTGCAGTTTCACTGCGTGATTGAAAAAAGCTTCAGAAATCGGAGAAAAAGGAGTTTTCCCCATATGCGTCTTGTCTTATGAATAATAAGACGAACAGCGCAGTACGAGTGTAGTATCGAAAGGGAACACAAGGTTAACCATGGAAAATAGAACAAGTGAGCAATTTAGGACACAGAAACAGAGTGAACAACGCGAGTTGATTCTTGTGCTGTAGTCAAACTCAACTCTGGGGCTACTCTTTTGGAGTCAATTCCCCACTCTTGAGGTTTACTCGAACAGCTCTTGGCCTCCGTTTCACTCATCCCCCTAAACCTCATTCCCATCTGATTCACAGCACTAATGTAACCCCCCCAGTTCTACTCGCACTGGAACAAGCGGAATTCGAACTGCGTTTCCAGCATGGGAGGCAGGCGTGCTAACAAGAACACTAAAGACCGCTGCCTCAAGTGTCAGTCACTAGTGCGGTTTACTCTGGGCTCGGGCCAAAATACCGAGCTCGGAGCCCTCTCCTCGGACAGCACGCCAAATACGCATACTACTACGCATACTATTTACTATCTGATTATTTGTAAGTGTGAACTCGTGAAATGTTTCTTGAGTAGCAAATCAACATATTGATTTCTGATGGATCATGTGACACTAAAGACTGGAGTAATGATGCTGAAAATTCAGCTTTGCCAGCAGAAATAAGTTGCATTTTAATATATATATATATATATATATATATATATATATATATATATATATATATGAAACATAACTTTTAACAAAAGAAAGAAGAGTATTAGCATTCAAAGAAACAGATACAAGAAGAATCTGGTTTGACTCACAAATGAAGAACTTTATTGCAGAATTCAGAGTTTATTCAAAGAAAACTGTTCTGACACATTTGCAGAATAAGGAATGACAGGATGACTAAAATGCTGGTTCAACAGAACCGGAAAACTCCATTGAGAATTGACTGATGACATTGTACACTGGCATGGAACATCCCTTCAGTGAAGGCACTTCACACTAGACAGAAATCTATGGCATAGAATTGTAAACAAGACACCAGACACCTACAGGCATGAGCCTGTGGTTGTTGATGACTGTCATCTGCTTCACTGCCTTTTTTGCATTATAGAATAATTGCATAACACCAGCATCATACCCCAATGTGAATGTAACGTATATACATATACATGTGGATGATTATTTTTATCTTCAGTTTGTTTACTGTTCAGCTGTTCCAGCTTCCATGTCAGGATACAGTGTTGATTTGTGGCATGCCCTTGTTGGTCGACTTGAATTGTTGCAGTCTCATTATTCATAGCTAAACATCTGTATATTTGTTATGAATCAACAAAAATCAATGAGCCTATATTAAAAATGCTGCCACAGCAAGTGTATAACTGTGTAATTTGTGTGGGTGTCTGGTTGCTGAGATTCAGGGTTATTAGCCTACTTACAGTATCTCACAGAAGTGAGTACACCCCTCACATTTTTGTAAATATTATATCTTTTCATGTGACAACACTGAAGAAATGACACTTTGCCACAATGTAAAGTAGTGAGTGTACAGCTTTATAACAGTGTAAATTTGCTGTCCCCTCAAAATAACTCGACACACAGCCATTAATGTCCAAACCGCTGGCCACAAAACTGAGTACACCCTTAAGTGAAAATGAGGGTGCAAAAGGGGGCATTGCCCCCTCAGATCTGATTTGTGCCCCCTCAGTTTCAATTCGTCCCCATTCACCCAATCGATTTTAACTTTTTATCGCGTACAATAACACGGGTGTGATGAGTACGTTCAATGCGCCACTTCTAAATTCAAACCTGCTTTCCCGCTGCTGGCGCTGAGCCAGAGATTGACGCGCTCAGTCATTTTCATATTTCACAACTATTCAGTGTTTTCAACCACAGGTTTATTTTAGGTTTCAGACATTTAAATGAGGTCTAGGCTATATATAAAAAAGACATTTATAGTTTGTTAAATGTAAATTCCATACACTCATATGGAAGCTGCAATAATCCTTTCAATTCCAATTTGACAACGTTTTCTATTCATATCAGATACATTGCGTATGAAACAATAAAGTTTACTCTCTTCTCCCAGTTCATCAGCCACTTACGTTTATGTATATTTCGGGAAAAAATGGATTAATTTACGTGATGAAATTACGTAAATCCGACTGATCCTCTGTTTTATCAGCTAACATGATCATTATAGGCTAAAGGTGTTTAAACAACAAAACACATTCACTTCCACATATTTGACAATCTGAATATATATAATTCATGATATAGTTAACAAGTTTGTGAATATTTTAAATAAAAAAGGAAAAACGAAATAAACGCGATACCTGCACTATAAAAAATGAATGTGATTTTAATGATAAAATATTGTAAAAACGCTACGGAAAAAAAAAATGGAAATAGGTTAACAGTAAGTTCCTGTATTATATACAGGGAAAAACTGTAAAAGCTCTTAACAGACATTTTATGTAATTTTCAGAGTAAAATGCTGTAAATTTGACAATTTTTATAAGTAAAAAAGACAAAATCAATGTATAATTTACAGTCAAAAACTGTAAACTGATATTCCCACAATTCCCTGTGTGACTGCACATTTGAAAGAATTTTGTTTGAATAATCATGTTTCTTAATAGTTTTTGTTATCAGTTATGTACATTATGGTTTATGTTACATCTTCTGTTGTTTAATGAATGTTTATTGCATTGTGCAAGTGTTGTGGGTTACCATGATGGTGCTTTGTGTTTGCGTGAATGAGTCTCTGCACATTCTTTATATTAGTAGCCTACTTCAGCTCGTGGAAAAGCTACTTGTGAAGTGATCTTTATGGCTTTCTCTTTTACCACCTGCATTATTATGGTGGTTGTCAGTATATTTTAAAGGTACAAAACAGATTTTAGCAGTAGTGTGCATTGTTGAATTTACTGGTTTACATTCAAATTTTCTTGTTTGTAAATTAGTTTTATACTGTAAAATTTACAGTTTGTTCTGTAAATGTGTTTACAGTTTTTATATTTTTTACAAAATTATTCTGGCAACCACAGCTGCCAAAATTATTTTGTAAAAACTACGGAATATTTTTTTTTACAGTGTGTCATAGTGTGGCTGCATGACGCGTCGCCAAGAAATTTAAAATAATGTTCTAAAACAGGGTTTCCCAAACGGGGGTTCATGAGGGAACTGCAAGTTGATGAAGCAATTAATTAAATTAAATCATTAAAAATCAAACAAATAGGCTAAATAATATTCAAAAAAAAAATCTAAATTGGTAACAAAAATTAATATTTTATTTCTTTATTCTGCATGTCATGTGGCCATTCAGCTACAGAACTGAACGCGCCTGCTCAATTCAGAGTGGGCTGAGCGAGAATCGCAGCACACATCAGCAGCAGGAGTCGGATATCTTCGCCCATTTCGCCTCACCTTTGATGATGGAGGAACATTTGGTTTCAAAGAGAAATGTAAAAGCGCCTATTTAAGCGAGTTTGTCATTGATTGTACTGTTTTGTTGTTGTGTTTTTCATTAAGAATAATGAGGCCATCATCTAGGCCGCATTAATGCACGGGCTTACCTGGAGTGCATCCCTAAGAAAAAGCTTTGCCACCCCATCTGCCACCCCAAAATAATAAAATATAAATGTAAGCAGTGTAGTCAAAACTTCAATGTGAAGACCTAAAAAAGACAGCATAACGCAAATTAATGGCAAGAAAACACATCTTTCAATAAACTGTGCATGATGGTTGCACGCAACGCGCCCAGTGTAGTCAGCTTCATTAACAAATGACTCTTATGAACTGGTTCTGTGGGAGTCAAAAACACAGCGCAGCCAACTTCACTTACGAATTGTTTTTCCATTTGTTCGTGAATCGGGAAATTACTGCTTCTCGGCTAACTCAGAAGTCCTGTGAGAAATAGCCTATAATCCCCATCCCATCCGAATATGTCTGAGATTCATTTTCGTAACTGTTTGGCGAGCTGATTCCTCGCCCGCTCCACTTTCATCATGGATAAAGGGCTATTTGTGATTGTCAACTTTCTTTGTAGCCATTTGTTATGTGTACTGTATTTTTGCAGAACTGAGAAATGACTGCTTAGGGATATAGTCTTGTGTCAGAAGACCAATACACAGCTACAGTACTGTATATACTGTAATGAAATTTGGCCAAATGTGCAGAGGATGCTGAATTTACTCTTACTGCAATTGACAGTATACTGTATTGTGGTGCAAGTTCATACTTTTTCTCATGCAAAATTAATTGCTGTATTTAACTGTATCTGCATCTGTAAATGTATTTTTGTATAGTGCAGTAGCTGCAAAATAATTCCTGAATTACAATAAGATAAGATTGTTGTTACAGTGTTATATGATCTCTCTAGTGTTCACTGGGCAGTGTATAGTCTGTGTATTTGTTACGTTTTGTGTGTCATCTGATGCCAAAGTTTGATTTTGTCAGACAAGAATATGTTTTTGACTAGAACATTTTATTTTGACCTGGAAGTTTGAGGTTTGTATAGTTTTGAGATTGTGTTTATAGTTGTGAGAAAATGTTGAATTGTTTCATGAATTGTGCATTAGCAATTAAGAAAAACAATAACTAGACTGAAAGGTTTGAAAAACAAATTTATGCTGGCTTGTCATAAAGCCAACTTAAAGTCTTGTTTAAAAAACGTAAAAACTTTGGTCAGTTAGGACAGAATATAGATGTTCTGGGTGATTGCTAAAGTGTTGCTAGGTGGTTGCTAGGAGATTCTGGTCGGTTGCTAGGCTCTTGCTATGCAGTTGCTGGGGTGTTGCTAGAGTATGTGGTTGATAGGGTGTTCTGGGTGAACACACACAGACGTTCCCACCTCTGTTAAGAAAAGAAACTCAAAAATTGTTTGCAAAAAACAAGTTTTTGTTGCTCTTTAACTTGCTGTGATTTATATCATCGAAGTAGCCTGTGTAATATTAATAAAACTGCTCATCTTCTTTAGTGATACAAGCTCAGACTTATTTAGAATCTGTTGATGTTTTTCATATAGTGTCTTTACTTGGTGCCATGATGGATATTGAAATCTTGTTATTTATTTTTAATTTTAAACAGTATACTGTAGATTACTACTTTGTGGTAATGCAATATTTGTGAACAATATTTTGTGAATTTGTGAATTGTGTATGATCAGGCCATAAATCTCCAAAAACTATGCATGGGCGCTTGCTTGGGTGTCGCCACCCCTCATAGACCTCATGCCACCCCTTTGCCACCCTATAAATAATTTTCTAGATCCGCCCCTGCTTCGGAGGATGCAGCCTTCGAAATGAGTAGCCTGTAAAAAATGTTCAGACAATGTGCCAATATGTAGTTCATGCAGTGATATTTATATACAGACCCATAGGTTCGGATGTAGCCTATTGGTAATGGCATTTATTAATGCAAAACAAAAGGCTGATAACTTTCACTTTGTGATTAAGAAGATTGAGTGGTAATAGTTCTGGTGGATGAAGGGCCCCCTCAAGAGGTAAAGCCCAGGGGCCCCTTGTAGACTTAATGCGGCTCTGGCCATCATTAAAATGCGTTCACGGGCGTTCATAACGGTGCGTGTCCACTGGCGAGGAGCCGTTATGATGCCCGTGTGGCCGTGAGCATTATACTTTCACTTTTGAATTAGCGATTTAAAGCCGCCCCCGCCGTGTCACACGTCAATTAACAGGTAGGAAACCCTAACCTTTTGATTATGGTGACTTTAAACAGCTCCACACTCTCATAAATTTGCCAAATTATCTCAACAATTGAGTAAAAATGCGAAATTAAACAAGTTAATTAAATTTGAAATATCTGTTTTTGTGGGCGCAGTGTGGAGGTTTGTCTTGCGCAACCCAAACTGGCCTGGCGCCGCTATCCAAAACTTGTGTTTTTCGACAACCTCATTTATTTTATTTTTATTTGTAATAAGCAAACCTATAACGTGCTCAGTGAAGGCAGTAGCCTACATTTCGATGTAGTATGATAGCCTACACATCCTAACTGAAACTGCATACTGTTGCTATGGTTACCTCTTCAAACCAACGCCACTTTAGTTCGCTTCGTTAGTATTTAGCCCCAGATTAAAATATGCGCTCGCCTCTGACTAATTGTAATCTAACTTTTCTGGTTACCTTAACATTGTAAAATATATATTTCATGTATTTAATATACATAATTATAATATTACGTAATTTCGCATATTAAAATCCCCTATTTATAAACCTCCACACTCTGTAGACACTCTTCGCAGAGGTGGTGGTCTGGATTGAATCCTCAACTCGTTAGGCTAATCGCTGCTCAGATTGGCGCTGAACAGCTGACCGTGCGCTGGAGACAGCTAGAGACTGAGAGGCTCCGGGCGCCGGGGATGCGACGCAGACTGCCGCTGATGTCTGTGCTGTGATGTGTGTGGCGTCTGAGCAACAGCCCGGAGTGTGAGTGTGTGTGTGTGTCACTGTGATCCGAGGTGGCAATCCAGATAAATGTGCATAGGATGCACCGACGACCAAACATGCAGTTGAATTTAATGGGAGCTACTGGGAAATTCACAGGGATTCTTTTGTGACAGCCTATCGTGCGATGGAAGTTGAAAACGGCTTTTACATTAGATTCTTAAGTGCTCAGTGACATTTTATAATGGATTGGCTATATTTTCGGGAACGTGTACGAGGATACCTGTTCTTGCCAACTTTGTTTTTTCCCATTGGAGAGTGGCTCAAAGGAGAAACTTTAATGTGGCATTACACCGGTCCCTAAGAATGGCGATGATGAAGGGGAACTTGAGCTGTCTGGATAGTTTATCCCGTGGAAACAACTGCCTCCCCGCCAGGAACACTTCTCCCGGGGTAGCGGCCACCCTCGCCGGCGTGCTGATCTTCACCACCGTGGCTGATATCGTTGGAAATCTACTGGTCATCCTGTCCGTGTATAGGAACAAGAAACTGAGGAATGCAGGTGTGAAGATCTCTGGGGGACACATAAACTGTAATGTAATATTCTAGATGAGAACAGTTTTTTTTTTTTTGATGAGAAATTACAGAATGTGAAGAGTTTGTAATTGTGTATCGCATGCATCTAAATGTAAGTTAAAGCAGGATTGGCTTTTCATGTTGGCTGGAGTTGTTCTCAGCTGTTGGTGTCAGTGTGGCATGCATGGATCATATCTTTTTCAGTTAGTAGAGTTTGTTAATTGAACTATTGGAAACAGGCAACACATTAGTCATAGTAGGCACATTATATCATAACATATTTAACATGATTTTCTCTGCAGTGCTCTGTTTTGATGCACCTTTTCCCCAGACTTACATAAGAGTCACCAGCAAAACATGGCTGTCTTTTTTGTATTGTGCAACAAAACAAAATATAAGATGTTAAACGGCACAATAACTTTTCACATTTTTGATGTGCAAAGAAGTGTCAGGATAATGTAGCCCAAGGTTATGATCGCTTCAACAGAAGGACGTCAGCAAACAACTCATTTTACAGGGTTTCATTTTATACTGCAGGCTGTGTGTTGAAGAAACAATTACTAGATATGCGAGACTTTTTTAGGTCTGCAAGAATATAAAGCGCACACACAGTCTTACAACCACTCACATATACAGAGGTGTTCAAAAAGTCTGAATCTCTAGTGAAATTTATTTTTCTAATTTAATAGATTTTATTGCAAATTATGTTCAGCATTATACAAACAGTTTGAGTGAAAAGTTGAAAAGAAAGGTACAATGAATTTGAAAAACCTGATGATCCATGTTTACCAGCATGATTTGAAAATATTTCAGTTTTTTCAATGTTTCAGTGGTGGAAAATTCTAGTTCCAGTTCACATGGTCAATGTAGCTCATCATCTTTCTAATTCCTTCTACTGTTTGCCAATTAGATTTTGTATCCCAGATTGTCAGTGTGTTCTCAGATTTTCGGACCTCTTTGTATATCGGTTACAGGACCTGTTGCTTGCTATATTATCTGATTTCCTTCTTTCTTTGCATGTAATCTTATACAGGTGAGAGCGAGTGCCTCTCTGCCTGTGAGGGGTATATGTGTCTATTGATTTCACTGCTTTAAGTTCAGAGTTATTTCACATGATTAGGCTGTACTAGGCTGTTGGTATGAGAATGACCATAATCTCAGCAGGGCATACAGAAACAGAGCTGAAGTGCCATCATCAGACCACAGTGTGGTGTTTACACGTTTAAAGTGCTCTCAGAGTAGAGAATTTATAACCTGATGATTTGAAAACAGTAGTTAATTATCCATGTTGGGGTCCACAAAATGGGAATTATGAGATGCGCATCAGTCATAATGAGAAAAGCATGCTCCAGTGTAGATAGTGTTGTTCTCTTTGCATATTCCTGTCATCAGACTGTTCCGATCTCTGCAGCTTCTCCTAATTGTTTAGGCAGCATGTCGAAATATGCCTCAGATCTTGCAGTGCTTTCCCAGCCTACCCTGAGCCATGAGCTGCTTTTGCAGATGTGAATCCCTGCATGTTTGCATAAAGAATGGAGATCCAGCATTACTGGATGTCTTGAGGGAGATGGACGAACACGCTTTGCTCCAAACACACATGTACACACTACATGCATGATCCGCATATACCGAGCTGAGTCCATCTCAATGTTCAGGATGTGTCAGTGAGGCTGTTATAGGGAACTTGAATGTGGAATGTTCTGGAGAACTCTGTAGCATCAGAATCCTGTGTGTGACGATGGGAATGCCGTAGAAAAGAGAGGCACGCAATCAGCTGGTCCAATTTTAGTGCTTTCTGGTCTTTTAATGCCTTTAAGCACAGGACAAGTGGAGAGACAGGAAACTATGCACTGCTCACTGTGCCACAGCTAAGGCATGATTTTTGTTTTGTGTTTGTCGATGAAAATGTTGTTGGTGGTGAAATTTATTCTTAGTAAGCATTTTAACCAATAAGGAATGGGCAATTGTGCTCATGTAATTCTATTTTAAGTATTACATATTGTTAATAGTATTTTATGTTGTTCTTCAGAATGACAATTGAATGCACTGACAAAAAAAAATCTGTTAATTTACCCATGGTAATTGGCAGTTATAATATTATACATTTTGTTCAAAGACAAAGCAGTCACAGACTGATAATAATTTTGGTACATAATGAATTTTGCAACAATGTGACAAATGAATGCACTGAGGAGGGAAAAAAAGCATGGTAATCATGGCGCATTGGAACAAATTACCACATGGTATTATATACGTTCTGATCTATAAATGTTTTCTATATCTATAAAATCTATAAATCAGCACTAAAAAATGTCATGCATAATTTTTTAATATTTATATTAAACAATATGTTTATATTATAATCCAATAAATACAAGTTTAGTCAAATCTTAAGTAAGAAGGAATATAAGCCTTTAAGGACTAATATATCAATATATATGTGGTATATTACTTAGAATTTTGGCACGAGGCATCTGAAACCCACATTCCTCTTTTTCTTTCTTTTCCTCCCCTCTCAGTTCAGGCTATTTCTATAGCCGTCGGGTTTGGTTGTGGGGCTGTGCAGTTTCTGGCAGCCTGAGTTGGGTTTAATCAATACTTTCTTACCCCAGTCTTCTGGCCAATCTTTAGACTAGAGTGCTGATTGATAGCTTCTTAATGTCCAGCATCAGTTGGCGTTCCCTCACACTGTTCAGGAGATTCTTGCACAAATTAGATCTGCCAAGTCAAGCATCCCAACCTGTCTAAATAATCTAAACCCCACTATAAAACCAGTATACATATAAACACAAGTACATTGCTGTTTGGGATTGGTCAAATTTAATGTTTTTGAAAAAAAGTCTCTATATGCTCATGAAAGTTGTATTTATTTGATCTAAAATATACAAAAAAATAAATATTATTGAACCGTTTTCTATTTTAATATATTTTAAAATGTAATTTATTCCAGTGATAGAAAAGCTGAATTTTCAGCAGTCACACTCTATGTTTGGTTAAAAACAACCCAAGTTGGGTTGAAAATGGACAAACCCAGCAATTGGGTTGTTTTAACCCAGTGGTTGGGTTAAATGTTTGCCCAACCTGCTGGGTAGTTTTATTTAACCCAACTACTGATTAAAAATGACTATATGTCTGGCTTAAAATGAATCCAAAATAGGTGAGAAATTAAAAATCAGACACATAATTACTAGAGGCAACAATAATAATCAAAAGGTGTACATTTATTAAAAAGCAATTTAATAAATGTTTATTGTTTATTATTCATTATCTTATTAATAAATGCTCATTTATTAAACATATTAATAAATGTTAATTTCCAGCATATTTTGGGTTCATTTTAAGCAAGCAATACAGTAATTTTTATACAACAGTTGAGTTAAATAAAACTACCCAGCACGTTGGGCAAACATTTAACCCAACCACTGGGTTAAAACAACCCAATTGCTGGGTTTGTCCATTTTCAACCCAACTTGGGTTGTTTTTAACCCAGCATTTTTTAGAGTGTCTTCAGTGTCACAAGATCCTTCAGAAATTTGGTGCTCGGATAACATTTCCTATTGTTATCACAGCTAAAATGATAACACAGCTTAATATTTTTGTGTAAACTGATTTTCAGGATTCTTTGATAAATAGAAAGCTCCAAAGACATCATTTATTTGAAATAGAAATAATTTGTCACAATGCAGGTCTTTACTGTCACATTTGATTAATGCATCCTTTCTGAATAAAAAGCATTCATTTCTTTCAAATATTAAGTTATTAATCTTATTGACTGCAAAGTTTTGAATGGAGGTGTAAACACACACACACACACACACACACACACACACACACACACACACACACACACACACACTACTGCTGCTGCTACCGGTTTGAGTGGAGAGGATTTAAATGTTCACTGTTTGAAAATTCCACTACTGCATTACAATGTCTCCATTAGCGGCATCAGCACACTGCAGTTCGTCCATTACGCCTCACCTGAAATATAGCAGCAGTGTTTGGCATTGGCACACACTCAGGGCTGATGATGAACAGATGGCTTTCAGAGAAGAGGCAATGAACTTCTCTCAGTGTAGCAATGCACACAGACAGTGATGGAAGGTTGGCGCTGGTGGTGTATCTATTCTCTTCTTTTAAATTCAACCTAATTCTGAGTTAAGGGTAGCCAACTCTGCTCTTACAGGGCTACCTTCCACAGACTCCACTCCAACCTGCTCCAGCACACCTGTGTGTAATATTCAAGTAATCCTGAACACCTTAATTAGCTGATTCAGGTGTGCTAATTTGCTATAAAAATGATTTAAACCTCAATTTGTGCAGCTTGTTGAAGATAACACCTTAGCGACTGAATAGCAACACTATGGCAACCACTTAGCATCTGGGCAGCACCTTTTGTACTTCTCCAGAAATAGTTATGATTTAGAGTTTGATATGGACCATGAATTCTGTTAATGGCACATCAGTCTACACAACACACACACACTCATTCAGTGAGAATGTGTGGTCTCACTGCACTATTCCCTCACATTATAAGCAGACACACACAGTCACACACACACACACACACACACACACACACACATCAAGCGTCAGCGTAATCGAATGTGTCTCCAGTTCACGCTGAGGCATGTTAATGCTCTTTTATGGTCATTTCTGACATGAATGCTTGTGAATTAAGCTGGAATGCATGTGTGCAGATGGAGAAGTGTTGAGATGGAGTATTACAGTGATTCTAAAAGTCTTTGATGGCATTGGTGATGTTTTGTTTGCTTGAGCTGCGGCCTCAGGCACAACCGTCTGACCTGCTGTACTTACTGTTACAGCAATCTCCCTGTCAGACAAGTTCAACAGCCAATAGAATACCTCACTACTATTACATTTTTAACAATAAAAGAGTAAACATGATGTAGGTAGATAGCTGGAGTGGGTTTGATCTGTCTTTTGGCAGAGCTCCCAAAAGGGAGCTTGGCAGTTTTATATGACTGGCTGGCATACAGGAATAATTCAGCATTAAGTACTTATAGAAATGAAGGCGGAAATAGTCCATCTCTTTCTTTTTTCATGCATACGCATAAACACTTACAAACACACTGCTTCAGATACTTACCAAGTACATATATTTGTGACCCAAACAACCTCTTTTCTTTTGGGAAGTATTCTAAAAAGGCAATGCATTACATATTGATTTACTCATAATATAAAGAAACTAATTACATACAGTGTCATATTTTGGAAAGTAACATTCTTTTACATTACTTTTTTCTGATTCCATAAATTTTAAATGAATACATCTGTTTAAATATAAACAGTTTTAAATAAAATTATTTATTAGAAAAATATTTAAATAAAGATTTATTTGTTTGTTAGTTTGAATTATACTGCTGTAAATAACGTGCAACATGCTACTTGTTATTTTTAAAAAGAGATCTGAGAATTCATGTGGGTAACTTGTAAGCCATTACCCTTTACTTCTCCTCAACATCTCTCTTGTCTCTTTCCTCTTTCTCTCACAGCGCTTCCACTCAGTTATTTTTATGATACTGAGATGTAGGGGGGAATATGGGTCTGTGTGTTTACATACCCTATAGTGCCTATGTACCTAAGGTACGGTATGTGTGTGTGTGTGTGTGTGTGTGTGTGTGTGTGTTCGGAGCTGTTTTGGGGGCTGGTGGTATTTCACCACCAGTATCTCAGGAGCTTTATAATCCAATAATTTAGCAGACGATAGATGGCAAATTTTAATGTTCCACACATATAATCCTGGGCATCTGAACGAGAGATAAAGATGAGGTGTGCAGAGTTATAATACACTGTCTGATCTGTGTATTAAAGTAAGCCTGCAAAATGCATTTCAATTTCAGCTAATTCCAGCATAGATGCTCCAGACTAGCTGAGCCAGACTATCTATTAAATACATTTATGACAGCACAGACGCAGCTAGATCAGCCAACTCATCCTCACTGATAACCTCGAACTGGCTCAGAGAGGTACTGTGGGTAACAGGTAATTGCATTTTAATTGCATTTTAATTTAATTCCTCTGAAACTCATCTGCGAACTGCAGATTTATTCTCTTTCCCCTCACAGCCAGAGTTAGAAAAAGTATCGTGAAAAAACTTTCTTAGCATTATTAAAATGTACTTCACACTAAGGAAAAAAAAATTAAGAACTGTTAACTGAAGGCTGCAAAGAAGAAGAAAAAAACTTTTTGGAACCTTTATTTTTAAGATTACTATTACTAAAATATATGTATATAGTGTGTACAGTGGTGGTCAGAATTATTGGCACCCTTGGTAAATATGATCAAAGATGACTGTAAAAATAAATCTGCATTGTTTATCCTTTTGATCTTTAATTCATAAAATTAGCAAAAATCTAACCTTTCATTGAAGGAAAAGAATTGAAAGTGGGGGGAAAATCACATTATGAAATAAATGTTTTTCTCCAAAACACGTTGGCCATAATTATTGGCACCCTTAGAATTTGTTATGAGTAAAATATCTCTGAAGTATATTGCCATTCATATTTACATTTTTTAGCACACCAGGGTGATCATGAACATGAAGTTGTCCAGCTATGACTTCCTGTTCCACAGGAGTATAAACATGAGGAAACACAAAGGCCAAATTCCCTTAATCATTCATCACAATGAGTAAAACCAAAGAATATAGTTCTGATGTGCAGCAAAAGATTGTTGAGCTTCACAAAATAGAAAGTAGCTGTAAGAAAATAGCTGAAGCATTGAAAATCCCCATTTCCACTATCAGGGCAATAATTAAGAAGTTCCCATCAACTAAAGATGTTACAAATCTGCCTGGAAGAGGACGTGTGTCTGTATCATCCTAATGTGCGGTGAGGAGGAAAGTTTGAGTGGCCAAAGACTCTCCAAGGATCACAGCTGGAGAATTGCAGAGATTAGTTGAGTCTTGAGTCTCAGAAAACCTAAAAAAATTATCAAACAGCACCTACATCACCACAAGTTGTTCAGGAGGGTTTCAAGAAAAATCCTCTGCTCCAGAAACAATCTCCAGCATATTCAGTTGTCAGACACGACTGGAACTTCAAACGGGACCGGCTTCTGTGGTCAGATAAAACTAAAAAAGAGCTTTTTGGCAGCAAACCCACCAGATGGGTTTGGTGCACACATGGATAAAAAGTGCCCCATGTCCACGGTTAAATATACTGCTGGATCTTTAATGTTGTGTGCCTGTTTTTCTGCTGGAGGTCCTGGACATCTTGTTCAGATACATGCTATCATGGATTCTATCAAATACTAACAGATAAAAATCAAAACCTGACCGCTTCTGCTAGAAATCCAATAATGGTCCATGGTTGGATCTTCCATCAGGACAATGATCCAAAACAAACATCAAAACCAACACAAAAATGTTTCACTGAGCACAAAATGAAGCTTCTGCTATGGCCATCCCAGTCCCCTGACCTGAACCCTAAAGAAAATGAGAGGAGTGAACTGAAGAGAAGAAGCACCAACATGGAGCTGGGAATCTGAAGGTTCCGGAGAGATTCTGTATGAAGGAATGGTCTCTGATCTCTTGTCAGGTGTTCTCCAAACTCATCAGGCATTATAGGTGAAGACTCAGAGCTGTTATCTTGGCAAAAGGAGGTTGCAAAAAGTATTGAATAAAAGGGTGCCAATAATTGTGGCCAACGTGTTTTGGAGAAAAACATTTATTTCATAATGTGATTTTCCCCCCACTTTCAATTCTTTTCCTTCAATGAAAGGTTAGATTTTTGCTAATTTTATGAATTAAAGATCAAAAGGATAAACAATGCAGATTTATTTTTACAGTCATCTTTGATCATATTTACCAAGGGTGCCAATAATTCTGACCACCACTGTATTTCCTATGAGAGAATGTGTATTTATATGAAATATAATATGAAATATCAAACATTTTATAATTTTCATATAATTGTATGTTTTATATAAAATAAAATAATTTTATACATTTATATATTATTTATTATTAAAATATACAAATTATAATACACAATTTTTATATTATGATTTATTATGATATAATATTAATATGTTTTTGTATTTTTGGACACCATTCATGACTTTCACAAGGATATTTTAATTTTGCATAATTATAAGAATTATATAAACTTTGTTGCATAATGCAACACGACATGTGTGTTCATGTATGTGTGAGAGTGTGTTTGTGTGTGTGTGGTGGGGGGTGTGTGTATATGTGGTGAGGTTGCATAAGCACATTCAGCCTGGTTTCAGTCCATCAAACACCTCAGGTACTGATGTGGTCTGTGATATTTTCTAAGCGAGATCACAATATATTAAAGTTTGTTATTTTATAAATTCATAACATTTGTTGCTATTGGTTTTTAAAATGGCCTATTTCTTGCTAACTTACAGACTGTTGTTGGCTTACATCACAATTCTAAATGCATGGTGTCCACAGCAGATAACACTCTTAAAAATACATAATTTTGAAAGTAAAAAAAAAGTTAATGAAGCCATAAATTACAACAGAGATATGAAATCTATTTTGGTCTTCCTCAGCAATGCAGAAAGACTGCACTCTATGCATTTCTGAAGCCCAAACGTCTCCAGATGGAACTCAGAACATGCTGACACCTCAAAACATGTCTTTTCTCCAACAAGATTTTAGTTTCTCTGCTGTTTTCAACAGCGAGAAGTTTGAGAATGAATTTGGATATTAAGACGCTTGCCTGGAAAATAACCTTTTATGCGCATCCATCTTCAGCTAACACTCTCCCTTCAGAGTCTTCCTTGTTTATTGTTTGCCAAGGTCTTTTTTTCCAGCTTTGCGCTGCAGAAACTCATCAGAGCTGTTGAGTTGTTCTAGCTCAGCATTGTGATGACTGCCTATAAAATCATCTCACCGCCTGCTGCTAGGTGTCAATATTGTATCCAGCTGGAGAAAAAACTATATCTTTTGCATTTGTTTCAATGGATTCTTTCTCAGTCTTATAATTTGGCCATATGTGGAGGTGCCATTATGGTAAGAAGGTGTCAGTTTGATCTCCTGAGCTGGTGAAGCATCTGTTCGTGACCCCATCTGCTTGTCTTGTCTGTGTGTGAACAGGACACTGTTGCTTCCGTGTTATTTCACTATTCTTTAAGACTGGCAAACAGTGTTTACAAGACAGACTTTGTACCCTCTTTATCAATACCAAAATAGCATGTGTACATTTTAATTTGTATAATTTAGTATTTCCCTTAATTGAGTAAAAAGAGACAATGTCTCTATCCGTATTTATTTAGGCTTAAAGCACGTATTACATATCTCTTTGTAATACTTGATTCTGATTGGTCAGTTCTGGCATTCAGCACTCAGATATTACATATATCTATTTCTGCCAAATAGCCTGAAGATATGACAGAAATAGTAAGAGTAGAAGCCTACGCTATTTTAAATTCAGTAATAATATATTTTTTTATATACCTACGGTTAGGAATTATATTTCGATGAAAGATGACAAACATAGTGCACTGATGAATGATGTCCAGTAACACCATATTAAGAAACTTAATCCATTTTTTTTAATGTTGAGATTGAAGAACACAAGAAGTGTAAGGCTTTATGCTGAGATCTCCCATGTGTCCTCCATGTGACTTATTTACACATGCAGCTCAGGGTTTTAGATCATATGTCCTTGTGTAGAGTTTGTCATGAGAAATTGTGAGAAAGAAAACCAATTAAACCGTTCTGTTCAGGATAATCATGTGGATATATAGTGATCCCCAGGCAGTCCTTCCTGCAGGAACTGTCCTGATCTGAACCACAGACAAAATAAATCCTGTTCTCTCTCTCACTCACTTTCCGGATCTTTCTCTCTCTCTCCCAAACATGATATATGAGCTTCTATAAAATAAGCATGTCATTATTACACTGTTTTTATGTCCCTCACTTTTGATAAGGAATAAAACAAGAGTAGACCCATCTGCATTCAAGCTGGAGGATAGTGATAAAGGAAAGGTTCAGTATTCACACCTTATCTCTCATGAACTGTGGTGTTATTAGATGTTGAAATTAGGGCTGGGCGATATATAAAAAATTGATATCTCGATATTGTCAAATTTTTTACGATATTCGATATATATCTCGATATGTTTGCATTTGCTTTTAAATAATAAGAAACATGGTTTTCTTTTGCCCTCATGAAAAAAAAAATTCAACTGTAACTGAACTGAAGTAGTGCAAAACAAGTACAGAAAGTGCATTTCACACCAGCCATCAATAAAATGAATGGTAAGACTGATGTAGGGTTCACAGGTTCGGCTCGTCCATAGATCGGAAGTGGTCGCGAAATGCGTTATCTGAGAAAGCTTCTGTGACAGCTGTTCGCAAACTTTAAAATACAGTTTTGGGAGCGCATCCTGGGCAAGGTATTTATGGCAAGGCAAATTGTATCGGGGGTCGTTTGTCTTTAGCAGCCATTTGAAGCCAGGTTTTTCCACGGTACTGTCAGGTATCATATCTTTGGCTATGTGAAACGTAATCGCCGATGTAATTTCTTCCCACTTTTTACTATTTCTCGCATATGGCACACCGCAAGAGGAGAATGAATCGACCAGCTTTATTTGTTTAGGGACGACAGGCCTATCAGATTTTTCGGCAGATGAAGAAGCCGAGTCTAGTGATGGTGGCTCACAGAGTTTCATGCATTGCTCGTACTGCACAGGATGCTGCTTGAAAGAGATTAGTGTTGCTACCACCCTTTGTAGCTATTATCTTGCACACCTTGCAAATGACGGTATTTTGATTGGTATCTGTTATCTGAAAACCAAACCATTTTCAAATTTTACATCATCGTCAAAATTATTGCGATATTATGGCTAATATTTAATATATACCCCAGCCCTAGTTGAAATACAGCTCCCTAAATGTTTTATATCTGACCATGGGCCATATGTTTTGATCCTCGGACAGCTGTGTAGGTTCATGCTGATATTAAGAGTCTGACTGCAACTCAAAGCCATCTGAACCTCAACCTATAAATGTACCCAGAGCAAAAATTCTTCTGATACATTACATCTTTTATGTCTTTAAGAGGTCCTATATGCTTTTTTTTACACTTTCAACTTTCTTTAGTGTGTGATGCTGCTGTTTAAGCATGAAAAAGCTCTGCAAATTTACAAAGCACAAAGTCCACTCCAAAGAGAGTAATTCTCTATCAGTAAGTACTGTTTCTAAACTCCTTGAAAAGCCTCAATTGTAATCGTGTTTTCTTCCAGGAACGTACTTGTCACAGTATTCCATATTTAAATAAATCCTGCCCAAAGCATACACAAAAAAAAAAAAAAAACGAAAAGAAAAAACAAAACAAAACGGTTGAGCATGCTTGAGTTGTGAGCTGTGTTAGTAGTGTGTTGAATATCACTGTTATAATAAGGGGCATTACATTTCTGAAACACACTCAAAGTGTGACCATTCAGAGCGCATTGTGGATTTTTGGAAGGAAGGGCTTTACAGAGACCCATTAACTCAGAAAAAGCAAGATATTCCTTTTTAGTTTATGTCCAAAATACTTTCCCGCTCAGAAATGACGTCCTTGTCCGCCGCCAACAGCACTGACTCTCCATATAAATGTCATTGTAAATGTCAGTGCAAAGAACCCACAGTGACCTGTGTGCAATTCCCTGACCATTTTGACTCTGTTGCCAGAGGATCTATTTCCAGAGACTGTTTGAAAGAAGTCAAAAACTGCTTCATCAAGTTTCAGGTCCGAATTAAGCTTAGTTTGAGGATTCTGCTCTGATCTCAGTGATGAGCTGCAGGACAGAATCAGACCACTCAGGCATTTGAGCGCACAATTGAAAATGTGTTTCCGCTAAATAGACATTGCAACCTTGAGGGAATTGTATCTTGATAATATGTCCAATTGCTTACAAAATGCTTACATTTGATTTTTTGATTTTGATATCAAGTATTACCAAGCCCAGTATCGCTGATTTTAATATAGCAATAATACTTCTGATTATAATTTAAAGGGATAGTCCATTTACTATAGCAAGATATTTTGAAGAATGTTAATAACCAAACAGATCTGGGACACCATTCACTTTCATAGTATTATTTTTCCTACTATTGTATATGGTGCCCCAGATGTAAAACATTCTTCAAAATATCTTCCTTTGTGTTTTTATTTTTATTTTTTATTTTTGGGCGAACTATCCCTTTAACTACAATTCACAATAATGTAATTTGCATATTTATGTGTGGAGAAAAAGTTCTCAAGATAATTTTAATAAGTTAGTTCTAACAATAAATCTACATTATTCTAAATGAAGTGAGGGGCTTGTGGCTGCAGTAAGTAATTTGCATAAAACATCCCTAATCTATGTGCTCACTCAAGGCCCCGATATACTTCAAACTAAGTTCTTTTGAGTTCAGGGGTAAAACGAAGTGCGAAATCCGTGAGCAGCGATATACTGTAATCGAACATCTGACGCCGCCCACACTGCTGAGAGCGACGGTTAGATGAATATGTAAATACATGCTGTACACTTTCTTCTCAGTAACAAAATAAACACAACAAAAATGAGAAAACAGCAAACTTTTAAAAAAAAAAAAAAAAAACTCCAGTCACGTCATGTTTATTTATATAGCATATAGAATAGATGTTTATTCAATAGATTGCTTAAAAGCAAACAGCTTTTCAGTATCAAACATGAAAAACAGTGTCAGTGCCTCATTTCATCGGAAGCACAACTTCATTTTGTACTATAAAGCGGCTATCCAGTGTGTTCATGTTTTCACCCGCGGAGATCTTACCTCAACAAACTCTACAGATCAAATGAGTCAGAGAAGACTTCCACGCGAATGAAGGCGGAGCCTCAGCGCACACCTCCTGTTACATTATCGTCACTGACCAATGGTGGCATGAAGGTGTTTTGCAGCTGGAGCAAACTTTTCCTGAAAGTTCGCTTTGGCAAGCCATTTTGAAATTCCAAAAAGAACACAAAACGAACTTCGTTTTGGCCTGATTTTGTTCGAAATGACGTCACATCAGTTCTTTCTTCTATTTCGTTTGAAGTATATTGGGGCCTCTCAATACTAATCCGACTTCGCCATTGACAATTCAAACAACCTCCAGTTGTCAATATAATATATAATACTCAGTACCAATACAGTACTACAGTACCTTCGAGGTAATTCCCGTCCCGAATATAATACAATACTTCAGTATCTCGAGATAATTCCCTTCTCGAATACTACTAATACATTACCAATACTTTGAGGTAATTCCCCTCCCGAAGTAAGGTGACGGCGTCCCGTCAAGAAGCTACTATCGCTACCTCAATCACACGTGAGCACACAGGTCTTTAGCATCTATACACTCTCACCGTCCTTCTCAGGTGTACGCTGGTCCGACACAGGATCATTAATACTAACTCCAAGTATTACAGCCTCACCCCGAGGGCGACTCTATAGTCTTCCAACACTATCACTGTCTCTGCTGTGGTCTTTTGAGCATAGAATCTTTAGTACTTCTATTCCTCAGCTGCGCAGCATATACCTGACACGACTTCCAAGTTGCTCTTTGTAGAAATGAAGTTTTATTTACGGCCGGGAGATCACTTGTCACAACAACGGAGTGAGTCTCAATGAATAGAAAGATACATGTACATTTAAGTCTGACAGTTGAGTAAAAATCAATGTCTTCATCACTGTGATTTGTTCTGGTGATTGGTTTGTAATGATCTAAGCTAATCATGTGACTGGTCTTTGACCTGAGCATCCTTAGTCTGCATTTTCTGTACATTTCATGTCGACATAAAATATTTCCATCACATGACACATCTTCAGTTAATTAAATAAATAAAGTTTAACACAACACATAAAATGCAAGATCAATCATCATGACAACATACACATCAAAAGTACAGATATTTAACGATTATGATTTCTCCACACGTTCCCATGAATAGTGATAATTTCAGCACATCTTAAGTATCCTGTTGTCGTCCTGTGTGTGATGCTTCAGGTTATTGGACTTGTCCTAGACTGATGGCGGGAGATGGTGATCTTTTCAAAGCACACTTCCTGTCAGCTGTGGCTTTGAGTTGACAAATGTTGGCAGGCTGAGACACTACTCAAAATGCCACTATAGATTTAAAAGAAATGGTCAGATAAATCATTTCTGATGCTAAAGTTGACATGGTGAGAAAGGTGCAGATTTAGGGCTGTCTAAAATCCGATTTGGAGTTTGTGTGTGATTGTTCTCACCAGGAAGACATAATCTGTAAATGAATCTTGTTTCCCTCTTAGTTGGGAAAAAGTAAGTTTTACATGACAATCTGCTGTTTGTTGCAGACAGAGCAGGCTATGAAAGTGTTTTTCAACCTCAAGTAGAAAATGATCTTATGACAAGTAGGGCTTTGTTTCTGGCACATTAACGTTATTTCCTAACCATAGGTCAAATGGTTAGGAGGCATAATGTTTTATTCCAGCTTTTATAGGAAACAGAGAAGTGACCTAAATATGTGCATTTTGTTTTATCTGTGAGTTTGTTTTTTTTTTTTTGTTTTTTTACCCTAAAGAGAGTGTGGCCCAGTCTGATCACTTCATAATACTTTGTATAAGTGGACATCTTAGGTGATATCAGTCTGTTTGAATCTGTTTCACTCAAGAATGCGACCTTCATGAGTTGTCAAACATGTTCAGTTTTCCTGGCACGTAATCTTTTTAGCTCCTTTGGTTCAAGATGGAGTGTGATGGAGGGAAACAGTCAATGAGAATTCATGAATGGAAAATTGCAAGCAAAACAAGTGTGACCTGGTCAGTGTTGCGAAGAGCCAAAGAATAATTGAAAGTGCGGAAATGAGCACCGTTTGATTTCAGCAAAAGATTTGTAAATGGGTTTACGGGGGGCAACTCAATAAGAAATGCATTTTTGCTAAGACACAATGAGGTCATTTTAGAGAAGATGGATGTCTGACCATTTTGGTTTTGATATGGAACATGAGGCTGAATTACTCCGCTTTTAAAGACAGCCAGACGAGGTCTGGCAGTGGGGCATTTTTTCTCTTTATCTATAGAGTGTTTATCTTTATCTACACTTGTGAACAGTTGTATGAGTCAGTACCCAGGCAGCTGAATTCTGAATATATTGAAGTTTCTTAATGGATTTATCAGGAAGACCAGAGTAAAGTGCATTGCAATAATCAAGCCTAGATTTGATAATTGTGTAAACAAGCCTTTCCGCATCGGGCACGGATAGAGAAGGTCTAAGTCTGGCAATATTTCTAAGGTGGAAGAAAGCAGTTTTCGAGACCATTTTAATATGGGCATTGAATTTCTACTGTGCATCAAAAATAATGTGAAGATTGTGCACTTGAAACGATGGAGATACTGAAGTGGCATCAGTTAACAAATTTAAATAACGTTTATGCAGAGTTGTCGGCATACCAACAAGTAGAATTTCAGATTTTGAGTCATTGAGTTTAAGAAAAATTTCTCGCATCCACGGCACGCTTATATTTCATCCAAACAATATGTTAGAACTGTAATTGTAGAGTTCAGGTCAGGGTGCATACTGACAAAAATCTGTGTATCACCAGCATAACAATGAAACCTAAGACCAAACTTTCAAATTATCTCTCCAAGAGGTAACATGTATATGCTAAACTGAATAGGCCCAAATACAGACTCCTACTTGACACCCTGCTGTACCAATGTTGGTTCGGATTTATTTTCCCCCAATTTTTGCATACTGGAAACAATCAGTGAGATAATATTTAAACAGTCATTTGGATGATGCCATGTCTCACAGAGGCACAGAAAGTCAAGTTTTTTATCCAGAATGATATCATAAAGGAATGGCACTTCCTTGTTCATTGAACGCACATTCAACTGAGTGAGACTGATTTTAGAAGTTAAACAGAATGGGCCCTAACACAGACCTCTGCGGGACACCTTGCTGTATTAGTGTTGGTTTGGATTTATTTTTTGCCAGACATACAGTACATACTGGAAACAATCAGTGAGATAGTATTTAAACGGTCATTTGGATGATGCCATGTCTCACAGACAGTGATGGGAATAACGGCGTTATAAATAAACGGCATTACTAACGCCGTTACTTTTTTCAGTAACGAGTAATCAAAGGAATGACTTTTTCTCCCCTTACAACGCCGTTACCGTTACTGACAAAAAAAAAATGACGCGTTACTCGGCCTATAATTGAGCTCACTTAGTTGACTAATCACATTTACATTAATTTAATTTCTTAAATACTGGAGAGAATAAACTATAATAATGAGCGTTTACATAATAGGCTATATAGCACTCAAGCGCACGCATAATTGCCATAAAGAACCAGCAAAAGTAATGATTATGAATGTGACAAAAACAGCAAGGAGACATTTTAATTGTTTATTAATAAAGTAATGTTTTCTGAATCAGTGTCGGCTGCAAAGATGAAGATGACATTGCTGACTCTCATCATCTGCTCTCATAGTGGACGCATCTAGAGAGAGATAGCACATTTCATTCGGATTAGGCTACATAATCAGAGTAGCCTATTTCTTTTCGTTTTTAACTACTTCATTTTTGTTAAAGTAGATATTTCAAGCTTTCTATAGATATATTTCTCATGTCTGCGAGGCAAGCAGCCTCTGAGTTTCGGTTCATTTAGCCTATAAGACGCGCTCCAGTTCACGCGCCAGTGATCGCGCCAGCGCCTCCATGTCATGATTTTATTGTCTGCTATATTTGCTTCTTATTTATTAAATCCAGGCAACTGGTTGATGAAACATTGATTAAAAATAAGATACAATTTTTACGAAATGAAATTCACTTTAAAGAAAGGCTTTCTACAAAACAAAACTTAATGAAGTGGTCAAAATCATGCCTGACCCACTCCATGTCTCCCGATATATTGCGCATCTTATGATGCATCTTACTCATGCTGTTCACTTTTCATAATCAAATAAATGGATTTAAAATATAACATAGGACTATTTAAACATAAATATTAAGCTACGTTTTCTTTAATGGCTACCAACACAGTACAGAGAAATTTCATGTCGTGAGCAAGAGCGGATCATGAGTCAAGAGTTGGATCAAGAATAATTTATTCTTAGACTTATATTTAATATTGGGGGCATTCAATTTATTTGGCATATTTTTATTTTTATTTATTTTTATTTTTTTTTTTTTTAAAGTAACGCAATAGTTACTTTCCCTGGTAATTAGTTACTTTTATAATGATGTAACTCAGTTACTAACTCCGTTACTATTTGTGAGAATTAACTAGTAACTATAACTAATTACTTTTTTAAAGTAACGTGCCCAACACTGCTCACAGAGGTAGAGAAAGTCAAGTTTCTTATCCAGAATGATATCTTGGAGGAACGCCACTTTCTTGTTCATTGAATGCACATTCAACTAAATGAGACTGATTTTGGAGGTTACATTCTTGTCGTGCTTATTCGAAGACCTAAATTAGATGTGCAGACTAAAGGGTCCTGAGCACCTGGAATAGGAGCAAAGAACATTTAAACCGGCACGCAAAGCATGTTGGCCTACTCCTGACAAGAGCCACGATGTAAATATCTTGGCCGACACAAAAGTTGAAATGAGCGCAAACTTCTTGAGTAAAAATGCTACCAGACAAATGATGATCCAGTGAAGAAGTTCAGAAAATAAGTACCGTTCCAGAGCCTTGATTCCTGTATTCCACAAAACCAAATTACAATGTAGGCTAGAGTTACAAATATAGAAAAAGAAAACAGCATTCTGATATCCAATCCAGTAGAATTCTTGAAAATCACAGTACTATAAGTCACAAATGTCATTCAGTGATACCTAAGCGAGAGCAGAACTCCAGGCCGATAACGGATCCACACACACCCAACCTCAGATCATCGGGATACACACAGGGTTTGACAGGGCCAAAAACAGATACCACACCAGCAACGCCAAGACGGTGAGAAAACCAGAAATGTAAGACAGCAGAAAAGCAGCCAGTGTCTCGGAAAACATCACAGTAAATGTTTATATTCAACTACATTAAACAACATTAAATGAAAACTAAAATGCGTGGGTGGGTCAGCGTCAACTGAGCCAGTAGTTTGCAGGGATAATAGTTATTCCAGCACCTCACTAATCAAGTTATAAATTACATATTGGTGTCTGTATTCTGTCAGTCTACACACAGTTCTGACACTCTCTGTCTAGCTTTCACATACACACTCTTTTCAAACACACATATACTCTTAGAGATGCTCTATTCTGTATTTGCTGATATCACAGAGGAAGAAAAGTCAGTGCAAGATGCTTTTTTTTAACAAAATATATATTTAAAATATATTTCATGCTTTTTTTGTTCGCTCACAAAAGTTTTGCGTTCCGCCAAGAAGCGCAAAGTTATATAAGCAAGTAACGAAAATTTAGAAGGATACAAAAAAAAAAAAAAAAAAGAGGTAATAGTATGTTGAGTAATGGTTTAGTGATAGGGACAAAGAGGCACATTTACTCATTGTCCCTCATATGGTAACAGGCAAAGGCATCCTGTGCACAGCAGTCCTTGTGGTCCCCTGAAGGGCATTCACACTGATGGCGATTTGCTGTGACAAAGCAACCGGAAGTCATTCATTTTCAATGAGAGTTGGTGATATGAGGTGACATGAGCAACAGAGACCGTTGGCAATGCAACAAAGTTGAGCAGAGTTCAACTCTATGCAAATGTACAATGACATAATATGACTACCAATGAGAGTGGAGCTCATGTGATCCACCTCATGATGCATATAGGTACAGTCAAGGGGGAATGGCTACTAGCAACACTCAATATAGTGAACAGTTTGAATACCCCCTATAGGTATTCATATATGATATGTATTTATGTGCATTAAAGGGATAGTTTACTCAAAAAGGAAAATTCTGTCATTTAAACACCATCATGTCATTGTTTCATGTCTCAGTGGCTTTTTTGTTTGTTCGTTTTTTGTCCATACAATGAAAATCAGTGGGGTCCATGTCCATGTAGGGTCCACTGGCTTTCAAATTATTATTTGAAAAAAAAAAAAAAAAAAAAAATTTTGTTGAAAAATGTCTATTTCTTTATTTTTATTTTATTTTTATCCATACAATGTTGTTTGGACTCCAATGGCTTTCAGAATACCTTCTTTTTTTATGGGTGACAGAATTTTTATTTAATCATTTATTTTTTTACTTTGCTGTTGTGTTTGGGTTGCCCAGTTGTCATGAGTAATTGTAATATGGTTTAATTCATTTAGATAGTCAAATATATATGTAAATATTTTAATACAATTTAAATTTGTCACTCTCTTTTTCTCTCTCATAGGTAACATCTTTGTGGTGAGTCTTTCTGTTGCTGACCTGGTGGTGGCGCTGTACCCCTACCCCTTGGCTCTGGTCGCTATGTTCCATAATGACTGGACAATGGGCTCCCTGCACTGCCAGCTGAGTGGGTTTGTAATGGGACTGAGTGTGATTGGGTCGGTCTTCAACATCACGGCTATCGCCATCAACCGGTACTGCTACATTTGCCACAGTCTCCGCTACGACCAACTCTATTCACGCCAGAACACCTGTCTGTACCTGCTGCTTACCTGGGTGCTAACCGCTCTGGCCACCGTGCCCAACTTCCTTGTGGGTTCCCTAAAATACGACCCACGCGTCTTCTCCTGCACGTTCACCCAGACAGCAAGCTCCTCTTATACAGTCTGCGTCGTTCTGATCCACTTCCTTGTCCCGCTGGGTGTGGTTTCTTTCTGCTACCTGCGCATATGGACATTGGTGATTAGGGTCAAAGGTCGTGTCCGGCCCAATCCAAAGGTCAGAGCAGCTGACCTGAGGAATTTCCTGACGATGTTTGTGGTGTTCGTGCTGTTCGCTGTGTGCTGGGCGCCCCTGAACTTCATTGGGCTCGCCGTGGCGGTTAACCCTGCAAGAGTGGCGCCGAATGTCCCGGAGTGGCTGTTTGTTACCAGCTACTTTATGGCATATTTCAACAGCTGTCTGAATGCTGTTGTCTATGGGTTGCTCAACCAGAACTTTAGGCAAGAGTACAAACAGATTCTTCGTGCTCTCTGCACACCAAGAGCGCTGTTCACTGAAAGTTCCAGGTACAACACTGAAGCTATAAAGAGTAAACAGTCACCAGCAGGAACCAATAACAATGTGAAAGAGGCCAACGTGTATAAGGGTGGAGTAACACATACTATTTTCTAGTAGATCACTCCCCATTTACCTAACAGTCCGCAATATAAGGGTACAACAGGCCTAAAGGTGCACCAGGGTGAAATGTGCATTTGTTTTTATTTTCCTCTTAACAGTTAGATTGCACCAAAAATCACCAAAGCACTTTTCTAAATATCCATGGTTCACAGGAATTTGGGTGATTCTTGATGTGATCGCGGGCAGAAACACAGTCAATTCTGTATTAAGTTTATCTGATATTTAAAGGTGCCCTAGAACTTCTTTTTAAAAGATGAAATATAAGTCTAAGGTGTCCCCTGAATGTGTCTGTGAAGTTTCAGCTCAAAATACCCCATAGATTTTTTTTAATTCATTTTTTTAACTGCCTATTTTGGGGCATCATTAACTATGCACCGATATATAGGTTGCGGCCCCTTTAAATCTCCCGCTCCTCCTCACCCGGAGCTCGCGCTTGCCTTGAACAGCATAAACACAGTTTACACAAAATGGATCTTTACAAGATGTTAATCATGCATGCTGCTTGCATACATCGGATCATGTAAGTATAGTATTTATTTGGATGTTTACATTTGATTCTGAATGAGTTTGAGGCTATGCTGCGTGGCTAAAGCTAACATTACACACTGTTGGAGAGATTTATAAAGAATGAAGTTGTGCTTATGAATTATACAGACTGCAAGTGTTTAAAAATGAAAATAGCGACGGCTCTCTTGTCTCTGTGAATACAGTAAGAAACAATGGTAACTTTAACCACATTTAACAGTACATTAGCAACATGCTAACGAAACATTTAGAAAGACAATTCACAAATATCACTAAAAATATCATGTTATCATGGATCATGTCAGTTATTATTGCTCCATCTGCCATTTTTGGCTATTGTTCTTACCTAGTCTGATGATTCAGTTGTGCACAAACAGACGTTCTGCCCTTGTCTAATGGCTTGATCATGGGTTGGCATATGCAAATATTGGGGGCGTACACCCCGACTGTTACGTAACAGTCGGTGTTATGTTGAGATTCGCCTGTTCTTCGGAGGTCTTTTAAACAAATGAGATTTATATAAGAAGGAGGAAACAATGGAGTTTGAAACTCAGTGTATGTCTTTTCCATGTACTGAACTCTTGTTATTCAACTATGCCAATATAAATTCAATATTGATTTGATTTTGAACATGTATTAACTTAGTAATTGAATCGAATACTGTTTCTGGGTCTAAGTCTCTAGTCCATTTCAAGTAAGAATATTATCTCTACAGCCATTTCCTGTATAAGCATTACTCAGATGAGGGGGTCTTTTGGTGAGCCACCACACACATTTATATGATTTTAAAACAAAATTCAAGTCAAATTTATTTATATAGCACTTTATACAATACAGATTGTTCCAAAGCAGCTTCACAGTAATAAACAAGAAAATCACAGTGTTGATGTTATAAAATTCATCATGAAACAAATTCAATTTAAGCTGTAAAGTCACTCTACAAACAAAATAGTGTGATTATCAATCAAAAATCAGTTTAGTTCAATGTTGTTTCAGCTCAACTGTGTCAATGTTGCAAAGTTTATCAATTATGAAACAAGTTCAATTTAGCTATTAGCAACTCTACTGAATACAATAGTCTCAATTCAGTTCAATAACAATAAAATTACTGAATATTAATTGTTTTTTAAACCCCAACTGAGCTAGCCAAACGTGACAGTGGCAAGGAACCAAAACTACATCAAGTGACAGTGGAGGAAAAAAAAACTTTTTCACTATGGTGTGCCTTTAGCACTGTCGTACCCAGTCGTATCTACTCTACAATAGTCTGTGTGGTATTCCTTGTAGAATGAACATTCCTTAACAAATAGAGTGGTTGTCAGCCTTTTTATGTTTTTGTTTGAGCAAACTTGAGCTAAAAAAAAAAAAAAAAACAGAGAAAATAAGACTACTGCAAACTGTCAAGTATCTCTCAAGTTCCTATAGAGATTGGCTGATACCATGGCAACCAACACTGAAAAATATGTTTTGATGCTCTGTGTTTCCTTTGTAAATTCTTTGTATGGATGCTTTGTATATCAAGTAGTGTGCCTCCAAGTTACGGACTGTAAAGATTTTTTGCAGTAATAATAGAGGAAAATGAGACTGATGGAGTAACATACAAATGATACATCCGTAATTAATGTATATAGAGATGTATGTTTTTACTTTTGCAACAAGAATTATTTTAGTGAAATCTTTTTGATATATATCTATATATCATATTCTGTATTTCCCTACAATCAGAGTGGGCATTCCCAATCTGAGGTGGTCTGCATGCAATGGTGCTGAGAACTAAACTACATCTGTTTTTCTTTATAGTCTTGTCTTTCTTATGTTGCTGTATCTTATCTCCATTTGTCTGAACATCATATGTCAATCTCTTTCTCTACCCCAATAACTTACCTTCATTTTCTCTGCACATGCTCCTATCCTTGAGGGACATTCATTACTTCTCAAGACACTAAAAGCGCTGGCTGTAAGGGGCAGCTGATGATGACCTGACAGAGCAATCATTTTCAAAGAATATCTGGAAGTGTTGACCCTGATGACATATCCACCACAGGCATAAAGAGGCATAAATATGTTTTCAAGCTCAGTGGGGAAAAAGCATACAGTACTGAGGGTTTTGGAGACTTGCAGGTCTTAATTTTGAACAGACAAATCTTTTTTGCTTATTTTTATTGATATATATTTGCTTTTATTTTAATGCTTTATGTTACTGTATATAAGGGAGACCAGGGCTAGTTTTCATATTGGCTATATCTAAAAGTCCAATTATACAATACTGGTTTGTGTGTATTATGTTGGTTTCAAGTTCAAAAAACATTTAAATTAGAACCATTTTGTCCTTCAAACTAAAAGCCCATAATGCAGTGAAATGTTTGAAAACTAGCCCTGGTTTCTTCTATTTAATTAAAGAAAAAAGAAAAGAAAAAAATGAAATGTTCTAAATAGGGGCTAGTTGTCATAATAGGGAAGTTGTCACAATGGCCATATCTCAGTAACTGTAAGGTTTTAAATGGATAGTTCACCCAAAAATGAAAATTACCCCATGATTTACTCACCTTAAAGCTATCCTAGGTGTATATGACTTTCTTCTTTCAGACGAATACAATCGGAGTTATATTAAATAATGTCCTGGCTCTTCCAAGCTTTATATTGGCAGTGAATAGAGGATGGGATTTTGAAGCATCCATCCATCATAAAAGATATCGACACAGCTCCAGGGGGTTAATAAAGGCCTTCTGAAGATGCGTTTGTGTAAGAAAAATATCCATATTTACAACTTTAAAAACTAAAATAACTAACTTCCGACAGATGGCCGTACGCATCAATTTACGGCGAAAGAGTGAACTCTGACATAACGCATGTGTGACGAGCAGGGCAGGAGGGAACGGTGCGAGGCCGGTGACGCAAGTGATAACGAGCATCACCTGTGAGGTGCACCGGCCTTGAGTCTCTCACGGAGGAGCTCCGGGAGCATAAAAGGAGGAGCGACGACAGTGAAGGACGAGAGAGGACCAGGCCTGTACTTTATTTTATGTTTTATTATGTTTGTGTGGCCGACAGATGTCCGCGAGGGTCTGCCGGCATTACTTTCGTTTTGTTTATTTTGAATTAAAGTTACGTTGAATGTTCGGCGGTTCCCGCCTCCTTCTTCCCGTATATACGAACTGTGTTACATTGGTGCCGAAACCCGGGAGGAAGGAGGGACATGCTGTCGGAGAGCCCTCGCTGCTGAGGGGGATCGCGGTGCTGCGGAGTTCGGGCAGCGCGGGAGTGAAGACCGCAAGTGGCTGCCCGAGGCGGTGGTACTGGAGCCTTGTGAAAGGTGGGACGGAGACCCTGATGCCGTGCTCCTGGGACAAGGTGGGGTGGCTGCCATCCTGGAGGGAGCGGAGGAGTTCCGTCATCCGCCGTGGGCCGGAGCCTGCTACCGTCCGCCATGAAGGGGAGGAGCAGGGGACGGTGGACTCGCTGCCGGCTGCCCTCAACCGGAGGAGCCATCGCCAGCCGCCAGGAGGCGGTCGAGGATTGGGCCGTCCACCGAGCGTCCAGTGCCACCGCATGGCACCGCGAAGAAGAGCCTCTCGGCTGGCTGAGGACCGAGCGGCAGTGTGTCTGGGAGCTGGACCCAGAATTTTTTTTTTCCTCTTTCTTTTTCCTCTCTCCCCTCTCTCGTCCTGTCACTCCCCTTGCTTCCGTCTCCTTTCTCTCATCTCGTCTGTCCTTACCCCCAGGTGCTGCGGCCGCCGAGACAGGCCCCCGGGGGGAGTAAGCGCAGTCGCAGGAGTACCCCCCGGCCTGCGATGGGGGGCAATGAGGGGCGATGGGGGTATGTGACGAGCAGGGCGGGCGAGAGCCGTGAAGGAACGGCGTGAGTCTGGTGATGCAAGTGATAACGAGCATCACCTGCGAGGCACACCGGCCTTGAGTCTCTCACGGAGGAGCTCCGGGAGCATAAAAGGAGGAGCGACGACAGTGAAGTACGAGAGAAGACCAGGCCTGGACTTTATTTTATTTTTTATTATGTTTGTGTGGCCGGCAGATGTCCGTGAGGGTCTGCCGGCATTACTTTCGTTTTGTTTATTTTGAATTAAAGTAACGTTGAATGTTCAACGGTTCCCGCCTCCTTCTTCCCGTATATACGAACTGTGTTACAGCATGACATAATGACGAATGCGGAAGCTCAGAGGAGAGAGCAAAACAAAACACCGGTCATGGATTAGAAGTAGGGCTGGGCGATAAAACGATAACGATATGTATCGCGATAGACACGTGATCGATATCAATAAAAAATGTGTTCGATAAAACGTTCAATATTTTTTATTCTTCGTCGGAAGAAAACAGAGGTTGCGAAGCAAGTTTGGTTGCATTAACAAAGGCACTTGCTCTCTGGTAACCTAGCAACGTAGGGAGTGACACGCTAACAGCCAATCATGTAACAGGGTTGCGCCATATCGTTGTCTCGTGCTGGTCTGCTGGATTCCTCTTCAGTAACCGGCGACTGATAAGCAGAAAATGAGTGCCGCAGCGAGCGAGGAAACTGTGGCTGCGTCCGAAAACCTAGGTAGCTGTCTTGCTGCCTCGCTGTCTTATAAGAGAATGACTTGTACGGCAGCGTTTGTGCATGAAGGTACCTCATGAAACTGATTTCGGACAGACTTCTGAGGCAGCGTAATGGTTTAATGATCTACAGCAATATAGCGTGAGCTTTGGTGAGAACTAAACAAATAATAAATTATTACAGTAGTAATTTCCCGATAGAAATGATATCAAAATTGAAATATGTTGGCCAAAATCGTACATTTATACACAAACTGAGCAGCAAACGCAACTTTCGGACGCCATCTTTATTTTTCTAGCTCAACTGTCACAGAATGGAAAGCACTGGATTGTGGGATATCAAAGGCAGCTAAGGATACATCCATGCTTCCTTCAAAAATCGATCTGAGGAAGGTATCTCATGAGACAGGAAGTGAAGCTAACATTGGATTCGGACGTGCCTTGATGCCTTCCTACCTTGAAATGTGTCCTCAGAAGGCAGCATTTTCCAGTTTTCGGACGCAGCCTGTAAATAAAAGAGGAAAAGTGTTCATTGTGACTTTAGACTAGGGTGACCACCTGACTATTGATCTGTTGCAGGACAGTAGATATATAACCTATTTTTCTCCTGGTCCTTATTTTAAATGGGTCATAAAAAATATCAATAATTATCGATATCGACCGATATGAAACACTGATATCGTGATACAGTTTTCAGCCATATCGCCCAGCCCTAATTAGAAGTCTAAAATGAGAATTTTTAAAGAGAATATTCTTTCGATATAAGAGAAGAGGAGCTTGAGCTTGTTGCCCTGACCTACTTATTTGAACAGCGAGAGGCGTAAAAGCTTACGCTATTCCTACACCGTGTCAGGGGTTACTTTTTTGGTCTAAGTCAACGTGCGTATGGCCGTCTGCTGGAAGCCAGTTATTTTAGTTTTTAAAGTTGTAATTATGGATATTTTTCTTACACAGACGCATCGCTTCACTTCACAAGGCCTTTATTAACCCCTGGAGCCACATGGTTATCTTTTATGATGGATGGATGGATGCACTTTTTTGGGCTTCAAAATCTCATCCTCTATTCACTGTCATTATAAAGCTTGGAAGAGCCAGGACATTATTTAATATAAATCTGACAGTGTTCGTCTGAAAGAAGAAAGTCATATACACCTAGGATGGCTTGAGGGTGAGTAAATCATGGGGTAATTTTTGGGTGAACTATCCCTTTAAGTCAAAAGTCCACAAATGTTGGTTTTCTCCAGAATTGTTTTATGCAGGTTTCAAGATAAAAATGATCTTCTAGTTTTTTTTTGTTTTTGTTTTTGTTTTTTTTTGTTTTTAAAAAGACAATTACTTAAAATTTTTAATTTTTTTTTTTTTTAGAAAATGAGCGATGGTTTCTCTAGATAATACCCTTATTCCTCGTCTGGGATTGTGTGGAACATTTTCTGCTCTGAAACTGTAATTTTGAAGTCCACTATATGGAGAAAAATCCTGGAATGTTTTCATCAAAAACCTTAATTTCTTTTCGACTGAAAAAAGAAAGACATGAACATCTTGGATGACATGGGGGTGAGTAAATTATCAGGAAATTTTAATTTGAAAGTGAACTAATCCTTTAAACTTTATTTAACCAGGTAAGTCAAAACCAACTCTAATTTATGACAATTTTCTGTTATATTCAAACAGTAGCTTAAACGTGTACCTATTTAAACTGTACTGCAGAAAGACTGGTATCATTATATCATTAAAAAAATAGCATTGACCTAGTACACCGATTTAAGTACCAGTAGACTACTGAAATCCTACCTGAGGTCATCAGTGCCTTTCAGACCTGGTCCTGTGGACACACAGCACTGCACATTTTACTCTTAACAATTTTAGCTCTGCCATCCTAACGAAGCCAAAATGTGCGTGATTGCAAACCACCCGTCTAGACAGTCTTCAGATCCTGTATACTCGTGCACTACTGGAAACGCTGTGCAGTGCTGTGGCGCCCCTTAGCGGACATGCGCAAAAGCGCACACAACTGCTGTCATGATAATCCAAATCATGTGACAAAAACCCGGAAGAGCAAATAATTCAAGATGTCGCAGCACGGAATTATGAGCGATTGAGTTCCTCTCATTTTTTGTTCTTTTTTGTCCATGAATAAGAATACACAATGCAAAATTACGACAAGACAGATGTCGGCTCCGTTCCCGGAACCGCGCCTGATTTCAGAGGGTAAGCTATTTGATATGAAGTGCTTATTCTGCTCAGACTGCACGTGACCTTACAATAAAATCACATTCAATAAGGGCACGAAACTAACAGATTAAAATGAAATAAACATTTACATATAATATCATTAATGTTATTAGTGCACATGATGATTGCAAATTATTTAAAATAGTTTAATTTGTCTAATCTCTCGTTTCTTTCTTCCTCTCGTATTCATTCAGGAATGACGGTTCTCTTGTCTCTGTGCTCAAGACACTATTGTTTTTCACTATTCTGATGATAACTCTCCCCATCGGACTGTATTTTACATCAAAGTCTTTTCTCTTTGAAGGTATTTTGCTTCTAGAGGCTGATAAGCTAACTTTTTGTTATCCATTTATTTAAATAATAATAATAATACGTAATATTATTATTATTATTATTATCATGAAGACTGCTGTTGTAATGAATATTGTTAGACAGTCCACACAAAGTCCCAGTGCTAAATATCTATATGTTAGCTACTCTACAAGCCATTTTATGTTATTGTGTCCTGAGTTGCTGGTTTGCTTTTACCATAATTTCTCCTGAATTCTGTTCTTTTCTTCACAGGCTCTCTGGGTTACTCCAGCAATGACAGCTATTTCTATGCTGCCATCGTTGCTGTGCTTGCCGTCCATGTGGTTCTGGCGCTCTTTGTTTACGTTGCATGGAATGAAGGATCACGCCAATGGAGAGAGGGAAAACAGGATTAATCTGAACTGGAACCAGCAGGGAGAGATGGAAACGCACACATGTCTTATTCCATCATGAACCAGAATATCATAATGGAGTGACACCCTCTGTGTGTGTGTGTGTGTGTTTAATTTTCTCCTGAATGTCTCAGCCTTTCAGAGAGAAGATGCCTGATTACTTCTTCATCTCATGTTATGGTCGAGGTCATCTTTTGGTCTGGCTGGAGATTGTGTCAGGTTTTAAATGTAATCTGTGTTTTTGTGCAGGGATAATACAAGACTGTAGAGAAGACAAGCTGTTCTCATGAAAATGCATTGTTCATGCAGTGTCATTATCTGCCCCCATTTCAGCCTAGCCAATAAATGAAATCTGTTGATTCAGAACTGGATTCAAGCTGTTGTTCTGCATGATTTCAGTGTCTTCTCTTGTATTTTTTTTTTACACAAACACCATGTAGACAGTTGGTGAGTTAAAGTTAAAACTAGTGTGTGTCTGTGTAATTAAGTTGAAATAAATTCCAAGGTCATTTCATGTTTTATTTATCAATTAAAGCTGTTCTTTGGAACTCTCATTTTCTCAGTTCTTGCTGGAAATTCACACTCTTGAAGCCCAAAGAGTATTATATAACATTTTATAATTTATACGTTTTGTATAAAATGATAGATGCTGAGTGGGATAAGAGTTAATATGTTCTTTGTTCTGTATTTTGGATCAGTGTAGCCAATAAAGAAGCCAACAAATCAATACTCTTTATCACAGCATTAATCAGAATTGCCTGTAATATCTATTAATGAATCACATAAATATTTGATGATAACAAGGGAATCAAAATTTAATAAACTGAATCCTGAACCCTTCTGTTGTTTCTCCTGAAAAAGGCGCTCACACCTACATTATTATATGCTCAAAATAATAATTTCACATGACTGAACATGTCCTGTTCTGTATTGTATATAAGAAGTGGTAGCTACAGGTTTCAGGCTCTGCACATTCATCAAGCGGAAATTCGCTGTGATCATGTTTGACAAGCAAAGCAGCCTAAGCTAGGGACAGTGATGGAGGTTAGTGAAATGGTCATTGAGAGGTTTCTGCATTTCTCAACCCAGTTTAGACAAGTGAGCATGACCCCAAGTCAACACAGGAAGCTGCATACATGCAAAGACGGGATGTGTTTTGATAAAAATTAAAAGAGACTATGATGAGACCAATTTTATAAGAGATCAGCTTTGAGCTCTACTACATCTATGGTCATTTTAAACTCATTCAACCATTTCATACCTAAAGCAGTTAATATGTGAGAAAAAAAAGATAGTGATAAGCCTGCCATTAGTTTTGGCTTTAGATTAAGAGAAACATCTCCAGAGAATCCAGTGCCACTGTCTCAAATCAAGAGTGAATAACCATTGACTCTGCCATAACACTGTGCAATGAAAGATGTAAAGAAATGTAACAATTGGAGCAATTCTAGGAAAGTCGCTTGAGAATAAAGAGGGATATATATTTAAAACTGCAGTCCGTAAGTTTTGCCTCTGTCGACATCTCTGTTTGAAGCCTGCTATTGCAGTTATTTCGGAATTATCATCTTTACATGGGTTGTGCATCAGCACGACTTCTCAGCGCAAATGAATCTAATGTTTGCTGTCAGTCACAACATGGTGTGGATACTGTACTTCGGAATCACAAATTCTACGTCTTGGAAGTGTGACCAATATAAGAATTTTCACTGGAAAATATCATCTGAACAAGTAACATGTCTGCCACTTTTGTTCTGACCAACTGAGAAAAAAAGCATTAGGCCTACAATAAATCGCGCTGTCAATGGTGATTAAATCAAACAATCTAATAATCAAACTATTATTACTGTTATACTTTGTTCTCAAATTGTTAATGTTAACAACATCAGCATTGCGTGACTATGTGTATTTAGTGTGTATTAGCGTTACCTGTACATTTCAATTTCTGTAGCCACTCCGCAGTCCGAAGTCTTTTGCTTTTGACTACGGGTGAATCTCCAGTTGTCACTGATGATTATCATTTGGAATTTCTGGATTACAATCCGCCATCAAAATTATATGTTTAATTGTAGCTGCTGTGAGAAAAGGCTATAAATTATCCGTCACCTGCAGCATCCTCACATGCCATATAGCCTAGCTGGGACTCCTTCTTTCTGTTTACAGACGTGATGTAATGATGCAAAGATGAACGGCTGCATGCTCGAATTTCCTGTGGAAACCCACTAGTACCACTCTTATTAGAAAACATTATTACAAGCTTACCGTTGTGAATCAGCCTAAGGTAAGGGGATAGTTTTGAACACTGGCTGGTTATGTACATGCTCAAATTGATTTTGGATCATTTTTAACCAAAAAAGTTACAGACTGCAACTTTAACATTTTTTATATTATACAAACAAAAAGGCTCTTTGAACCCCTGAGACAGCCTGTGTCAAGTTACATCAAATCACAAACCCCAAGGATGGCTTTGATTTTTAATGAGTTCATGAATTGGTTCTGGTCTGGATAGATTCTCACAGTGTTGTTTTTCATCGGTACAGCCGGTAATGGAAGGAATGAAGGCTTTTACACACCATCTGCTAATGCAGACTGAGTCAGAAAATAAGAGAACAGAGGAAGGGAAAAAGTTGAGTTAAATGTCTTGAGGGGTGAAGCTGGGGAAAGAAGGAAAGAAGAGAAACATCCAGGCGGAAATATTGAGAGCATGTCTGAGTGGAAGAGGAAGAGTGGAAAAGGAGAATTAGTAGAATTTCCTGGTTTCCCCTCCAGCTCTGCTGTTTTCTCTGGCCACTGCCTACTTTCTCTTCATTCCACCCCCACTGCGAGCTGTGCAGCCCAAGTGAGTAATTCTACACTACAGAACTGCTGACAGCAGAACACTACACTACTGAACTCTAGATAATAGAACATAAGAAGAGAAGTTCAACCTATATGAATAGTTATGGCTAAAGAGCGTAGTTGAGTGACTGATTGCTTTTATAAAACGGTGAGCTTGACATAGGCTAATATAAAAATATTAAGGACACTTGTTTTTTAAATGAAATGTTATTTTATTAAGCAAATTCATTAAGTGGGATACTTCCACTAGAATGTTTTTTCTGCTGATGACGACTGCATGGACGGAACAAAAAGGAACCAGTGTGGACCTCATCAAAAATGGTTAAATACAGCTACAACTGTCAGGTCTTCATCTAGACACATACTGAATAAGAACGTCCTGCTCAAAGCTGCCAGATCCAACAAAAATACAAGTTCAAGATGCACTGAATCCAGTAAAATGTATTTAATGTTTGTATAGTCTATAACAGGGCTTCTCAACTCTTGCCATCAAGGTCCACTTTCCGGCAATTTTGCTCCAAACCTAATCAAACACACCTAAGGTCTTCAGGGTTGCTAAAAAGTTATAGGCAGGTGAATTTGATCAAGGTTGTAGCTAAACTCTGAAGGAAAGTGGAACTCGAGGGCCAGAGTTGAGAACCCTTGGTTCTTGAACAGTCGCTACTTAAGGAAAGTAGGCTATAAAATGTGCTTTTACCTAGTTTGTTCTACAGTTTATTATATAGGTCCTGTGGGGTAAATTACATGACTCAAACCTTGGCAAATTGAGTGACAGACACAGAGCGGTTTAAAGTCGACATGAAACAGAAGTTACAATAGTCTTTTCTTCCTGATTGTGACGTGTATCAAAGGCCTGGGACCGAAATCTTTTAAAATCAGTTTTAAAATCGGTTAAGACCACAGAAATAATGACCGTTTCAACTGATTTTTTGCATTATAATCCTCTGAACGCACACACTAGATGATTCTACTCGATTGGGAGACCACACACCTGTTGTTTGCAGGAACGACGCAATATCTCACTGAGACTCGAGAGATCAAACGTGACTCGAGAAGAAAAACAAATGGAGGACAGTTGACATTGTCAGAAGGCTCTCCTGCCACACGTTCTGCTTTGTGAAAAACAAAATAGAAAAAAAAAAGGAATATGGGTGATCTTCTTTCTCAATACTCCACTTTTGTGGCATGTTTGTGGCTGCTAAGTTTCAGATAAAGAAGCACGCAACTTCCAGTAGCCTAGGTGAAGCTTGGCTGCTCTCATTGGCTATCGCGGGTATCCCGTCATGGCAAAGCCCTGCAGCCCGATCAAGAGTCATAAATATCAAAAATGTTTGATATTTACGATTTGAGATTGGGGGTGCTCCATCTTGATTGGGAGCAGTTAAATAATCATAATGACACTACACAATAGATGATTTTTTGGACAAAAAATCGTTTGTGATAAGCCTCGAATCCCCCCAGCCTAAGTGAAACAGCTTCTCGAACAAGAAAAAATGTGGGGCGGAGCTTGATTTTGTTAATGGAGATTGGATCATTGAGTTGTTGTGGTTTGCTATAGAGTGCCTCAAGGATGACGCATTTTTGTAGGCAAAACCCAGAAGCGAGTTAGCATTTTAGGACTTCCGGTTCCAACGCTGTAAAGTCTATGGGTTTTTTGAATGGGTTTCTGCTAAATCGCCTGAAATAAGATCTTTGGTTAACAAAGCCTCTAAATACTTTCACGTTTTGATCTATGACATAAAACACACCAGTTATAACCCACTTGTGATTTTTTAAACTTTTACTGTGTCTTAAAATCGGCGGTTGCTAACAAATTGCTAAAAGGGACTACTTCCTTTGGCAGGGACTTTAGGCGTCATCATTAAAAACGGGACATTTGGACAGCATTTCTCATGAAAAAGTGGATAAGTATTCAGATCATAATCAGCGAACATGTTTTTAAATAAAGTTATTTTCTAAATAAAGTTTGAGGACGCTTGGTGACGACGTTGATCCGCGACCATGTTGTGCTGTAGTCCGTTTATAGCCTACTGTTAGCCTTTTATATCTGACGACTTTATTTAGGCTTTAAAATCTATAAATGTTGTGTTAACTTGTAAAGATTATCTTGATAGACAAAACGTGTAAGTGTCATAACCCTTTGTTAAACACAGAGCTTATTTTCTGCGATTTTCCAAAAGTCTATGGGAAAAATGCATAGGCTTTCAATCGAGGGAACCCGTGCGCCGCTAACTGGCCTACAAAAACACGTCATCCCTGGAGTACTCTATTGCTGCGATCCCATGTGAATTACAGCTTGACACGCCTTGCGAGAATGAGAGAAAACGAGAGACCTTCAGAGAAGACAAGAGATGAAGCAAGAAGGAGGGGAAGTTATTTTGATTAAAGATTAGGAGGGCACATGAATTTAAAAACAAAGCAAAACAATGAATAAATTCTGCAATATTCCATGAAAAAACAAATTCCAAATCAAAAACTATTTTGATTTCATGTGAGGTTATATGCAACAATTAACAAAACTTATTGGAGATATAAAGCATGTTATCATCCAACATCACAGCAACTAAGCTTTAAAATTTATGTAAATCGCATGTCCCGCATTGTCCTGATCACATCTGTTCTCCTGCGACAGAGCAATAGGTGGTCACCCTACTGCAGGGTTCCTCAAATCCGGTCCTCGAGGGCCATGCCCTGCAGAGTTTAGTTCCAACCCAAATCAAACACACCTGAACAAGCTAAGCAAGGTCTTCAGAGTTACTACAAAATTGCAGATAGGTGTATTTGATCTCTGCAGGACAATGGCCATCCAGGGCTGGATTTGAGGAACTCTGCCCTACTGCAAGTCCCGCTGGAGGTTTCTAAAGAGGTCCTATACACAGTCTTGATAACAGTGGAGATGGAGCGCAGAGGTCACAAGTTGATTAATATCAGTGCAATAATACTTTGGCACACAGAAGAGAGAAGAACTGAAGGGAAGAGGAGGAGAAGAGGAATGAATGAAAAACACAGATCTCATCGAAAGCAACAGGAGGGGGGAGGGCAATAAATAGGGCAAGGATAGCTGTTATCCAACTGTTCTTCCGACATAGCGGTCCTGACCTGAAATCAATACAGTACAGTCTATTTCCTAGACACAAAGAGATGACTGAGATATTTCACCTATTTATGCGTCATCATTATAATTATTAATCCAGGTCTATGTGTACGTATCTGTGAGTGTGCGTATGTTCTTGAGTTTATGGGTGAGTGAGTGTGTGTGTGTGTGTGTGTGTGTGTGCATTCACGAATCTTCCCCTATTATTCTCTGTGACTCACTCCCGTCGTGTAAACACACATGCAGAGAGGTGAGAGGATGTTGTATAATCCTCCCTATTTCCTGCGTGCATGTGGCTTTCTACAGTCAGACAATACATGGCCTCATTGAGGTCAAGGAAGGCATGACCACTACAGACTTATAAACCAACACTCAGATGAATTGCACACTGTACATAAATCATATAAACTAATGCAAACATGCACCCATCTGTTAATTCAAAGTTAAATCACACATACTAAACTCATCTAAAATAAATATTATATCTAATATATAATTTACAGTTTGATAATAATAATATTAAAATACTAACCCGATCTAAAATAAATAATATATTTAGTATATCACAATTTTAAATATAGGCCTACTGAATATATATATAAATCTATTGATGATGTCTGATACTCATTGTAGAAACTGAATAAAGTAGGAGGAAGTACATGTCCGTTAAGGATAATGGTTAGTGTGATGGGATTTCACTATTTGGCTGCTGGTCAGCTGGCCATGTCAGTACAGTTACATAATGGATAAACTACATTCAATATAGTATTCATTTAATTTTGCTCATATTTAGAGATGGAATTCATGCTGAATTTACGAAACATTGGTTGTCAGCCAAGTGACTCATGGCACAGATTTAGTGCTGTAGAAATGTAAGGCCAGAAAGTGGTTCAGACATTGCAGAATATTTCTGGTGAGGTATGAGTCCCGTCTCAACCTGCAGAACCAGAATCCTGTTCCCTAAGTAGAACACATCCACTAAGTTGCCATGGACACAATTTGGGCACTCATCCTGTATTTTGATTGTGCAATAGTAACTAAGGGTGATTCACCGACTAGCGACCATTGCCATGGAGACTGGCTTCTCTCTCACATTATCTTGGAATTTTAAGAGCGATCAAGTTCAAGTTCAGTCTGAGAGAGACTGAAACTTTATAGCGTAATCCACGGAAGCTAATTTTAGGCTTTAAACACATTTATCTAAACTGTCTGCAAAAAAAAAAAAAACTGCATGTGCTCAGCATTCAGTGGTAACTCAACAACAAACTGTTTTATTTCTATTTATGCACTGTCATTTTTGATCAGTAATGTTTTGCTGTTAATAGGAAAGACTGCTGATAGAACCAGCCATCCCATGTTTTTCACACAGATCTAGGATTCAGGTTGCACAATGACTCACTGGGTATTCTGCCAGGGCACTGGGACAGCAATGTGTTCTCTGCTCTGTACTTAAAACACCAAACACCCTCTCTTTTCTTTCACGCCTCAGATGTCTCACTTTCCTTTTTATCTTAATTGATCTTACAGATAACTCCAGTTATTCTGATCTATATGTTACTCTAATTAGTGTATTGTGTATACTGTGCACAGTGAGTATATTTTGTAGGCCTATTCTGTTTATGTTTTCATTTGTCATGTGAATGCAGTGTTGTGCACTGTAAAAAAGATAATTTTATCAAAAAAAAAAAAAAAAATGCAAAAACCTGTTAACTGGCAAACTGTAAACTAATATTGGCATGCTTGGTAAATATGAGAAAAGACAGCTGTGAAAATATAGAATATAATGGCAGGTTTAGAAGAAGACTCAGAGCTGTCATCTTGGGAAAAGGACGTTGCAATAATTGGGTGCCAATAATTGTGGTCAACATGAACTATAGACAAACGTTTATTTCATAATGTGAGTTTCCCTTTTTGTTTTACTTCAATGAAAGGTTAGAATTTTGAGAATTTTTTGAATGAAAGATCAAAAGGATAAACAATGCAGATTTATTCACTGCACCTTTGCTCATATTTACCAAGGGTGCCAATATTAGTGTGTGGTAAAATAAAAATAATTATTATATATATATGTGTGTGTGTATATATATATACAGTACAGTCCAAAAGTTTGGAACCACTAAGATTTTTAATGTTTTTAAAAGAAGTTTCGTCTGCTCACCAAGGCTACATTTATTTAATTAAAAATACAGTAAAAACAGTAATATTGTGAAATATTATTACAATTTAAAATAACTGTTTTCTATTTGAATATATTTCACAAAGTAATTTATTCCTGTGATGGCAAAGCTGAATTTTCAGCATCATTACTCCAGTCTTCAGTGTCACATGATCCTTCAGAAATCATTCGAATATGCTGATCTGCTGCTCAAGAAACATTTAATGTGTACAATTGTACAAAATATTTGTGTACAATATTTTTTTCAGGATTATTTGATGAATAGAAAGTTCAAAAGAACAGTGTTTATCTGAAATCTAATCTTTTGTAACATTATAAATGTCTTTACTGCCACTTTTGATTGATTTAATGCATCCTTGCTGAATAAAAGTATTCATTTCTTTAACCCTCTACCGCATAGTGTTGCCATATGGCAACATACACTTTGTGTTCATTTCCTTGCCACCGTCTCTTTAAGAGAACATTCTCGTTTTTTTTGTTGGTAAGAGAAGACCAGAGCCATAGTTTAGCCAATGATGTGCTTTGGTTAAGTCACATGACATGCAATTTTTTTCTGTGGCGCGATTTTCTGACAGACTGCCGTCTCTTGTATGTAGTTGCTGAAAGCAAACCAAAACGTCAGTAACAAACAAGGACCCGCCCATGTCACATTCACAAAAAAATTGTTAACATCATCTCAGGTAAGTTATGATAACATATTCACCACTCAAAAAAAAAAATTATGAAATTAGTTTTTGGTAAATCGATAAAATGTCTGTGTTGCCATATGGCAACACTGCACAATAATGGAATGACATTATTATAATAGGTTAGATAGCTAGCAAAGGCCAGCTGCAGTCTGTTAAGCTGTAACAATAACAACATTAATGCTAGTGATATAATGTTGATTAGTGGCATTTATATTATGGATTAAATCAACATCGGAGACCTGCCACCACAGCCAGTATACTGGCCCAGACCAACCACTGGCCTACCATGGTGTCTCAAAAAGGCAGGTGCAAGTGGTTGTAAGTGTATTGTTAGGGTGAAGAGCACAAAATGTGATGTGTACATGTGTCTCACCTCTGAAAAAAAATGCTTTTTGAAGTTTCATACAGAAAAAAGGTGAAGTTTCAAGGATTATGGGGGGTTCATGTTCATAAACTTCCTCTCATAAGATTGCATTGAATTTTCAAGAACTGCAATATTTTTGGTTTTATGTCAAAGTTTTATGATACATGATGAACAGTATTAGATTTGTTTTTAACTGTCTATATTTGCAATTTAATTAATATTCACGAAAAACGTAATGAAATTCAAAGAATATAAAGCATTATTCAGCAAAAGAATAAATTCCATAAATAAAAGCACAAGATGTTGGAAAATAAGTATAAGGTGTTGTTTATATTTACTGCTAAAGCTTATAATAGCACCAATTTATTCAATACAAACAACATTTCTGAGGAAAAATATTAACTATATACACTTACACTTATTTTAAGTTATTTCCACTATTGTGCGTTGTTGCCATATGGCAACATATCATAAAGTACCTTAAAATAATATTTTTTTCCAAATTTTTTTTTACAGCACTTCAAGTTAAGCCATTCTAAGAAAAGAAAAAGAGTCAAATATTTTTTTTTTTTTAATTTATCATAATGCATGCGGTAGAGGGTTAATTTCTTTTCAAAAAAATAAAAATAAAAATTCTTACTGACCCCAAACTTTTGAACGGTAGTGTATAATGCTACAGAAGCTTTGTATTTCAGATAAATGCTGTTCTTTTGAACTTTCTATTCATCAAGGAATCCTGAAAAAAAAGTACACAACTGTTTTCAACACTGAAAATAATCATAAATGTTTATTGAGCAGCAGATCAGCATATTAGAATGATTTCTGAAGGATCATGTGACACTGAAGACTGGAGTAATGATGCTGAAAATTCAGCTTTGCATTACAGGAATAAATTACTTTGTCAAATATATTTAAATAGTACACAGTTATTTTAAATTGTAATATTTCACAATATTACTGTTTTTTACTGTATTTTAATTAAATAAATGTAGCCTTGGTGAGCAGACGAAACTTCTTTTAAAAACATTAAAAATCTTAGTGGTTCCAAACTTTTGGACTGTACTGTATATATATATTTATGATTAGGGTCATAAAAAGTATGAATTACCGTAATTATTAATAAAATAAAAATAATTATTATATATGTGTGTGTGTGTATATATATACAGTATATAAATATAAATATATATATATATATATATATATTTATGATTAGGGTCATAAAAAGTATGAATTACCGTAATTATTAATAATTACAGAGAAATGAAATGTAGTAGCCTATATTAAATAAGGCAATTTATGTATTAATAATTTATGGGGAAATGTGAATTCTCAGAATTGATTATATTTAGTTGGATTATATATTTTTTGTACATTAGTGTGTTTTTTATTCTGTTAATGTTTATGTTATGTCTATGTTATGTTATGTTTATGTCTGTTAATGTCTGCATTCTTTAAATGTCCTGTGCGATACACTGTTGGTTTAGTGTTTATGTGGGTAACACCAAAGACTATAGTGGTAACACTGATCTGTCCTTGTTAATGAGGTGATGAATGATGAATTTAAGTCATTATGTGGCATTTTCCCCTCTTTCATTATTATATCAATAGATTTTAAATGAACAGCTTACTGTAAAAAGTCCAATCCGGTTTAACATTTACTTACATTTTACAATTAGGATAGCCTACCTTTATTTAATGACATTTTAAGTTCTGGCAACCACATCTGCTAGTTTTCTATTTAATTCACTCCTTAAATATTTCGAATTATAACTAATTGCTTGTGTGTGTCCAGATTAGTGAGGCATTTACAGGCAGCAGCACAACAGTGACTCAGCGGTGTGATTTCTGCCTCTGGTCCACAGCTGACTGTGCTCTGCCGCTGAGCGCTTCATTGACAAGCACCACTGAGCGAAGCGGCGGCTGATGGCAATCACTGTCTGACATGACCTAGATACAGACCACAGCAGCACGATCCAATTAAGCACCCGCCCGCCCGCTGATGTCTGTACAGTTTGAAAGAAATCTCTCCACTTCGAAGAATAGTGTTTCTCTGTGTATACGAACGCAAACAACTGTGAAAAGGATTTATTTAAGCAAAACGAATAGGGGTGAGCGTATGAATTATGCAATTGGTTTCTGGCTGTCGAGTTTTCTCAAAGTTCTATGAGAAAAGAAATTGGGACGCAATCTGCCTGTTTTGTTATATGTAATAAACTGCTGAATAATTACATTAGGCTATAACATTGTTGACGTAGGCTACCAGTTACGGGTCGCGCTTGCAAAGGGCGTGAGTGGCGTACTGTTTCCATGGTTACCTCCTCAGACAAACTCGACTTGTTTGCTGGGATCTTGACTAACTTGTAAAAATAACTTTTATCGACGCTGAAAAGTTTGATACACTGTATATATATATATATATATATGACAAAAATACAACCCACCCTAACCCCATAATTCAAAACCTTACTAGCTAGGCTACATGCGCGCGTAAACTCACTAGTCCGGATGGGGGTTACGGGTGACGCAATATTTCAAGTCATTCAGCGTAAGCAACAGCGTAAAATCTGGCAGAATACACTTTATGAAACAATAGTCGTTACATAACATAACTGACTACAGGACTCCCACGTCATATTAGAAACCGCAACTCTGTTTTTTTAAGCATCGTTCACTCTAATGTGTGGTATTTGTAATATTCGACTAAATCTGGCTTTCATCCGATCTGTAACTCAGGCTCCCCCTTTATTTCCACACGAAGAGCTTGCCTCGGAGACACGGCCTCCTTAATTCTCCGCCGATGACATTCTCTGGCCGCCGCTCGAGAAATGAGAAAGAGAGAGACCGGGCGGGCGGCTGGCGAGCACGCGCTGCGGGTCTGCGCGCTCCTCTCCGCCGACTCTGGCGAATCCGGTCCGGTCACGCCCCTTCGCTCCTTTTAAGGTGTGACGACGGCTGATGACGTAAAGCGTGAGGTGTGTGCGTTGGAAAATGAACATCAGTGAATGAAAAAAGCGCTCTGGAAGTCACTCATTGCCCACAGAAACGGTGCCGGTTATGTAACTCTATTTCATGTGTACGGCAAGGAAGGCTAAAACCACTCGCGGTGTGTCTCGTCGCTGGAGATTCCTAGCAACTTTTCGGTTGAAGTCGGGTTCTCATTGCTGCCTCTGATTAGGTGAGTACAGCTGGTTGTTGCTTGGTTTAGTTTGTGAAATTAGAGCACACAAGAAGTGTGTCATTGTGTTAAAGGCGCCCGGTGCAAGCGCCCATAACGGGCTTACATGGTGCTACGGGGCGTTCAGTTAAAGTTGCAACAGATAGAAGTGTTTCATTAGCGAGAACTGTAAGTAAATTTGTCTTTTAGTAATAAATTCCTTTGATTTCTCTCTCTCTCTCTCTCTTTCTCTCTCTCTGTGATGTAGTAATTTTGTTTCTTAATTGATTAGGACAGGCTCTGGACTTTGTATTCTGTACATTTGAAATGACATATTCCAATAATGAAGATTGATACTGCGATATCTCTATGTGTCAGATGGAGGGCAGATTATGCCCTCCTTGAGTCTGCATATACATATTCATTCATTGACCGATGTGACGTCTCTCTCTGTGTTTTTAATGGAGGTCAAGAGGAACAGCAGGGTAAAATCTTGTCTAGTCTGTTTTCTTTTACAGCCGCGTATGGACTGAAGTCATATAAAGCTTTGTTTAAACGATGCCGATAAGCCAATTGAAAGTTTGAACGTAATAACCCTCAAAATAAAAGCACTTATGAAAAGATTGCAAGTTATGTAACACATGACTTGAGAATCATGAGCCGGTGGCAGTGACGTCATGCCCTGGATTTCGTTGAGAGGAATAAAAAGTTCACTGCTGACGATGTGTCCGCTGTAACTCGTTCAGTTTTTTTTTTTTCTTTAAACTTACTCGTCTCTGGTGATTGTTAATAATATTTGCTGTTAAAATGCCTTTTAATCTCTCTTTATTTGCTCATTTCATGTGTTGTTAATTTGTTCTAGAAAGTTAACAAATAGACACACGTTATAAATTATTTGAAATATTGATGACTTGTTGGATTGTGTTATGAAAGCTTTACTGTCTGTAGTTTGATACGTCGAGAGTTTTATATATAGGCTACATCGCGCGCAGCAGCCTCTCCGTGACGCGCATGAGCCACAGATGTCTATGCTTGGCAGAGCACGAGAGCAGCTGTCAGTCCTCAATTTAATTGTTTTAATTTTTTGTTCTGTGGTTGCCTGAGTGAAACTCATGTGACAAGTCATCAAAATAAACCATGAACAAATGGGTTTATTTTGTTGTACTTTGTTTATGTTTGATAATGTGTGGGAGTAAAGGAAGGCAGGGTTCAACACTTGAACAGCTGTTGCATTGAAAATCATCCTAATGTTTCTAATCGGTAGAGCTTAGCATTCTCCTCAGCATTGGAAAACAATGTAAGGCTCAAAAAGAAGTTTTTAGGCTGTTTTGTTATAGCTAGAAGCTTCTTTTTTTACCCCCACTGTTCATCTGGTCCCTGTTGAAGCTAAACAGAGTTGGGTCTGGTCAGTACCTGGATGGGAGATTTATGGGGAAACTAAAGCTGCTGCAGAAACAGGTATTAGTGAGGCCAGCAGATGGTGCTCACCCTGCACTCTATGTGAGTCCTAATTCCCTAATTTAGTGATTATGACACTATTATGTAAAAAGGCAAAATTCGTCAGATGAGATGAATTGTTAAAATAAAGTTCTGATTTTCTGTGGTCACAAAAATTTCCTGGCAGTTTCTTGAAAAAGAGAAGGGGTGTAAACCTGGTATGCTGGCCAGATCTGCCCATTGGCTGCCTAACCATCTCTATAGTCACTTTGTGTCCTCTCCACTGATAGCTGGTGTATGCTCTGGCACCCCATGGCTGCTGTCGCATCATCCAGGGATGTATTTCCCAAAGCCAACTACGGTTGCAACAGAGTTCAATGGAACTTGCAACCATAGTTGGCTAATAGTGCTTTTGGGAAACACACCCCTGGTTGATGCTGCACACTGCTACTGATTGCTCTGTAAAGTGATTTGGGAGTGAAAAGTGCTATAAATTAACAGAACAGAACAGTGGAGGGGGAAATATGGTCACAACATGGGGTGAATTCAAACCAGTTTGTCCTTCTGCACAGAGCACTAGTTGACCAATTATGTGTCTATTTCATTATCCAAGAGCTTTTTTTGGAACCAGGTGACAGCATGAAACAAGCATGTCTATGCTTTAGGCAACACTTATAATAGATTCAGATCTCCCTTGAACAAGAGTATCAGATCTATGATCAGATGTCCAATTAGATTAAAAACCTGTGCAGCTGGTTTCAAAGTTCTGAACTTTCACTTTTTCACTTTCATTTCCCCCCCCCTCAATAATTTCTCTGAATCATAATGGTCCTATTTACCAGATTGTTCCATCTCTTTACTGTCTATCAAGCCTAAAAAGAGCAAGAGATACTGAATGTTTCACTTAAAGTCAGCATGAAACGGAAGTTGCGATAGTCTTCTTCCCTATTGCCATGTATATCCGAGTGAAATGGCTTTTTGAACAAGAAAAGATGTAGAAGTTGATTTTGTACATCAGGAATTGATTTGAACTGTGTATTTGATCTGTCTGTAGAAAGAGACTGTGAGATAGGAGATTGAAAGAGAAAGAGCAATTAATTAGACATGTTAGTACTGATCATCAACCAGTGGTCACTTAATGTAATGAAGTGATATGCTAATTTATCTTCAAACATTTTGTAACTTTGCTGTGACGTATATTGTATTAGACTATTGTGTTAGTAAATTTCTTATTGGTCAAGAAAAGAATAGTTGTTTGCAGTCTTATAACTTTATATAGTGCACTATTTGAGGGAACAGCCATTTATAGTGGTGTCTAAACATAGTGGGCTTTATCAAGTGCTCTCCTTCAATCCCATAATGCACCTCACTAATGAGTGTACAACGGGTGTGTCTCATACGTTCTGAAAAGTGAAGCCACGGGCTCTTTGATCGCCCCCTGGAGGCTGGATGCAGTACAGGTCATAAACCCCGCCCTCTCAATGCAGTCGAATGAGACTTCAGTGAAAACTTAAAAATAAATTCTGCTTCAAATAAAACTTTCTGAAAGATGGTTTTGGTCATTTAAGGTAGTTGTTATCACGCTGATATATATTCAATTGTTCGTTTTTGTGATGATTTAGATTTTAGCTAGCAATTTGATGCTATAAAAACGGGGCGTGTCGTCGTGATTCGAAGTTGATTGACAGCTTGTCTGAGGACTGTCGGAGCTTCGAGGGGAGATTGAAGATGTATTAACTGTTAATTTTCGATTTCTTTGTTATTTAACACCAACAAAATGAGTTGTTCAGCAGTAAACTGTAGCCTACTAACTGACCTACAGGATCTGACGGATCACTGAACTTTTTTCTGTAACATTAAATGTGGGCGTTATAAGCTAATTAATAAATGATATTAGTTAAGATAATGTTAACCATGTCGGGAAAAAGCAGGTGATCGTTATCTGGCAGTTACTTATTATTTTTATGGGTATAAAATAATAATTAGCAGGACAAAACTAATGATAGCTTACTCTAATTACAGCAATCGATCTCCTGTAACGTTAGTTGAACTTGATTTAAAATGGCAGGACCGTTTCTGGCGATTTAGAGTTGTTTCTAGTGGCATATTATATTGATTTTATCTACTGAATTTGCTGTTTCAAAAATATTATTGCTCTAGAAACAGAATAGCCAATTATTTTATAGGTAGACTTTTAAATTGTGTATAATTTTTATAGTCTATTTAAAATACATGAATGATGACGCAGTCGTCTGGGCGGAAGTTTGATATCGCGACTCCGCCTCCGGCTCCACGACGATTCCTTCTGCGCATGCCCAGGCTCCAAACTTTTTTTTTTTTGACGTATTGCGTAACGTGTCAGCGCCCATTCATCAGCCCATTTTGGCTTCAGTTCAATACAATGGAAGGAAGCGGCGTCGCGTCGTCCATCTTTTTTTACAGTCTATGGTGTACAAATACCCATCCACTGCGTGCATCGAATGAATTCTGCATGGTGCTTCCAGAGCACTCATTGTCCGAATTCGCTCACTTGTTTTCATTCACTAATTTAGTGGACATTTATTATTAGTGGAGTAATGTAGGGAATTGTGAAGGAGGGTATAAGGGGCAATTTCGAATAAAGCCTCTGTGTGGTTCTTTTTCTTTTTTTTTCCCCAAAACTTCTAATTGTTAGTATTTTCTGGCTCTTGATTGGTTCAACTTGAGGTTGCCATTCACTGATTAGGCCATTCTTACCTCATCAGAATAATACAGGTGTATTTTGGATGGCTTCAGCATCTTGTAATATAGCTCGCTTTATCTCTTTTCTGTTCTATGAATGTGGTTCACTCGTTTTCTTTGTTCAGTCTTTTATATATGTTGTGCTGTGTGGGCAGTTAGACGTGCCCTGTTCTGCGCTAAATATTTCTGAATAAAGGTTCTCATTAGAAGAAAACGTACAGTGACTCACAAATAGACCAAAAATAAAAACCTCAGCGGAAACTTGGTGTGGTGGGTGCTGAGTGCATATGACAGGTACACCACTTCCGGTGTGAGTGTGTTAGGTAACAGATGACACAGTGGCCACTGCTGGGCTGTTACGGAGCTTTCGCACTGGGGAAACTGGGTTACTGGGGCACGTCCTGGAAGCTTCGCCCTAGCACGCAGGCAAGCAGATCATTGTGACTCGGCAGGCAGAAATGGCAGTGTGCCGCTGCTGCTGTGCCTGAGCACGTTAAGAGAAGCGCCGGCCCTTTAAGAGCTCTCGGAGCAGTGGTGAATGTTCAAATCCTGTGTCAGATCTACAGCTGTGAGAGCAGAGCATGCAGCTAAAAAACTGAGTAGACAGAAAAATTAAAAAAGACTCTGCAAGATAGCTGGAGAATGGGTACAATGAAAGGGAGAGAGTAAAAAATGATAGGGAAAACACTTGTATAAATGCAGATATGAGATGGAAGCCTCAAGCCTGTACAAAACATAATCAAAGCCTAAAACTTTAGTTGTGGCTTGTTTTAAACTATGGTCAAGATTTAGATTAAAGGGGTTTGGCTGACAAAAGAGTTTAGGAATTCTGCTGTATAGTTTAAATTGTAGAGTATTACACTAGCAACATCAAAGTTTGATTTTCAGGAAATAATATATTAATTATAAAATGTCTTGAACACAGTGTATATCACTTTGGCAAACACATAATTTTAAGTGTGTATTCACTATTAATGGAAATTTAAATGACAACGATCTCAATTTTCCCCCTAGTGGCAGGCAGTTGTGAAGAACTTTCAGTTTGTTTGTGAAGCCTCCCTGTGTCTGTACAAGGTGGATTTATAGTTAGACTGTAAACTTATAAAACTGTACCCTGTAAACAGATTGTAAAAGTTATTTTTTTATGCCTAGATGACTCAGTGTTGCTCAAAGACATAAGGTGAAGTGAGAGTGCTGTGAAGGCTTTTGATCTGAGGTTACAGAGTGTAAGATTGTTGGTTATGAACAACATTCAGTAAAACTGAATGTTGCTTCGGGTTCAACTCTTTTGTATGTGCTTCATTAAATATAGAGCTGATTTACTCGAGATGCCTTCAAAGGAGCTACCAAAGATGGGCATAACTGATCATATATGTAGACTGATATCTAAAAGTGTTTTTTATTTTTCTTCTTCGCACTAACATTCGAATATTAAAATTGAATAAAACGCCAACAATAAAAAAATAACTAGCTAGGTTAGCTAATTACCTTAGTCCATATGGCTGTCAGTTCATATTGCTGTTAACACTTTCTCCGACAAGCGATGCGATGAGATCTGTTTTCCTGTTTTTATTCACTATCTTGAACATTATATGTTATGTAGGTTTTTTTAGTAATAGAAAAATAGCAGTAAAAAATTAGAAGCATAGGTATAAAATATATAGTTTCCCACCAATGTATGTTTGTTGAATTCATGCCCACTGTCTCTCTGTGCCCTGAGGTTGCCCAAGTGGTTATATAAGTTTGACAGATGATTTCAGTGTGAATGATTTCTGCTTAAGGTTGTGAAACATAGTTTGAGGGCAGTACTGTTCTTGGATGGATTTTGTTGTTGTTGTTGTTCAAGGGATTTTACTACTGTCTTCTGAAAGACGTAAATGTGACCACAACACCGCAAAGCACGTGACTCTTTCATTTCTTTTATTGCATTTTACTATATTTTACTCAAATATTCTTTCTCTTACTCCTTTTAATCCAAAAAATGTGTTCCTTTTACCTTCTCGTTCCTTTTTTTCTTAGTCGTTTCTTCAGTGCTCCTTCCCTTTACTCTAATCAGTTAGTCAAGCTAATCAATTCCTCCATTCATGCTTCAGTCAGAAACACTTTGAGGCATCACTTACATTTCCTCTCTTTCTTTGATCTCACTCTCATTTACATCCTCTAACTCACTCATTCCCATTAGTAGTACATGCTAACCTTTGTCAAGAGGCAGGCACGAGGCTCTGAGCATGCCAGATTTTTGTGCTGTTGTGGGGAAAATATCTGCTGAATACTGCAGAATTAAACATGGTAAAATGAGAATACTACACTGATATTGTTAGCAAACTTAAAGGGTTAGTTCACCCAAAAATGAAAATTATGTCATTAATGACTCACCCTCATGAGTCACTGCGGAGTCGTGAACCCGGATTGACAACAGACCCGGAAGAGAATACAATGCTGAATAAAATTGTAGTTTTTGTTATTTTTGGACCAAAATGTATTTTCGATGCTTCAAAAACTTCTAACTAACCCACTGATGTCACATGGACTACTTTGATGATGTTTTTATTACCTTTCTGGACATGGACAGTATACCGTACATACATTTTCAATGGAGGGACAGAAAGCTCTCGGACTAAATCTAAAATATCTTAAACTGTGTTCTGAAGATGAACGGAGGTCTTACGGGTTTGGAACGACATGAGGGTGAGTCATTAAAGGTGCTAAAGAGGATGTTTTGTTTTATACATTTTTGCAATATTACTTGAAACTGTCTTTACTAACTGATAAAAGACTATTTATTAGGTGCACTGAAAGTAATAATATTAATATACATCATCTGTGCACGAGGTAGGGCCTTAAAAACATCAGCCAATCGTTTACGCGATCATCGCATAAACGATTGGCCCTCTGGCTTGTCAATCACTGCCATGACGTTCCTTGTGAGAGACGAGCACGGCTGCGCGCTCCAGTAACTTTCCACACTCCACAGGCGCCGCATACAATGTTTTTGTCCGGAGACAGGAGTAACAACTGCAGATGAGTTACCTGCGGTGAGTCCGACATAGTGAATCCACTAACACGATACAGAGAATGCCGGTGGTAAACACTCGTGTTCCAGCACTCGTGCACGAGTTTTGGGAGGCGTTCCCTCGAAAGGAGGGGGGGGGGGGGGGTTGTTCTTATGCATGCGCTCATTTCAAAAACTCAGTAACAGTCTTTGGTTTCTCAGTCGACGAAAAGATCCTCTTTATCACCTTTAATGACATAATTTTCATTTTTGGGTGAACTAACCCTTTAATAGCATATTTACGTCTGAAACGTTTTTATAAAGTGTCCGATACACACATACATTTAATAGCTGAATTTTTCCATTTAGGGATTGCTTGTAGTTTGCCATGTAGCTTCTGTAAACAGCCTTTTTGGGGTTTACCAACTAAATGACGCAAAGCCTGACTGAGAGTTTGATAAGAAATGATGAAATCTACAGTAGTTTAAGCCTGTGGCATTCTCTTCATTTTCAAAGAAAGAGCAAAGCAGCCTTAAACTGCGTTCAGATTCGCAGAGTTTCCTAGGGGATATTTTATTTGATAAAATCTGTTTGTTTAGAGTACCCTGCACATCATCAGACACAGACAACACACAGACAGCACAGATTAGTTTCAGGTATGATGACTAGGGATGTCCCAATCAAGTTTTTTTTTTTTTTGTGTCCCCGATCTGATCCAAGTCCTTCAATATTGAGCATTTGCTGATACTGAGTCCAGATCCGATACTTGTATATTTCTAGTGCTTAGTACACACTTCAAGTATATTAAAGTTATTAAAATTAATCCAGTACAGGGATGTACAGAGAGTTTCTCAGGGGAAGGGGCTCAAATGTAAAATCATTATTGTAAGTTAACAATTAAGTTAAAACGAACATCATTTAAATAGAAATCTTTTGTAACATTATAAATTTGTTTACTGTCGCTTTTGAGCAATTTAATGCATTCTTGCTGAATAAAAGTATTAATTAAGATAAATCTTACTGACCCCAATCTTTTGAATGGTAGTATACACTCCTTACAATTATGATTTCCAGTAAAAATGGCTGAATGGGGCACTGTTGGGTGATTGGAATATACCCTTAGTCTAAAACTCTTATTTTGAAGGTAGTCATTGCTATACTTAGACATTATCGTCTCTCTCTATTAGCGTAATAAATGAGACATGAAGGTTAAAAGCTGTTGCTGAATCTACTTTGAAAAAGCTGATTTACACAACCACCTCCAGCCATGATTATAAATTCTCTGATGAGAAGAAAGCTCATTGATAAAGTGCTCTGATGCAAGGCCAGAATCATGCTCAGAATACCTCTGTTGTGCCTCATTTGTTTTAGTATGCTTGTGTGTTTGACCCACATTTGTTATTTACAGTGATCATATCAAAGTGCAAAGCCACAGCAGGATGTGTCACGGATTTGGGATTAGGACACTACTACCACCATCAGCCACGTTAATATTTTGCATTACTCTCTTACTGTTGGACATGCATGCTTTTCTGTTCGCTGACAATGTTAAGTTTCAGTAAAAAAAACATGGGTGGTTATTTATCCAGATCTACTTGCTTGTGTATTGTTTAACTTTTTTATCAACATTCATCACTGGAATCATGGCCTGAATTACTGCCAACTCATTCAAAACGTGACTTCATGTTGCTTTACTATGTTTAAATGTCAATTTAGTGTATATTGTTTATGTATGTTTGCACTACGAGTTTGTAGCTCTGCCCAATGTCAGTGTCGCAGGGAAAAAGGGGCAAGGTGACGCACTCAATGGAAACATATTGTGATTATGTGAGAACTGCCTCCAGCAATTTTATTTAGCCATGAGTGGCATGTGCCAGAGAACTCTCTGGAAAGTCATTCAAGGTTTAAAGGATTCAAGGAACATTTGCAAAAGTCAACTCATGCAAGACTTTAAGCAAACCATAAACACAGATTATGGCAAAATTTCAAATGTACTAGATTCAAGTCGAAGAGTTTGTATAATACATTGTAATGCAGTTATGCAGAAACAGTTGGGAATATTTAATTCTGTCTGAAGCTGTAGAATTTGCCTGTCATTTTCTACGTAGAGAGATTTACAGTAATGATGAAATGATGAAATCACTCCGTTTCTCGCACAAAGCTGTCATATGTCTTTAGAAGAGCTGGGATATAGTGAATAAGCCATATGAACTACTAAAACTACTTTTCAAAAGTGTGGGTTCAGTAAGATTTATTTTGTTTTTGAAAAGTCTAAAATGTAACAGCCATCATTCTGGTCTTCAGAGTCACATGATTCTTCAGAAATCATTCAGATATGCTGATTTGGTGCTCAAGAAACTATTCTTATTACTATCAATATTGCTGCTTTATAATTCTTTGAAATATTTTTCATTATACTTTTTCATTTGGTAGATAGAAAGTTTGGTCACACTTTAGTTTAGGGTCCAATTCTCGCTTTTAACTAAATATTAACTACAACTTTTGCCTCAAACTAATTACCACTTATTAATAGTTAGTAAGGTAGTTGTTAAATTTAGGTATTGGGTAGGATTAAGGGTTGTATAGAAAATGGTCATGCAGAATAAGGCATTAATATGTGCTTTATAAGTACTAATAAACAGCCAATATCTTGTAATATGCATGCTAATAAGCAACTATAGTTAATAGTGAGAATTGGACCCTATACTAAGGTGTAAACGAAAGTTGAATAGAACAGTATTTATTTGAAATATATCTTTTGTAACAGCATAAATGTCTTTACTGTTACTTTTGATCAATTTAATGCGCTCTTTATGAATAAAAGTGTTAACACTTTTGAACACTAGTTTATGGTTCTTTTCTTTGGGGATGTGAGCGGCTGTAGATGGTGTCGAGCAGATAAGTCTCTCTGAGTACGGATTTCTGTCTGGCCGTAGAAGGTCTCGTGGGGCAGTGAGCAGCTGTACTGTAGCTTCATGAGTACGTTCAGTGAGTGGAAGTATGCTGCACATGACCGTAGAGAGAATGTCTGGTATTCATGTGGCTCTCTGTAACCTTCTAATGGTGACATACGCAATGTTCAGCGCATGATTATATAACCGCTTGTACAGACGTCATTCTCTGCTCAAATGCCTCTCTACACCCATCCCTGCTCCTTTCTAGGTATATGCTCTTTCTGTTTCTCTTTCCCTCTAGGTCTTTCTCATAACCCCCACCCCCCCTTTTCCCCAGCTTGTACGTTTTTCTGTATTTTATGTAATTTGCCTATGGGTGCATGATTAAGGTGCAAATTCATTTTCCCTCTCCTCTTTTTGTTCGTCTCCCTTCTTTAGATACAAGTGTGTCTGTGTGTTTATCTGTGTGCATGTGTGGGTTTGTTTGAGCTTGTTTCCTCAGATACTTTTGGAAAACCTTGATATAAAATGTGAAATCGTCAGAGTGATGCAGTGTGAGGCCGGATGGAGGCACACAGGAAGCCTTAAGGGGGTCATATCAGGGGAATCAAATGTTCATTGATGTTTTGAGATAGAATAGCTTTATGTGATTTATCTAAGTTCCTTCTCAGACCAAAAGGATGGTTTACTGAAATTAAACCTGCAAAAAATGTTGTGGAGACAGGGTGGATATGTCATGAAAAACTAAAAAAAAGAAAAAAGAATTAATTTAAGAGAGTTCTAAGTGGATAAATATAATATTAAAATATTATCAATTTAAGCAGACTGATCTCCAGCTGTGATTAAGTGCTGTATCTTATTACACTTAAAAAAAGCACTTACTGCAGAGGATTGAAAATGTATATGTGTGAGTGCATATAATGCATCCACATATATTATATTATATTATATTATATTATATTATATTATATTATATTATATTATATTATATTATATTATATTATATTATATATGTGTGTGTGTGTGTGTACAAGTCCATGCACCGAAGCGTATTTCTCGTATTTCTCCATGCACCGAAGCGTACCTCTTTTAATCCATGCATTTTCATCTTTTGGGCTTGAGTGGGGTCTTGTTCCTGTGTAAGCATGAGTGTTTATTTATCCAGGTTTCTAGGTTAGTCCTATTCTTACCACTGCTTAGAACATAAGAGTCTGTTCAGGTTAAAACTATTCCTGTCCATGCTGGGCTTAATTCCATTACAGTTCATCTGTTTGGTGGGGTGCTGGTTGTGTAGCATTGAGCTATTTTTGTTAAATTTTATGGCTGACTCATGAAAATTCTGCACCATCACCAATGTGTCCTTAAGCAAAACATTGTGTGAAAACTATTGTTTTTATGTGCATTAAGTGAATGCAGTACTGCCGATTAATTTAAAATATAATAAATGGATGTATAATTCTTATAAAAAATATTATTTTATGTTGGTCTTTGTCAGTTAAATAAAACAAGCTAACACTGCTATGCAGGAATTTTTTCTGTTATATTTTTAAGTTGCATTTTCTATATAATTTCTATATAATGTATTTTCAAAAGTTTGGGTTCTGTAAGATTTCTTAATATTTTTTTTTTCTATTTTAATATATTTTAAAATATTTTAAAATATTATTATAAAATCAATAACAAAAAAATATACAAACCCGATTCCAAAAAAGTTGGGACACTGTACAAATTGTGAATAAAAACAGAATGCAATGATGTGGAAGTTTCAAATTTCAATATTTTATTCAGAATACAACATAGATGACATATCAAATGTTTAAACTGAGAAAATGTATCACTGTGTGGCATCCCCTCTTCTTTTTATAACAGTCTGCAAACGTTTGGGGACTGAGGAGACAAGTTGCTCAAGTTTAGGAATAGGAATGTTGTCCCATTATTGTCTAATACAGGCTTCTAGTTGCTCAACTGTCTTAGGTCTTCTTTGTTGCATCTTCCTCTTTATGATGCGCCAAATGTTTTCTATGGGTGAAAGATCTGGACTGCAGGCTGGCCATTTCAGTACCCGGATCTTCTTCTACGCAGCCATGATGTTGTAATTGATGCAGTATGTGGTCTGGCATTGTCATGTTGGAAAATGCAAGGTCTTCCCTGAAAGAGACGACGTCTGGATGGGAGCATATGTTGTTCTAGAACTTGGATATACCTTTCAGCATTGATGGTGCCTTTCCAGATGTGTAAGCTGCCCATGCCACACGCACTCATGCAACCCCATACCATCAGAGATGCAGGCTTCTGAACTGAGCGCTGATAACAACTTGGGTTGTCCTTGTCCTCTTTAGTCCGGATGACATGGCATCCCAGTTTTCCAAAAAGAACTTCAAATTTTGATTCGTCTGACCACAGAACAGTTTTCCACTTTGCCACAGTCCATTTTAAATGAGCCTTGGCCCAGAGAAAACGCCTGTGCTTCTGGATCATGTTTAGATATGGTTTCTTTTTTGACCTATAGAGTTTAAGCCGGCAACGGCGAATGGCACAGTGGATTGTGTTCACTGACAATGTTTTCTGGAAGTATTCCTGAGCCCATGTTGTGATTTCCATTACAGTAGCATTCCTGTATGTGATGCAGTGCCGTCTAAGGGCACGAAGATCACGGGCATCCAGTATGGTTTTCCGGCCTTGACCCTTACGCACAGAGATTGTTCCAGATTCTCTGAATCTTTGGATGATATTATGCACTGTAGATGATGATAACTTCAAACTCTTTGCAATTTGTCTCTGAGAAACTCCTTTCTGATATTGCTCCACTATTTTTCACCGCAGCATTGGGGGAATTGGTGATCCTCTGCCCATCTTGACTTCTGAGAGACACTGCCACTCTGAGAGGCTCTTTTTATACCCAATCATGTTGCCAATTGACCTAATAAGTTGCAAATTGGTCCTCCAGCTGTTCCTTATATGTGCATTAAACTTTTCCGGCCTCTTATTGCTACCTGTCCCAACTTTTTTGGAATGTGTAGCTTTCATGAAATCCAAAATGAGCCAATATTTGGCATGACATTTCAAAATGTCTCACTTTCAACATTTGATATGTTATCTATATTCTATTATGAATAAAATATAAGTTTATGAGATTTGTAAATTATTGCATTCCTTTTTTATTCACAATTTGTACAGTGTCCTAACTTTTTTTGGAATCGGGTTTGTATATATTATTTATTTTTAGAGTGTTCATCAGTCATTACTTCAGTTTTCAGAGTCACATGATCCTTCAGAAATCATTCTAATATGCTGATTTGGTGCTCAAGAAAAATTTCTTATGATTATCAGTGTTGAAAACGGTTGTATTGCTTAATATTTTGTGTAAACCATGATGCATTTCTTTTTTCAGGATTCAAGTTAAAGAATAGAAGTCTTTACTGTTAATTTCTTTCAAAAAACAAAAACAAACTTTGAAAGCTAGTCTACATCTTATTTAAAATGTTAATATGTGGTGCAGTGTATCTCAAGCTGTATCAGTATTAAAGCAGTGAACAAGGCATTTAATACAATCATTTTTAACACCAAATGAAGAGTGGAATTTTAATAATAATAATAATAATAAGTTTTATTTATATAGCGCCTTTCCAGAGCTCAAGGACGCTTTACAGTGTACAATTAACAAGGAAGAGATAATACGAGTAGACAATGATGAGAAACAATAATGGACAGGGAAGTATACAGAAAAATAGAGTCAAGTACAAAAATACAAAACAGGACTTAAGAGATGTAACATAACATTCGGAGAATATTAATAATAATGCAGAGCAATCAATTAATCAAATTATGAGATATAACATTCAGAAAACAGGTGAGTTTTGAGTAATGATTTAAATTCAGAGATATTATTAACACAACAAAGTGAGCTGGGGAAAGTATTCCAGAGTTTGGGTGCGATAGTACTGAATGATCTGCCCCCCATTGAAGAGAGGCGATGCCGAGGGACAACAAGAAGGCCAGAGTCAGAGGAACGTAGTGAGTGAGTCGGAGTGTAGGGGACGAGCATATTACAAAGATAAGGGGGAGCCAAGCCATGCAGAGATTTAAAAGTGAGCAGGAGAATTTTGAATTTAATACGGTAGGCAGCTGGAAGCCAGTGGAGATCATACAAAATTGGGGTGATGTGAGCAGAACGCTTGGTATGGGTGAGTATTCTAGCAGCAGAGTTTTTGTGATATAACAATGCAAAACACATTTATTATGTCTGCTAAATTGCATTTATTTACTGTTAACAGCTTTTATTGTTTGATAACCTGTCTTCTCATCATATGCTATCATTAATTATCATGTGATGTCACGAAAATGGGAATAAATGTATAAATATATAATGTATATATACTCAGCAAAAAAAGAAACGTCCTCTGACTTTCAACTGTTTTTACTTTCAGTAAACTTAATGTGTAAATATTTGTATGAACAGCTGATCAGCTGTCCTTCCTGTCTCCCTGTAGCGCTGTCTCAGGCGTCTCACAGTGCGGACATGGCAATTTATTGCCCTATAGCCACATCAGCAGTCCTCATGCCTCCCTGCAGCATGCCTAATGCACGTTCACGCAGATGAGCAGGGACCCTGGGCATCTTTCTTTGGGTGTTTTTCACAGTCGGTAGACAAGTCTCTTTAGTGTCCTGCGTTTTTAGAACTGTGACCTTAAATGCCTACTTTTTGTAAGCTGTTAAGGTCTTAACGACCATTCCAGAGGTGCATGTTAATTAATTGATTATGGTTAATTGAACATGCATGGAAAACATTGTTTAAACCCTTTACAATGAAGATCTGTAAAGTTATTTGGATTTTTACAACATTATTGTTGAAATGCAGAGTCCTGAAAAAAGGGACGTTTCTTTTTTTGCTGAGTATATAATATAAAGTTTTGGAGTAATAACTATGGAAGCTCGTTTCCGCCGTTTAATAAAAAAAAACAAAAAACAAAATCAGACAATTCTGAGTTATAAAGTCAAAATTGCATGATATAAACTTGCAATTGTGTGTTAATGAATCTACAGATATGCTATTTACAAGTGTACATTTTATGATGTAATTTATAGATTACAATTTTAGATGTTATGTATGTATAGTTATTATACACAATGTGTAGTTCTGTTCCTGTGGCTACTGTTCTGGTGCTCTGTGCTCTGTAGTGCTGGCCAGAGGGTTCAAACAGTTCAAAGAGAGAGTGGGCTGGGTGTGTGAGGTCCAAAACTTCTTATTTGTGAAATTTACTATAGCAATTACTGAGGGAAAGCTGTTTCAAGGTGAACCCTATACAGCATTTTTTCCCCCAATGAATGATATGTACATTTTACTTTACAACTGGCCTTTACCTGTCAAGAGATGCAGTCAAAGAGGCTGAAATGAGGCTGAGAAACAAAACATTGATTTGAGCATGTAGCTTCTGGCATAAGATGCATGATGGTCATGGAGGAGGTGCAAACAGGCATGGAGAGGATAGGGCAGCAAGATTCATGGACTAAATGGAAACAGGTGTCAGACCGGAAGAGCAATTGGTCTGATTTTCAGAGAGTGGACATCCAGGACATGAAATGACCAGGTTGGTACCATGACCGGGTTCTGAGGGTGATAACTGAAGCCAAGACCCAAAAAAGAGCACCTACAATACAAGAACCATCCATGTCATCAGACCAATGGAGAAGCCACAGCTAAAAGACAGGCAGCCGAAGGTGGATCTTGGGAGGCAGATCATATTTCCAAACAGAGACCTTTCATAGGCCTATCATTGTCTTGGAAACATCAGAGCAAGTGGTCATGCTAGAATTGACATCCTTGGGTCAAAATCAAATCAAGCAAACCAATGAAAGGACGAGAGACAGATGTTCTGAGCATGTAGGCCTACTTGTGGACTCATGTTCAGGTTGTAAGGCGGCACAGAAAACAGTCATTTTTTTGAAGGAGTTATAGTTCAGAAGAATAAAGGGCAACCAAACAGCCCTGTTTAACACTGTCCTGTAAGGGACCACGCCATTACTCAAACAGCATCATGTGAAAGCAGTTACTAAAACACAAAATAGTGACTGATGTGGGAAAAGATTTTGTGGTCAGATAAGACCACATCTTTCAGAGAACCTAATATAACCACCACCTCACAGAGTGGCATACCACAGAGAATGATAGTATAGTGGCTGGTAAACTTGGAGTCTGAAAATACAGTAGAAAGAAAAAAAATGGGTGATTGCAAAATAAATGGAAATACAGGAGAACCTGATTCAGTTGGATACAAAACTGAAACTTAGAAGTTAGTTTCAACTGTGCTTTGAAAAATGTCATTCTGACATGGACAACCTGCTGCTAGCAGGATTTTTGTCTGCTGGACAATTTTTCTTGCCCTGACATTTATACTGCCCTCTCCACACACTGTAAGAATACTAAATGTATTATTTTTTTAAAATTATTTTATTCTTTACATATTGTTTTCCTTAACATTTTTACATAGAACACTTATAACTTATGTAGATCATTAGTTTAAAAAAATAGTAAGAAATTGAAAACTCTGAATATTTTAAATAATGATACATTATTTGGCATTTTAATAAGTATTTAAATGAATGGTGCTTTGAAATAAAAACATCATGGAGGGCAAAATAAAAGTAACCCTTACCAACTTTACAGTTGTATTTCATGTTTTCATGCTATAGGCTTTATCTGTGTGTTAGGGCTTTGTGTGGATACAGCAATGCATTGTGGGATATCTGACAGTTTGATCTCCCAATCTGTGTTCAGCAAGCTTGGGGTGTGGCTTCAGCGCTAGAGATTCAGATCTGGACTTCAGTTTAGTGGTTTGTTGAATTGGCTATTGACTAATATTAGCTGGCATATATTCATTTTTCCAATATAACATTTTCCAGCGTTTCTGTTTCCAAGCAGCCTTATGCAAATGTATGCCTGCACAAAAATTTAGAGGGGGATTTAAGTTTGTTGGTGTGGGTGTAATTTTTTTTCAGTTTAAGACTGCACTGTGCAGCTCATTATTACCAATGATGTCATAGCTCATGACTCACTCTGACTGTATTGTCTTGTTTGTTTTCCTGTTTGCTAAAAGGCCAAGAACAGCCGTAGGCCCTCCGTGTCAGCTTACAGATATCCCAAAAATTAAGCGCATAAATAAACGTCACTTCGGCTATGCTGATGTGGGTTCAGTGATGTCATGCTGACGTCATAGATCATGTTCTCAATACAAGTCTTTGTTGCTGTTATGCAAAACTTAGATTATCCTATAGCCTGTGTGTATGTGTGTGTGATTTTGATTTTGTATGTGTTCCAGCATAAATAATCAGTTTTTTGCTCTTGTTGCATGCAGTTACAATCTTTCTCTCTGTGTCTGTGTCTGCATCTCCCTCTCTCTTTCTCATTGCATTTTGCAGTACTGTACTGTGGGGATTGTTTAAGTGGTTAATATTAATGAAATCTAATGAAAGTTTTGAATGTACAAGTAAATTATTTATGCTATGTTGGTGCTCACAGGAGAGATTGATGGTTCTTTAATTATAGACTAATGAGAGGAGACCACAACAGTCATTACACTAAAAACATCAGAGCATTAGCCAAAGGGCCTTTTAACTACAAGTTTGATAAATTAATGCAGCCTGCATCATATCAAATATTAAGATGGTTTGGTATGTTATTAAATGGACAATTAAAAAGCAGTGTTTTCTGCTTTTGAAAATGTTGAAAGATAAACTCATTCCTGGAAATAAGTCAAGCTGCAAATAATTCCATCAGTAGCTCATGAGCAGCCATAGTCAAGTAATCAACTCAGGTTACATTTCAAAATGTCCCTCTGACGAAATACGTAATGTGTTAAAATACAATGGTGTGCCTGTGTGTGTGTGTGTAGTGGGGTTCAAAAGACCATATGTGACCCTGGACCACAAAACCAGTCATAAGTCACATGGATATATTTTTAGCAATAGCAAACAATACATTGTATGGGTCAAAATTATCGATTTTTCTTTTATGCCAAAAATCATAGGATATTAAGTAAAAATCATGTTCCATGAAAATATTTTGTAAACTTTTCTACTGTAAAAATATCAAAAATGTATTTTTGTAAGTGGCTATGCATTGCTAAGGACTTCATTTGGACAACGTTAAAGGCAATGTTCTCAATATTTAGATTTTTTTGCACCCTTAGATTCCAGATTTTAAGAAAATATTGTCCTATCCTAACAAACCGTACATCAATGGAAAGCTTACTTATTCAGCTTTCAGATGATGTATAAATCTCAGTTTTAAAAAACTGACCCTTGACTGGTTTTGTGGTCCAGGGTCACATATTTAAAAACTACACTGTAAAAAATCGTTTTTGCAGGGGGAAAAAAGCTGGCAGCTGTGGTTGTTAGAATAAAATGTAAACATATTTACAGAACAACCTGTACAATTTATAGTTTTTTACATTTACAGTAATCCAACAACCCTTTTCTGCTGAATTAGCAATTCCATGTTGCTACTTAAATCTGTTTTGTACTTTTAGGATTTACCCACATCCACCATAATAACACTGGTGGAGAGCCACTTGATGAATCAAAGCTCATCACAAATAGGGTGGTGCAAGGACGACGCATTTTTGTAGGCCAACCCAAAAGTTAGCATCACTCTGGTTCCCTTGACAAAAACCTAATAGGATTTTTCCATTGGCTTTTGGATTATTGCAGAAAATAAGGTCTGTGAATAACCAAAGCTTATGATTCTTACATGTTTTGTTCATCGTGATAATCTTTACAAATGAACAAAACTTGTATAAATTTTTAAGGGTAAATACAATCGGCTGTAAAATTTACTGTAAATTTATACGAAATGTAAAGTATCTATTACCATTTTTCTTGGTATAGTACGGGAACTTACTGTTAACCATTTGACAGGTTTTTACTGTTGCATTTTTACAGTCTTTTACAGCTAAAATTACGACAATTTTTTACAGTGTTTTCCATTTAAATTCATTCAATCATTTAGGATTTTGAACATTTTTAAATAAAAAAAAAATCAGATAAATGAATTAGAAATATTTGAGACCAAGGTCACTAATCAGATAATACAATTTATGAAACTGATCATGTGAACTCCTTTACACAAAAGGTCAGATTTTCTTCCACTGAAGCACAAGATGCTCTTTGGATCATCTCAAATCATGCTGGAGAACATGACCAGGTTTTACACAAACTTGTTGATGCAGCTTAAGTTGTGCTAACTAAAAGGGGCTTGTACCAAATACATACCAAAAGACATTCTAAAAATTAATGTACATTTTATGAAAAGTTTTCAGTTAAATTGTTATGCTGGTTATATAATTTATAATGAAAAATTTTGTATTAGAAAAATGCAGAATGGAATAATTTCCCCAGAATTTAAACACTGTATTTGTATATGTTCTTGTTGGAATGAATGCATGTAAAGCATATTCAATTCAATTCAATTCAATTCAATTCACATTTATTTGTATAGCACTTTTCACAATACATATCATTTCAAAGCAGCTTTACAGAAAACACATCAACATTACAATATAAAGTGATCTGTTATCAGAGGTTACTGTGTTCAAGTTATGTAATGTTATTTCAGAGATATACATACATAAAAATGCAGTTAGCTAACAATCTATTAATTTAAATAATGTATTAATGTATTGACAGTCGTCTCTTGAATCTGTTGTTTCAATACATGTGTATATGTATATATACATGTATACCTTTTACATTTCAACTTGCATTTTGAAGTCATTACATAAACCTGCTTTTCAAGTTATTTCCATTATGCTGAAAAATTAATATGACTGGATGGTAAATAAAGGAATTTCTAGAAAAAATATCACTTTCATTTTATTATTATTATTATTATTATTATTATTATTATTTAAATATTAAAACAAAGCAGAGCTTCATATTAAAATACTTCATGTATTTAATATAGAATTAATTTTCCAGAAATAAGAACAATATGGTTGATCATTGTGGTTTTGCTCCAGAATGAATAGACTTCACAGCAGAGAATCAAACTCTTACTAAACCCACCCTCCCATTTTCTCTCTCTCTCTCTCTCTCTCTCTCTCTCTCATGTTGCCTGTATAATTAAGTGATCACTGTTCTGTTTGATATAAAGTAGCTCACTGTTAAATTAAAAACAGGCCATTTTAATTATAGTCTCTCTTCCCTTAATTAGTTTGTGTTTTTCTCTCTTAACTCAGTATAATAGACCCCTTACTCTTACCCTCTCTTTTTCTTTCTGCCTCTCTTTATTCTCTTTTCCACACATAAGCACACAAACACTTATGAACGGACCCTTTTACTTGATCTAATGTGAGATGATTAGCTTTTTTTCATTTAGCTGGGTCAAATCACATTAAGATAATTACAATTATAAAAGAACAATGTGGTTTTACTACAGCAGCACAGTAGTAATTGCAACACACAACGACATACAAGCATAAAGGACCGGAGCCCAGAACAGCCCATATGTTATGATGACAGTGCTCAGTGAATAAAAAGAAAGATAGATGGATGGATGGATAGACTGAAGGATGGGGCTTTGGTATATGTGAATAGATGGAGAAAGAGAGAGCAGCAATTATCTCAGCTCAGAGAGTAAGATGGCCTCCTGTGAAATGATCATACTGTTTAGAGGTGTATTTCTGGCTGTGGTGTTTTAAATGTCTACAAGACTTTCCTGTCCTCCGAGATTGAAGAAAACTGCTGCTTTACTTTAGGTGACCTACATAATCTTGTGTAAGGCTCAACAATAGAAGCAGGGAGGTTAAACTCATCCTTACTGACTGAATCCAGTGGGATTGATCACTATATCTAATGCTAATGCATATCGAAGGTTTAAAACTGGATGCACACTGTACGATTTATAATAGTCCTTTACAACTGTTGCTTGACTGAGACCGCAGTAAGCCATGTCACACTGTAGGATCTCAGTTGTCTTTAATGTCAGACTGTACGGCAGACAAGACGCATTAAAAAAGGATGCAATCAAGAAGACTTGTCTAGAATTTTGCATCTGTAGTGATTTATGGTCTAAAATAATAATAAATTTGGTATTAATATTAATATTGAGTTTTTGGTCACACATCACCTAAAGTGAGTGTGAAAGTGTCAGACGATTCCTCCCTATTATGGGGCTCCAGCCAAGGAATTTCACCTTGACAGTAAAGAACAAACATGGAAGATTAGAATGATATAAATTGGAGGAAGTTTGTCATCTGATAAATCTGAAGGATTTGTGACCTATTGTTAACTTGTAGTGCCTCTTACTATATTATCAACACAAGGAAGACACAAGTGTAATAAAAGGATTTTATTAACAAAAGGATAGACAAGAGTAACTAACAACTATTGAATGGATAAATTGCAAAAAGATTGATAAATGCAAGTGTATGAGCTGGATGTTGCTATGGCAGTTACAAGTTACCTTATGGAAAAATAAGCTCTAGTTTCTCTAGAATCAATACAACCCAAACCAAATTCTGAATTCAACAAATAAATCGAGAGCTTTATTTGCTGATATCAGGTATGCAAAATCTAATGCAAATCATATACTGACAATATACACTAATGTCAAGGTCTCTGGAGAGGTTTGGTAAAGTGATATTTATGCTTGGTCTTGCTGAATCCGTGGGTGACATCTCCATCTATTGAGTTGGCCAGCTTTGCAGTTGGAAGAAAGGAGTTGGAATCAGTTTCACAACCTTGAACACAATGTACTTGAACGTTGAACTCCTGAAGCACAGAGAAGGTCCTTTTCCTGGAACACACAGAGGAAGAAGCCTTGAAGACAGAAGTTCTGATGTGTGTGCAGATGATCCTTATTCTCTGGAACATGCAAATGGAAGGATCTTGATTTTAAAGTCAGTGCAGATCCGAGCAGTCTGGAACACGCAGATCTGGAGGATGTCTGATGAGAGGATTTTGAAGTTGGTGCAGAAGATATTTTGAAGATGGGGGCTAAGCTTCTTGTCGTTGTCTCCATTGCAGTTTTCAAACTCCACAAATTCACTTCTTGCTGAACTTCCTTGTTTCTCTCTTTAGAGCTTCAGAGTATTGAGCGAGCAACTCCGTAAAGTTTTTCCTATGCATAATTCACTTTCCAAACCAATTTCAGATTAACTTAGGCACTGTGCTGAAAACATAGTCCAAACGTCATTGGGTTATGCATTCATGTACAGTGCATCTGGAAAGTATTCACAGTGCTTCACTTTTTCCACATTTTGTTATGTTACAGCCTTATTCCAAAATGGATTAAATTCATTATTTTTCTTATTTTTCTACAAACAATACCCCATAATGACAACGTGAAAGAAGTTTGTTTGAAATCTTTGCAAATTTATTTAAAAAAAACAAAAAAAAACAAAACAAAACGAAAAAAATCACATGTACATAAGTGTTCGCAGCCTTTGCTCAGTACTTTTTTGAAGCACCTTTGGCACCAATTACAGCCTCAAGTCTTTTTGAGTATGATGCTACAAGCTTGGCACACCTATTTTTGGGTAGTTTCTCCCATTCGTCTTTGCAGGACCTCTCAAGCTCCATCAGGTTGGATGGGGAACGTCGGTGCACAGCCATTTTCAGATCTCTCCAAAGTTCAAGTCTGGGCTCTGGATGGGCCACTCAAGGACATTTACAGAGTTGTCCCATAGCCACTCCTTTGTTATCTTGGCTGTGTGCTTAGGGTCGTTGTCCTGTTGGAAGATGAACCTTCGCCCCAGTCTGAGGTCCAGAGCTCTCTGGAGCAGGTTTTCATCAAGGATGTCTCTGTACATTTCTGCATTCATCTTTCCCTCAATCCTGACTACTCTCCCATTTGCTGCCACTGAAAAACATCCCCACAGCATGATCCTGCCACCACCATGCTTCATTGTAGGGATGATATTGGCCAGGTGATCAGCGGTGCCTGGTTTCCTCCAGACATGACACTTGCTATTCAGGCCAAAGAGTTCAATCTTTGAACAGACCAGATTGTTGCAGGGTTGGCAGCCAGGCCTCCTCCGCACTACATACAATGGCGGTGCTTCAAGTTTATCAGGCCAAGCTTCTCCACGACATGGACGAGTCTGGACCTGACCCTGCTATGTTTAAGGAGCTGTGCAGCACTATGGCCAGTCTAGTGGTGCTGGCATGCCACTTGTGTATTAATCTCACTGAGATTAAAAATGCTGACAGGACGATGCTTCTAGACTCCCCCATCTATCTGTCGGGCTTGATTGCCTCCGTGGTGGATGGCTTCGCGGAGCGCTGCATCACGGCCCAGAAGTCATTGCAGGCTATGCGTCACTTCCTGCCGAAAAGAGCCAGTCCCTCCACTGCCTCCAGTCACTCCAAGACAGCCCATTCGATTCCGCAGCGACCCAGACCAGCCTCAGCGCCGTTTAGCCCCAGCTGAAAGCCAGCCCGAAGTCAAGCCACATCTCCGCCCACCCGTTTCCGAAGTGTCAAGGACCTCCCGCCAATCTAGAGCTGGACCCTGTGCAGTCCTGATGGAGGAAAGGGTTAAGTCAGGCTTTTACTTCCTTGTCCCCACGAAGGATGGCAGCCTCAGGTCCATCCTCAATCTGAGATGTCTGAATCATGCTCTCATTGGACGGCCTTTCAGAATATTAACTGTGAAACAAATCCTCATACAAATTCGCCCCGGGATTGGTTTATATCAGTGGATCTGAAAGGCACCTACTTTCATAGCCAGATAGCCCCCATCACACACTTGAAATTTGTGTTTGAGGGTATGGCGTACCAATATACAGTCCTTCCATTTGGACTCTAGCTCTGCATACTTTTATGAAGTGTGTAGACGTGGCTCTCTCCCCTCTGAGACAGACGGGAATCTGCATACTGAACTACCTCGACTGATTGGCTGCTTATAGCCCAATCAGAATAGGAGCTATGCGCCCACAGATCCCTGTTCCTCAGTCATCTAAAAAACCTGGGCTTCATGGTCACTTTGGCAAGAGTTTGCTGATCTCCAGCCAACAAATTTCTTTCCTGGGAGTGGTCATCGACTCAACTCGAATGCAGGCTTGGCTCTCACATGTGCGCTTCCTGAAAATCAGGAGCATGGCGGCCTCAATCAAGGTGGGGTCTCTTCTCCCCCTCAAGAGGTTTCAGAAGCTGTTGGGCCTCATGGCAGCAACTTCCTTGATCATTCCGCTGGGCTTGGTTTCCAGGTGGAAAGTGGTCATGACAGAAGCCTCCAAGACGGGCTGGGACACCCTGTCCAATAGCAGAATAGCCTTCGGCTCGTGGGCGACTCCTATGTCGAGTTAGCACATCAACCGCCTAGAAATGATGGCGGTGATTCTGGCCTTCAAGGAGTTCCAGATGGAACTCGGGGATCATCACATCCAGGTCTGCTTGGACAACAGGACGGTGGTTGCATTTATAAACCACCAAGGATGTCTCAGGTCTGCACAGACTTGCAAACAGTCTTGTCTTCTCCTATGGACACAGAAGAACGTCCGCTCAGTGAGGACAGTTCACGTGCTGGGCTCCTCAAACGTAGGGGTTGACCTGGGGTTTAGGGCCCACTCCACTAGAGGTACTCTAGTGAAGTGGGCCCACTCCTCTCCTCCACTCCTCTTGGGCGTGGTCCAGCAGAATCTCTATTACGGATATCTGTGCGGCGGCCGGCTGGACTTCGTCGTCCACTTTCATCAGATTTTACAACCTGGACATCCCTGCTCTTCAGGCACGGGTTAAAATAGCATTTTTAGATTTGTTTGTCCATATAAAGTGCTCAAACAGTTGATTACTTGTGGTAAAACTTTATTAACTAGATTCTAGCCCTAGCATAATTATGTGGTGTAAAGAAACTGGAGAGCTCCCCAGAACTCATTTTTGTTAACTTGATATGATCAATAAGCCATGGCAACATATGTTTTTACATTACTTTAACTCAAAAATAAGCAATTTCAGCTTTCAGCTTAGTTCACTTTAAAATGAAAATTACCCCAAGCTTTACTCACCCTCAAGCCTGTCAGGGCAGCTGTCAGGGGATACATCCCGTGCTGGTCCAAGTGTTCACCTAATACCTCTGGGGGACCTGGTCCATCACAGTCTTAGGACTGGAGGCAGGGCCAGAGGCTGAGCATGGCCACTTGTGCTCCTCCTCCCGGGAAGAGTAGAGCTCAGAGGAGGCGGGATGCTAGGAGGAAGTAATTGAAGGAAGTGATTTGGTAAACAAGACTGAAATGCAGAGGAGAAGTAACATTCCTCCTCTGTAACAAACAAGAGAGGTTTTTAGCAAGCACCTACATTAAGCTCTGAGGCTGGACTAATGACATAAATGGCATACTTAATTTATTTTACGACCCACATTATGATAGATCTGGTACAGGGCTTGAGAGTAGAGCCATGAATTGCTTGTTGCTAGGTCAATACTAGGGTTAGTGCTAATCTAAATTAGAATGGGCTATAGCAGGGCTTAGATGAGAGTATTGAGCTGCCTCCCCCAAAAGGGGTCTTTAAGTAGGATGGCTCCCCGGTGGCTCCTCTGACATCTAGTTGATGACATCTATTGCTAGCACCCTCTTATACCCACGATCTCTCCAGAAGTGACATAATGGACTGTTGTCGACCAATGAATTTGTTGTGTGTATACATGTGCTTTAGACACCTGTCACATTGATGCCATTCCCCATAGCCTCGATTCAGGTGCAGTGTCTTGTTGCTTTTCTCAGGGAACCATGGTTACAGTCGTAACCCATTTTTTTTTAATACAGTGTCTGAGAGAGATACAAAGATCCACAGAGAGACTACAATAGAATGAGCCACAGAAACTGAAATTGTCAGCATTTCTGATGTGTCTCTGACGTTTATGAGGATTGAGTACTGTCAGGCTGTTTAGGATGGAATGGCTGGTATCAGGAAGAAAGTGTTTGCAGTGGGTTATTAAATAACTGCTAAAATGAATCTAACTCTAATTTGTGTCACAGACTTGTAAACAAACCATGGTCTTAAGCAGAATGCTGCAGGTCACAAATAACAATATTTGACCAATACTAGTGCATTTGGGTGATTACCTGTTGCTTGATATAATCAAAACTCGTTTAAAATTGCTGATCAAACCATAAGAAGGAACAAAACTGTACAGTGCAAATATATACAATATCTGAAGAGAAGTATGTTTAGTCCTATAAAGGGAGCATCTGATGATTGAGTTTTGAATTCCTTATGAACAAATCACTTGACCTTTTATTGGTTTGCCACAGAAACATGTAGGCTGTGTGTGCTTACTGCCTACTATCTCTCTCTCTCTCTCTCTCACACTCACATTTACACACACGCACACACACACACACACACACACACACACACACACACACACACACACACACACACACACACACACACACACACACACACACCCTTGACACATATATGCTGTTTGATTCTAATGAGGAAGTTCTTGTTATTATTTCCTGAACTTGTGAATGTTGTTTGCTATGTTGTTTAAATTCTCTTCCTCTCCCTTTTTCTTTTTTTCCCTCTCTCTCCCTCCATCTCTCTCTCTCTCTCTCTCTCTCTCAGTTCTTCCCTCACGCTCGTGCTAGTGTTCCACTGACCCATATTTCTCTGGTAGTTCTTTAAAGATACAGAACTGCAGACTGCCTCCAAACCAAAGTAGCACTGACATAAAAAACAGTGACAAAGCAAAACATAAAAGAAATTACGGAGAGAAAAAACAAGAAAAGAAACAAATAAGGGGAAAGAAAGAAGAAAATAAGGAGCGAGAGAGAAGAAATGTTTTTTGTTGATCTTATTATATACCCAATGACTCATTGCATGATGAATCTAAGACTCCCTCCTTTAAGAGTTATCATCAGACTTTAATTAGTCCATTAATTTTGGTTTTATTATAATTAGCAGAGTTTTTCAGCTATTTTTGCATGATATGGCAAGCAACTAAAGCCATTAAAATGTTAAAAATAATGCAGCGCAATTAAATCTATCTGATGAGTTCAGTAAAAATGCACCGAGCTGGTAAAGACACACAGCTGATGTGTTTGAGAGGTTTATCTGCTCTTCTGCCCAGCAGCCATGTTGGACGGAGGGGCTGATGGAGGATTCTGTGTTTGCCATGGCAACTGATATTGGTCCTGAGACTGTGCTTTCCAACATCTCACATAATTTCTGCTTTAACTCATTTAGTGGATTTAAAAGGGGTCCTCTATAAAATATGTGTTTGTTAACATATGTTTGTGTTGACAGATTTAGGCATGTTTTATCCTATAAAAAGAGTCAATTTATTATCTAAAGTGTCACTTTATTTTATTATAAGCATCAGTTAACTTTGTCATCATTATTTCAGCTCTACCAACTCTTCTGCAACAGACCCAGTTTCACCTTTTGCTGCATCAGTGGAATCTTTTGAGGAAACTATACCTCTAAAATAGTGCAGAATAGTTTCAAATGTGCCTCCAAAAGGTAGCTCAGCATGTAAATTTGAGCATTACCCTGCAGTCACTTCCACCAGCCACCATGGTGACTGTTGAATTGTCATTGACTTTAATATAGATGGGTTGCATTATGCTGTACACATTTTTTTTCCTGTCTAATTTGTGATTCTTTGAACTACTTGAAATAGTCACTTTTTCCACACCAAGTGCACTGCATAGGCTATATCTCTCCCATCCTGTTTACTATGCTTAAGTTGTCTGTTTCATTACATATTGTCTAAAATACTTTTTTTAAACATCAAAGCTCTTCATGGTCTTGTAAAGAAACCTTTAAGTTTTAGAAAGGCACTAAATAAAACATTTAATATTAATATTATTATTCATTTATTAATAAAAATAACAGTAGCCTAATTAAAAATTTTCCTGCAATAAGATACACATAAGAGTTGTTAATAATAATAATAATAATAACAATTTTATTTGATTAACTCATGCACCACAAAGAGGTGTATCATCTTACAGGAAATTGTTTAATTTATTTCACTAAAAGCAAGTTCTATTGAGGCAAATGTGCATATGCGAAAGGCGACCCTCAGCTCCATAGACACACGGGCTCACAGCAGCATGTTATTCACCAACCTATTATAGGGCCGAAAGAACGTCTTCGCTCTTCACAGCGATTGTTTATGAAAATTATTTAAAAATGATTGTTGCCGGGTGTTTATGATCGAGGCCGTCCTTGCATGTGTGCGTCTTTTCTCTGGAGTGTGTGTGTGTGTGTGTGTGTGTGTGAGGCTGCGGGCGGTTAGTGATGTCGTTGGTTGAGTATTGAGCTCCCGTCTGACCTACTTTCGTACTTCGCATCAGCACAGCGCTGTTTACAGGCGCTCGTGAGCGGAGGATGTGGACCCGGTAACGAAAAAAACGTAGCCGAAACGCAGAGTCGCGTGCTCTCGTGTGCCACTTAATCTTGGAATTCTTCAGTTAACCTGTTTTATGCATATTTTGCCCCGTGTCCGTCTTCAAAGTGGCTCTTTCATGGGGTGTTTATGTTGAAGGCAGGCTTCATGTGAGAGGCGCGGACGAGAGCAAAAGTGAAGTGTGGACCTGTAGTCCTTAACGCACGGTAAGATATCCCGTACATTAGGCTATAAGTTATAATGCAAATGAGAAAGTAAGCTGTTAAGTCTGCGGAGCTGTTTGTAACGCATTTAAAGACCGCTTGTTTGCTTCCAGTGGATTCTTCGCTTTTTATATGGGGAAACTAAGTGGGAATCGTAATTCATAGAGTTGTGAAAAGAGAAACTGATGTGTGAGGGTCGCATGGAAACGTTCTCTGATGTTACCGCGAGCGGTTTTTTTACCTTAATCTTTCTATCTCAGACACGGTGGACTGCATGACTGCATAACCAGGCACGTTCAGTTTTTGGACATAGGCTAATAATAGAATTATGTTACTGAAAACTTTATAATATTATGTCTGTGAAGTTTGCTGGTATGACTGTCGTGGTTCCGGAATCCGGATTAATCTGAAATCTTGGAATGCAGTCAAAATGGGTCACTGTTTAATTCGCTGAAACCAGTATCTCCAGCAGCATAAAACCTGTCTACTAAGACATTTTCGATTTATGTTGGGCTACTGAAACTTGTAATAAATGACTTGAATCCATTTGCACTTGTGTGAGAAATGCGTAAGAGCTCCTGTCTGATTTAATCACACTGTAGGCTTCAAATGTTTTCATCGTTATTTTGTGACAGCATAGTTTCCATCCACTTGTCACTCTACTTTTTCTTAATCGTTTTTTTTTTAATGCAAAGTGTTTGAAAAGGTGAACTTAATTTAAGCTGTAATCCGCAGTATACTTAGTTTATATTTAAACATTTAAGGATATAACTGAGTGGATTTATTTTTATTTTACTAGTTCCGTGGCCTTGCACTCTTGCTGTTTGGACTGGAAGTGCGTGTTTGGGTTCTATTTGTTGTGGTTCAGGAAATTATTTGGACTTTGCAAGTAACAGATTTATTAAGGGCATAGCTGACGCATAACGTGTCCATCCATAGACTTTTTTTAAAATCGAGATTTGTTCATGTATATGAATGTTAATTGTAGAATATATGAATGTATACGCAGGTGCAAATTAATTAGATTAAATGTTAGTGAACAGAAGTCTTAAACAGTACGTAAACAGCAGCCCATGACAAACGTAATATCAGGCGTACATTACACTTATATTAATATGAGCCTGAAGCTATGCTGCTGCTGCATGCATAATAATAAGTATAGAATAATTAAAAAGACTGATTTTAGGTGATTTTAAACAAAATTCTGGTTAAAATTGTTTTTATGAAATGTATTAATTTAGGAATATCCAGAAGGACTTACAAATAAGGAACCTTATTACTATTTATTTATTTATTTATTTATTTACTTGTACTTATTATAGGAATAGAATGTAGTGTCTTTGTTTTTGGTTGTGGATTAATTCAAGGGATGAAAAATTAAAATTCTGTCATTATTTAATCACCCTCATGTCGTTCCAAACCTGTATGACTTTCTTTTGTATGTGGAACATAAAAATATATTTTGAATGTCTTTGAGTGTGCGTGCGTGTGTGTGTGTGTGTGTGTGTGTGTGTGTGTGTGTGAGAGAGAGAGAGAGAGAGAGAGAGAGAGAGAGAGAGCGTGTGTGTGTGTGTGTGTGTGTGTGTGTGTGTGTGTGTGTGTAGTTCAGGTATACCATGTGTGTGTGTGTGTGTGGATCAGGTATACCCTACTTTATGGGAAGAAAATGTCCCCAGAACGATGGCAATATCCCAAATCCTTGTCCTTGCTTGGTTACCAACATTATTTAAAATATTTTGTGTTCCACAGAAGAAAAAGTCACACAGGTTTAGAACAACATGAGGATTAGTAAATGATGACAGAATGACAGTTGGGTGAACTCTCCCTTTAAGTGTTGGTTGTGAGTTAAGTAGCCTTCACCGTAACCCTTCCCAAAAATATTTAATGTCAACTACCCTTAAACGCTTAGAGGCAAGTGTGAGCATGCATGAATCTGTGAGTTCTTGTAATGTCACATATTGTATGTGAATATTGTATGTGAATGTTTTTGTGCAGCCAGGGATGGGCAAAAATACATAAAAATGTATTTTAAAATAAAATACCAAATACCTCAATTTTAAATGTATCAAAATAAACTACAAAATACAGCAGCCACACCATGTATCAAAATAAACTACTGTATTTTTGGATTTTGAAAATACTACAAAATACTTTTACAAGGAAGCATGAATTTCTTCGCAAACCTTCCATCAGTTGGCCCATTTGATCGATCCCTTCACCATTACACTGACTTGATTAAGTAAACAATGTTTGATAGCACCAGCTTTTCTCTGCCCGAGTCATGCAATAAATCTGACACATGCAACCAGTTAAAGGCACAATATGTAGCATTTTTAGATTAAAATATTCAAAAACCACTAAAACAATGTTATATTTTTTGTTGACTTGTGTACTTACACTATCCCTCATCATGTTATATCGCTTAACACATTAAGGGCCTGATTTACTAAACGGGGCAAATTAGCGTGAGAGCGCAATTCCACAAATGTGTTGATGGGAGTGGCAAGTTTTGCACGTGTTCTGCTGACATGCAAATTAAAGAACACAGATAAATCACATTGTGCGATTCATTTAAATACTCTCCTCCCATAAATTTTGCATCTGAAAGGGAAACTCCTACAAATGCATATGCGATAAGGTCAGCCGCAAACACAACTCAGTCCACGCGTTTTCAGCTCTAATTTTATACTGCGTGTCTTTAATAAATCCCGACAGTAGTCAGGGTAGACAGGGTTTGCCCTGGCACAAGCTGTTAGTAAATCTGACCCTAAGTCTTTTTGTTTGAATCTCGTTTTCTTGATTTATCACGAGTACCATGTTTTATCATGTTTTATCATGGATCTAGCTTACTGCAGTGTGCAACAAGTGTCTCATAGTAGCCGCCGAGCGAATGCACAGAGTAGCACTATACCAACTTTCAATGCACAAATGTATCTAATATGATAAGCAGCGCTGCTTTACCCTACGTGCACATGATGGGAAGAAGCGGAAGCGGCGACTGTGGCATAATAAAAGATCCGCTGCTATTGAGCTGTGTGTCGCACTCGTGTCTCATTAGTAATCGCTCCAGCGCCCTCGTTCAGCTCTCACAGCATTCGGTCCTGCTCTGCTTCATACTACAGTAACGTTAATAATCTCTCCATGAACATGATTTCTGCCTGAGTCTCATCCCGTTTTTTTCCACCGGCTGTAGACGTGAAGACAATACATCCCATGATTCCGTGAAATCAAGGTGTCATCGAGCTTCGCTTTTGTTTTGAATTAGCGATCTTTAGAGGCGAAAATTTTACATATTGTGGCTTTAACAGATCAAATATTCACATATCCCTGTGATCTCCCAGATAAAGTTTAGTTTTAAAGTAACCAACAGTATAATATTTGCAAATGACTCATAATTGTATCCTAATTTAGTTACTTGGTGTTTGGTAATGAAGGGCCTACTTTGCATCAGCAACACTGACTCAATGACAACAACTCATAAGAAGACAACTGACAGCTCCTGTATTCATAGCAACTAGTTTTTAACCAATTAATCATTTGATTGTTAATCATAAATATAGGGGTTGCTGCTCGGTAATGTTTTCAAGAACATTATGTAAATTGGTAAACTATTTAGCCTAGGCTACCAAAATGAACACCAAAACTTAAAATGAACTGTTAAAAATTATAGCAATTCATGCTAAAAATTGAGGGAAAGCTGGCAGCCTGCACTTTTCTTGACCACCTTTTTCCATATGGACCACCTTATTCCATATGCATTGCAAACTACTGAGTAAGCACCAATCAGAGGCCGCAATTTTATGATGTCATGTAGACTTCTTACAAAGTATTTTACAGTATTTTAAAAAAACAAAAATACAAAACACTAAAGTATTTTGATACAAAATACAAAGCCATTTTCATGAACCCTATCAAAAACAAATTACAAAATATTATTTTGTATTTGAAATACATGTATCATAAATACTGCCCATCCCTGTGTGCAGCGTAGATGAGTGTGTAATAGACCTGTACACATGATTCTGGATAGATTGAGAATCACAATTTTTTGGAGATCGCGATTCTCAACTAAACAAAATAACGTAATTTACTAGCGGTACTGACAAAATGTTAATTGTTGCAGTCTATTTAAAATGTTTAATTAACCTTTGAATTTTGAATGAATGATTCAATGACTCATAAATACTTCAGTTGTTTCATTACTGCATGAATCAGCGTTTTTGAACGAATCTCTTGAGTGAATGATTCAATGACATTTTTTAACAGTTACTTGTTTCCACCTGATGGCAATCGTTATTTGAAGCACCAAGTTACTTTCAAAAGGTGATTTGCTCTATTTTGATCGCTTCTGTTAACATAATCAGTGTTTGTACTTCTGTGATAATTATTTGTAACAGAAATGTTTGGTTGAAAAGACTGTTTGTGAAAAGCCGTTTCATACCTGATAACTGCTCTCTTTGGGTCAGCAGCAGCGCTAATGCAGATTTTAATGTTCTGGTTTGATTTTGACAAAGGTTTAATAGACACAGGTGAATCTTTCTCATTTAGGAATGAGATTGCACCTGAGTGGGCCCCTGGTTAAAGGTGGGCTGTAGGCTTCATGGCCATACTGTAAACAGTGCAGTTAGAGTGATGCAATAATTCTCTCACCTCTCACATGGGGGTCAGGCTGTTCACCTCCTGGAAATCACTCTTTGTTGTTCTCTCTATCTGTCCTTATCTGTTTTCCTCTCTCTCTTGCTCTGGTCAAGAGCGTATTGTTACTAATTACAGTTTGCATAGATACCTCTTGTCATTTCTGTGTATACTGCACACATTGCCCTGAGAAACAAATTAATCTGTGTTTAATAGAAGCACAGAAGGATACTTGATCCTCACTGCTGTTTCCTGACCTCTCCCATTTATGTTGGTGTGGTTTTGTTTGTGAGTGTGTGTGATTATAGATGAATGAGGTGCACTTGAAATATTCACCTGGCTGATGCCGGCAGCATCTACAGTAAATGCAGACAGTGAAACAATACTCAACAAGATCCACAGTGCTGTTGTCTCTGCAGACTTCAGATGGAATAATTTCTTAAGCCAATTTTTGATATGTGTTCTGCGCTGTGAAAAGTAAATATACAGATAACTAAAATAAATTACATTCATTCATAAAAAAAATATATTTTTCATATTGCTGCATAGACAAAATGCACTACTTATGCCAATAATGCATTTAGATCTACTCTAGAGCTTAGGCCTCTACAGTAGATTTAAATGCAACGATGGCATAGGTATGTATTTTGTATTTGTGGGTGTTTGTGTGCACTTTGGTACATTGAAAAGCTTTTTATTTATAGAGACACTACTGTTGCTCGTCTTCACATACACATATCTTTGAGGCTATACTAGTGAAGACGTGTCATAGACTCAACTGTTTTCATATAGTAAGGTAATGATATTTGCTATACCCTAACCCTATCTGTACCTCTAAACCTAACCCTCACAGAAACCTGTTGACATACAAGTGCACACCCAAATCTTTTCAGGCCTGCAGGATTTTCGTTGAATGTTTTTTGTGCTCAGTGCTGCTCTTTATATTAGATGTGTTAATGATGTATATTAGTATTTCTATTTCCCCTTGTTAATGTTAATTTTAGTGTGCTTTTTTGGCATGACACCCAACTGTATATTCATCACCCTATTTGGAGCATGTGTAGATTAGTGCCACCCCTTAATATTGATGAACGCAGACAGTGCAGACTATATGTTTTATTAATAGGCAACCTGAATGTACAAGTGCACTTATACACTGATATAGACACAGAGGCAAGGCAGATCACTCACCTTCCGTCATATTATGTCTTTCTCTCTCATTTTAAGGGCATTATTCTAATGTACGGTTGACCATATATAGTCTTTATACTCACAAAAGTTTGGGGGCAGTAAGATTTTTTAAAATGTTTTTAAAAGAAGTATCTTATGCTCATCAAGGGTGTGTTTATTTGATTAAAAAACAAACAAAAAAAAAAAAACAGTATTATTGTGAAATATTATTACAATTTAAAATCAGTTTTCTATTTTAATATATTTTAAAATGTCACTTATTCCTGTGATGGCAAAGCTAAATTTTCAGCATCAATACTCCAGTCTTCAATGTCACATGATCTTTCAGAAATCATTCTAATATGCTGATTTGATGCTCAGAAAGCATTTCTTATTATTAATGTTGAAAACAGTTGTGCTACTTAAAAAATATTTCACTGTTTCCACAAAAACATTAAGGATTCTTTGATGAAAAAGTTCAAAGAACAGCATTCATTTGACATAAAAAAAATCTTTTGTTACATTATAAATGTCTTTACATTCACTTTTAATTAATTTAATGTGTCCTTGCAGAATGGAAGTATTCATTTCTTTAAAAACATCTTTCTGTTCCTAAACTTTTGAACGGTATTGTAATTTTAAGCTATAAAGTCCATGCTTATGTATATACCTCATTCATGAAGCACAAGCAGAATGAATTTCTGTCTGTCGTTCGTAAAACCATGTGTAAATTGTTTAAATCAATTCCGTGTGAGAGATTTGTTCTGCTCGTGTTTCAGGAATAAGGCTACGGGTTAACATCTATGGGTTAACATTGCGTTAACACTCCAGTAACACTGTTCCAACATTTTACTAAAGCTTTGTGTGTCTTCCTGTTGCTGCTGTAACATTCTCGAGTGATTCCAGCCCTTCCGGAATGCTCCTGGGGCCCCTATCAGCTCTCACCCTGAGTGTGATCCTTGACCTCTTTCTGTACCTAACTGCTAATATTACCCACTCTCGTGTCCGGTGTATGGGTGTTTATATGAGCGAGTTCAGGTGTTTGTAAGTTTCTGTGTATTTGTGTTCATTTATCCATGTTTAGGCAGGTGATTGTGAGTAGATATTAGTGAGATAAATGAGAGAGAATGGGGAAGGAGCAACACTTATGATACTGATAAAAGAATAATCTACTTTCTTACACTGACCTCTGTACTCTGCATTTGTACTCTGTCTATTATATGTGCTGTGTGGAACTTGTAGAAGACACACGAATGGATGTCTCTTCAACTATAAAAATAAATGGTTGTAAACAACACTTTTCACACATTAATTTGTCCAAATATGTGAAATTTGACAATTCTGGTGTTTGAGGGGAAGTAAAAATAATCCATTCACTTTCACATTAACTTTAATCACTTAAGTTGTAATAGATTTAGCTTAAAGTGCCCCATATATACAGTGCATGTCAGAAACAAAACGGCCATTACCTTATCTGAATTTCAGCCATGGAGGTATGACATTTTGTGCAATGTATATTATGAGAAAATTAAAGTGCTTTTGACCTTAGATGCATGTAAACCTATTGTAGGAGAAACCTTTAAAATAGCATAATAGGGGCAGTTTAATTGTGCAGGAGCATTTTTTTGTCCCCTTGTCTTGAATTTGAGGGGCATTTTTTGTTAATATTGGTGGCATTTTTGCCCCAAACCCTGGTTAATTTATGACCCTGCTGTCGATATAAAAATGTTCAAATTTGTGTTTGTCCTTTTGTTTTTTTTTTACAAGTTGTGAATATTTATTAGTAGGGCTAGGGCTAGGCGATATATCGCATGCGATTGTCACGCGCATTTCGTCAGTAAAGCTGGTTCCCTGATTACCGCTAAATCGCCATCACCTGCTTTCAAATGGAGCGCCATTTAATAGACAGAACCGTAGATCACTGACAAGCTACGCAATATCGCGTTCATTATCGAAGGCGATTCATCTGCGATATGAACGTGATATTGCATGTGATATATCGCCCAGCCCTATTTATTAGCAGTGTTTGAAAGTTGCTGATTTTGTGTGAATGTACAGTTTGTACAGTATAAAAACCATTATACCTATGGAATGTCCTCACAAAGATAGCAAAACAAACCTGTGTGTGTGTGTGTGTGTGTGTGTGTGTGTGTGCGCGTGTGTGTGCTTGTATACATGACATGGGTATTACAATGTAAACATGGTTTATGAGGACACTTCCTGTGTCTTCGTAAACCAAATGGCTTAAAAAACATACTAAATGGTGTTTCTTTTTTTTAATTAAAAAATGCAGACAGTTTTCTGTGATGGGTAGATTTAGGGGTAGGGGTAGTGTAGGGGGATAGAATATACAGTTTGTACAGTATAAAAACCATTACGCCTGTAGAGAGTCCCCGTAAACCACATATACCGTTGTGTGTGTTTGTGTGTGTAATTTAAGGCAACTCTGTAGGTTGTAAACATGTTTCTGTGTGAGCTACACATGGCCAGGTGTGGCTGAAGGCGGATTTTGTGTGGCCAGTCAGGTAGAAACAATGCACGCACATACACACGTTTTCTAAAAACTAGATTGGATGTCCAATATTAGTCTTTGCCCTGTTTAAGGGGAAAAGCTGAATATATTAAGAATGAGTGTGTATATGTGTTTGAGTTGAAGTATTTGGGTAAGGAGGGGTGGCCAGTTGACAATGATTGTTTTTTTTTTTTTTTTTGTTTTTTGTAAGTGTCTTTTGTTTGTGTTCCTGACAGAGACAAAAAGAGAGATATTCAGGTCTTTCTGCATGGGAGAAAGATTTTCTCTTCTTTCCTCTGTGGCTTCCTTCATGTGGTTAACTTTTTCTATTCTGTCCTCTTTTATGTCTTTTCAGAAACAATTTATTTGTGTTTTACAGTGCTGTCTGATGTGTGGATAAGAAAGTAGCAATTTCACACTGAGAAGAGCCATGTGTTGCTGTGAGATGAGATGCAGCAACTCAAACTAAGGAACTTTATTTATTGTTCATAATTAATAATGTCATAATGGCACTGATGTGTTGTCATGTCATTAATATAAGCCAGTTGTCTTTTCTCTAGCAGTTGTAGCTTTCAGCAGTGATCTTGAAGTAGTATGTTTCTGACTTCAGTACAAATGTTTCTTGAGTTAATGCAATTTGTTATAGCCCAGGGTGGTAAAAGTTTTAATTATTAGTACAGAGTTTCTGTCTATTATTAGCAGAGTTTGCTCAGAGTGATTGATGTGTTTAACTCTGCTGTGTTCATTTTATAAGATAAGATTTTGCTATGTGCATTTGTTTAGCAGAGATCTGATTCATTCTGATCTATTTTTTGTTTACTATTAGCAGAGGGGTTTTTCTGTGTTTTTTAGTAGATTTTGATGTTTTTGCTATTAGCACAGAATTTGTTGTATAGCAAAGAGTTTGCCGTTTATTATTAGCAAAGGGTTTTTTGTGTAAGTTTTACACAGCTGTTTGGAAGACTTGATTCTGATTGGTTAATCGCTGTGTGCAGTTGTCAAATATTTCTGAATAAATATTATCAGAGTTTGGTCTGTTTATTGTAACAGAGTTTTATTTGCCAAGTGATAGCTGTTGGTTACTAGCAGAGAGTTTGTTGCATTTGTTATCCTGAGAATTGGCTTATTTCTGCTGGAGAGTTTGCTGATAAATTATCGGAATAGAATTTACTTCGTTATCATCAGACTTTGATGTTCAGTATGAGTAACGGATTTGTTGTTCATTTTTAACAGTTGTGTTTATTATTAGTAAAGTGTTTATGTTAATTACAAGATTAATTACTGTAGTCACCTAGCTGATAATTGTCCAACTGTCTTGTCAATTAGTGAGGTTGACTATTTTTTTTAAAGATAATAATGCTTCATTAGCATGGTTTCTTTTAGTGTTGTTAAGGCATTAAAACCTACAGCCGTACATGTCAAGTCAATTTTATTGATAAAGCACAATTCACAATACACATTACTTTACAGAAATTTATATTGTTAATGTTTATCAAGCCTTGAAGTCAGCATGAAATGGACATATTTTCTTCTCTGTTGTGATGTATTGATTGGATGGTTGGATCATTAGGGCCTGAGCACCGATGGTGCTGTTTATTGTGGTTTGCTATTGCTGCAATCTCATGTGACATGATGTAAGTGACAGCCCCCGCGTTCCATTCGGAAGGGCTCATCCCTATGCCCTAATCCCTTCAAAGTGTTTACCCTCCGGAGTGAGAGCTTCGAAGGGATGAAGGGTGTAGGGGTAAAAAAAAAAATTGTTTTGGAACGCACTTCAGCGTCATCTTAACGAGACAATCAAGGAGGTGCCTTCTTTTCCCCCTGGTTTACTCTTTGCATTAATACGCATATTCATTTACTGTATTAACATTATAAGCTACTGCCAGTCTTTTACTTTAAATAAATAACTCGTATAAATATTACAGTAGCATAAAATACTATACATTTATAGGTAAAATCAAACTCCTAACCTCCTGTACCTATTGTGTGACGTCAAACAACTTCCCTGTGCAAAGGATCATGGGGGCCCGAAGTGTCCATCAGTTGTACCCTTTGAAATCCTTCATTCCGAAGGGCCCTTTGAAGTGGCTAGTTTTGAGCACTTCGGTTTGGAACAACCCTTCAATATGGCGGCCATGATTGTTTTCACTCCAAAGTGCCCTTCGGAGGGCGATATATCCCGTTTGGAACGCACCGAGTATGTCCCGCCCTCACTCCGGTAAATGCATCATCAGAAAAGAGACGATGTTGCAAGTGGGAGGAAGTTATTTTTGATTAAAAAAATAAAAAATAAATCAAGGGCACATGAATTACAAAAAGATGATGTTCACGGATAAGTCATTTATAATAAATACTGCAATGTTCCATTTAAAAAACAACTCACCCTATTTCTTGCATCATGAGAATTGTATTTTTAAGACAGTTTGTCAATTTAAAAATGTTAAACTTCTTGAGACCTTTGTGCCCCGTTGTTTTCTGTTGTGCTCCGTCCAGATGCTCTAGACACAAGATCGAATCCCATCTCATAATATGCTGAGAATTTGCTGTTTATTATTTGCAGAAAGTCTGCTGTAGTCATCATTAGCCGAGAGTTTGCTGCATTTTGCTCCGTCTTTGTGTCCCTTCTCTTTCATCATCTTTTTCAATTTCGTTTTTAATACGAAACTGTAGTTCAAAGGCTTGAACTGTTTGTCAGACACACTTGGACAGAACACAATGTGTGTGTGTGTGTGTGTGAGTAATCTGTGTCTGTATACAAGTGTGTGTGCGTGAATGTGGGTGGATGTTTGTGTGTGTATGTGTGCACGCCTATGTGCTGTTATTATGAGAGTTGTGGAGGTGCTGTATTCTAATTCCATCCAGTTGTACTAAATCTTGCTGCTTCTCATTTGTGCATGTCTGGTCATCATCACAGTTTTGCTAAAACTATTCTTAACCACTCATGTATGGTAAAAATCATAAAGACACATATATACACACACACACACACACACACACACACACACACACACACACACACACACACACACGTACACACACACACGTTGTGCTCTGAGGCAGCTCGAAATTGTGAAATTGTTGTGAATATATTAAGTAAATTAATATTTTTGTACATTTTGGCTAATGTATAGCAAGCTCTGGCTGAAACACTTTTTTTCTAACATGAGAAGTATCAGCTCAGTTTGTGGTTTAGAAATTTAAATTACAATATATTTCTGAATATGTTTCTTTTAATTTTGTTCTGAAATAAGACATTTGGTATTGCTATGTTTGTGTGGCTGATCTTTCAGGTCTGTCTGTGTGATGTTTTGCAGAGCAAAACATGTTTTAAAGGAACACTCCACTTTTTTTGAAAATAGGCTCATTTTCCAACTCCCCTAGAGTTAAACAGTTGAGTTTTACCGTTTTTGAATCCATTCAGCCGATCTCCGGGTCTGGCGGTACCACTTTTAGCATAGCTTAGCATAGTTCATTGAATCTGATTAGACCGTTAGCATCTCGCTCAAAAATGACCAGAGAGGTTCAATATTTTCCTATTTAAAACTTGACTCTTCTGTAGTGACATCGTGTACTAAGACGGATGGAAAATGAAAAATTGCAATTTTCTAGGCTGATATGGCTAGGAACTATACTCTCATTCCGGTGTAGTAATGAAGGAGCTTTGCTGCCATGCCATGGGTGCAGCAGGTGCAATGATATTACACAGCGCATGTGACCCCCTGCTTGCACAGGGAGCGTGCCTTGCAACCATGGAGACATTTGTGAAAGATGCTGCATAATATCATTGCGCCTACAACACCCCATGGTACGGCAGCAAAGTTCCTTCATTATTATGCTGGAATGAGAGTATAGTTTCTAGCCATATCAGCCTAGAAAATTGCAATTTTTCATTTTCCATCCGTCTTAGTACACAATGTCACTACAGAAAAGTCAAGTTTTAAATAGGAAAAATGTCGAAACTCTTTGGTCATTTTTGAGCGAGATGCTAACAGTCTAATCAGATTCAATGAACTATGCTAAGCTATGCTAAAAGTGGTACCGCCAGACCCGGAGATCGGCTGAATGGATTCGAAAACTGTGAAACTCAACTGTTTAACTCTAGGGGAGTTGGAAAATGAGCCTATTTTCAAAAAAAGTGGAGCGTTCCTTTAAGATATGTGTAAGTGTGTAAATTATATGAGTGTGTGTGTGTGTGTGTGTGTGTGGACCAAATGTCCTCACTTATATTGTAGAATACTTTCACAACCCACTAGTGAGGACATTGACTGGTCCTCACTATTTTAAAAGGCTTATAAATCAGCCAAAATGGGTTTTTATTTAAATTTAGTGATGTGCACATGTTTCTGTGATGGTAGGTTTAGGAGTAGGGGTTGGATTAGGGGATAGAAAATATCATTGACCTGATATAAAATCAATGGAAGTCTATGCAATGTCCTCACTAAAGCCAGGCACACATTTAACGACTAGTTAAAACATTCTAAGACTGTGCTCAACACACAGCGATTGTTTCCTGCGATTGAAGCAGATTTAAATACTTACACATAGAATTTGAACACCGACTGTTATCGGCGACCGAACGCAACTGCCTCTGGCTGGACGCGTTTAAGCGCGATCAGTCATAAGTATCAATTTACATTCATAATCGGCCTTACAATCGTTAAGTGTGTCCCCGGCTTAAGATAGCAAAACAAACCTGTGTGTGTGTGTGTGTCTAAATATAGGTCAGTCATTCTCTCACAGGTACACACCTCATCTCAGCTGATAAGAACTCTCAGATTTATGGAATTATATTCACAAACCACAGTTGATGTGTTTGTATGAATACAGTATGTGCTGATAGTATGCATGCTGACGCTACAATAAATATTTTATAATCATTATTTATTACATTTAATTATTCATTAAAATCCTTTTTAAACTGTGCCATTGTTGTTTACTAGTTTGAGGCAAGGAAGTTTTGATGAATCTGTTTTCAGATTATTTACCTCTCAATGAATGCCTCTGATCAGGGTCAAGTGACTAGCTTCATACATACATACATAGAGGGGAGAAAGATGATAGATTTGTGCATCCTTATTTCATCTACTGTTAAGTATTTTCTGCTTGTATTATATTTTTTCATATATATTTTGGTGTAGGCTACGATTACTACCAAATTGACAAATGTCCAAAACATGCAGCCAAAAATACACAGAGCTTATATAGCTAGGCCTTTAATTGCAGAGCACCTCTTAACAAAATAAAAATTCATATTCTGACTAACTTAAATGTATGACCAACCTATATTGTAATCCTCCTAATAACTGATGAAAATCTGTCATTCAAATGAGGAATTATTTTTGTTTGTTCGTTTTAAAAAAAAAAAACTGTTCTGTTTTATTACTATCTGTGTCTGTCTGTATGACTATTGTTACTGTGTTGACTATTGTTTTCCAGGTAACTATCTATCCTTAATTAAAAAAGAAAGAATTGAGAAGCAAAATTGCATTATAAAATAAGTTAATTTTGCTTGTCTCATTGACACAAAATTTTCCAAAAGAAAAGAAAAAAAATTAAATCAAGATATAGTCTTTGAAAACTTTTTATATAAAGTAAATGCATCTTGTTTTAAGGATGTTTGGAATATTTTTGTCCTGTTTTCAGATAAAAAATATCTATCCAGCTATTCCTCAAACCACTTATCCTCCGTAGGGTCGCAGGAATACAAGAGCTGTTTGAAAAGCTTTATTCTATCTTTTTGGTGGATTTGTATGGACACACACACACACACACACACACACACACACACACACACACACACACACACAAAAAAAAAATTGCACACACACTCTCCATTCACTCTCTCATACATTTTTTTTTCTCTCTCCCACTTTTTCTCTTTCTTCTTGTCTGTTGTGTTGGTTTATGAGCTTGGAGTAAAAGATGTTTCTAGGTCATGGCACTCCTTGCCGATGCAACATTTCCTGAGGGTTGTGCCAAAGTTGCATTACCACTTAAGCCTAGGTGTCAACACGATACTTCTCATGCACCTTTCATTACTTTGTCATTAGATATTGCATTAAACATGTTTAATGCAGAAATTGATAAAGTGAGTAAGCAGCACCTCAGTTTGAACTGTTTACGCTTGAGTCTGAAGCAGAAGGATTATTGACTAAGGTGGAGATCTACAGCTGATTTGTATATAATTAGACTTGAGCTAAAACCGCTCTGATACACCCAAATTCTTCATCGTTGTAGAGGTTGTTATGAGAAACAATATAGGCAGTTATTGAATGAGACATGAGTGTGTAGGTCTAGATGGTGAATAAGTTCTATGGTGCTGCAACAGATTCATTAAGCAAGCAGGGGGCAAGTTGGGTGAGAGAACGAAGAAAATGTATCAGTTTTGGAAGCACATTCCATATTTTTGATATTACATATGCTGATTTTACACCTTTTCACCGTGAATGCAAGGGAGATCGGGGGCAATTGTAACCATTTATTTTTTTAATGAACAAATCTAGGCTTGTTTAAGAAACATTTGTATGTGCCAAAAGTAACTATACCATTAATAGACTTACAGATTACATCATAATATTGAATTTAATTCAAGAAGACAGAGTGTTACAATCAGTGTAACAGTGGTTGGGGCAAATTGTAACACTGGAAAAAGTTGTTAATACTTATTAATATTACTGATTAAGGTTTGCAGTTTTATACAAATTATTTCAGCTCTCAGGAATAATATGTTTAAAGAAAAGGTCTGGGCAGAACTTTTCAGTTGTAATTATCAGAAAGATATATTTTAAATTGATATAATTTTAACATAATGTGTACTTTGATTTTTGGATGATTTTTGATCACGAATCACACAGCATGTGGTGTCTCTGCAGGCTTTGCTGAACTGTAATGTATCTGGAGAGGAGCCAATGTTCTATTCATTTGACAGAGAGGGAGAGTATCTAATTAATGTTGGTGGTCTTTTTTTCTCTTCATGCTTTTAAACAGAATTTGTAAATACAGTTTAATTTATTACTAAAATATTAACTCATTTGAACCTTTTTGTTGATAACGTACAATACATTTTGCAGCTTCATGAAGAGGCAATGAACAAATGCTCTGCTTTTGTGATATTTTCTTTATTGTTTATTATTATTAAATAAAACTTTGTGACTTGTGCCGGACATTAAAGGTGCAGTAAACAATTTCTGAACATTAACAGTAGAGGAAGACAACGCATGTGTATCATTATATTGGATCTGTGCAGCTCTTAAAGTGACAGCAGCCTAATATTAAAGAGTTTTTAATGTTAATCAAACAACAGTTGACAAAGAAATCACTCACTGCTCTTCACTGAATAGCTTTTTTTGTAACTTTAATAAGGATTAATCTTTATTTAGTTTGTACAGTGAAGATAATATGCAGTGTTGTTTTACATTTTGATTATTTGATTCAATTTCTGTACCTGAAAACTACAGTTAGACCTACCTGAAAAACCTTAAAAGCACTGATTATTTCATTTGTAACTTTGTTCTGTGCTGTTGCTTGTAGTTTAATTTTTTTTAATTTTTTTTTATTAATGACCGTTTACTTTCTGTAATAATCGTTGATATTTATACTATGCTAGATTTGGCTGTGCTATTGAAATTGAAATTGGAATCGAGAATTGTTCATTTTCACTGGTATCTATAATTTTGGTGTCATAACCTTATTTAATACAATTCAGGGAACTATTTTATTCATTTATTATAATTTTTGTGGTGGGCTCAGTGAAAATTGAATCACTGAATTCACTGAATCAAATCAAAAACTGAGAATAGAATCGAATTGAGACCTTGTGAATTGGAATCTTGAATACTCAATTCAAGACACCCAATACCCAGTATCCACTCATGAGAGAGGAGGTGCCTGTGCTGCATGGTGTGTTCGTAAATTTGGGGGCAGAGCTATCAAGACTGGGTAGGGACGTGTTTGTTTTGGTGATTTCAAATATCAACAGCGTTTCTCAAAAATCAATTACTGCACCTTTTAAAGCAAAAGGGTACAGATTTTCAACCGACATTTACAATGTCAGTATAGTATATTCTCCATGTTACCTGCACCGTCTGCTGGTTTATTTGTCAGCTAAAGTTTGATGGATGATGCAAAACCATATTTGTTTTCCTTTTTGTTTTCCTCTACAGGGTCTGCTGTTTCCACCACTAACTTCATGGAGAAAGAAAGAAGTTTTGGAAGCCATTTTCAGCTGGAAGGCAAGAGTCACGATTAACGATATCTTGATGATAAGCTAGTTTTTGGCATTTTAAGGACTTGCTAGCCATAAGGACATAACCTCAGCGTCTGTCGGCTGCCAATCATCAGTGGGGTAACACTGGCAGCAAGCCATTTGAGATTTGTGAGTAGTGGCTGACCACTTGCATTAGGTGGTTAGCGTGTGCCGTCTATTAGAATTTCTGTGGGTGTTTTAAGTGTAGAAAACGCGAATGGGACACACTAGCCTTCACAGACGGCCTGAATGGGAGAAGGAGTGAGCATGGACAACCTTTCGGAGTTTGGAGGCCTTTGTCCGTCCAGCCGGAGGGAATGGGAGTGAGTCTACACTAATGTCACAATACGCTTGTCCTTTTTGTCCATTTATAATTAATTTGCCATGTTACATTGCTCTGTGATGTTGCCAAATATGAATTTTAAATAGAAATATTTTTCCTCTGATTGCAGCACAAGCAGCTGTGTGGATGATTTAATGGACGAAGATGAGAAGGACAGAGCAAAAAGGTCTGTGTGTGTTTAGCTCTTTATGTTCATAGTACACATTATTGTGTGATCTGTTGAATAATAATAAAATCCCACATTAGACTGTAAACCTGTGAACTTTAATTGTGCCCAGAGATGTTAAAGAAATCACACCTTTAAAAGCTCTTCACACTTTCATTCAATACTGTAGATTTTCCTTGTGAAAGACTGTCAAAGGCTGATATAAGAGAGAAAGAAAGAGAGTAATGAAAATTGGAGATAATGGAAAGAGTTGAAAGAACTTTTTGATGGGAGAAGGCATTGTTATTATTACTATTATTAAAATGAGGAAAAAAAATAATGTTTTTCTGTAACAAACTTCAATTCAAGAAAGCAATCATAAAACACAATGTTTTTGTCAGTTTGCATGTAATTGTGCACAGGTGTTTCCATTTTTTTTTTTTTCATTAGGTTATGTTGCAAGTGTTGGGAATGTATGAGATGAGAAGCATCCGAGAGTAATAATTAAGTTCTAAGACTCTATAAACCATTAGCTGGAAGCCTAAGATCATTGTCCTTAGTTGTAATTGAAATGAAATTGTAAAATTGTTGAAGGTGCATACAGATGCGTATAACAGAAGTGTTTGTAATTCTCTACAGTTATCTGAGATCCTCATGAGAAATCATACACAAACACCATCATCACTGACATTTCCTTTTTTCAAAACAGAACTGTTAGTAAAATTGTCATTAAGAAGTCTTTTTTATTCCATATTATACATTTATGTGTAGTCAGTGTGTGTACATGCATTTTTAATTTATGTATTTTCTTACATGCAAACCAATACACACAGACATACACAGACATTCACTCTTCCATCTCTCATTGTCTGAAGTAATGTGAGTGTCATCTCTTTCTGTCCATCCGTCTCTTTATCTCTCTGCAGGGCATCCCGTAATAAATCAGAAAAGAAGAGGAGAGACCAGTTCAATGTTCTCATTAAAGAGCTGTGTACTATGCTGCAGGGTCAAGGTCACCCCCGCAAGATGGACAAATCCACCATCCTGCAGAGGACCATTGACTTCCTGCAGAAACAGAAAGGTTGGGGAAAAATCATGTTAAAATATTCAGAGTCTCTAACCAAATGAGGGAAAAAATGTAGTTTGATGGAAATTTATGTTGGTGTCTAACGTGCATTACTTACCCAATTCACTCTCCCAACCTGAAATTTAATTCTCATTACCTTCATTTGTAATATTAATTATTTCATTCATTTATTATGGATATTTGAGAAAATGTAGTTCAAAAAGCAGAATTATACCCAGCTTAAACCATAGTTCAAAATTAATTTTTTGCATTCTGCGATAAATATTTTATATTTAATAAATGTATGTGTGTGTGTCACAATGTAGTCCACAAGGATGAAGATGAGAGCAGATGGTAAAGCAACGTGAATTAAACAGCAGAAGAAAAAACGCAAACATTGTGTACAAACACAAATTATAAATGGTGTAAAATCAATTGAATGCTCAAACTGGCAAGCCGTTAAACACATGTAATTGACAAACTTTCAAGAGGACGCAAGCGAAAGTGATCTCTCTTGACTCTGTGTTTGAGTTTGCCTCCGTGTTGCTTCCATTCCGCTGACTGGAAGGTGAGGAGTCACGTGACTACACGCCCGGTAGTATGTTTTTAAGGGGGAAGTATAGACCCCTTAAAAGTTTGTAAACATTGCAACGTTTCCTGGTGGGCGGGGCTTAGCTGGAGGCAAAAAGAGACGCTGGACTCAATGTTGACAAGCGTAAGCTAGCATGTTTTAGGAGGGATTTATTAAACATAGATGCAGAAGAAGGTTCAGAACTGTCCGAATATGTGCAGTCACTGACTCTGCGGGACTGTGACAGCTATTTTTGTAAATTAACTTAAGTTTTGGATATTTCCTAGACAACATATGAATTACTTTCGGATGGTTCGGGGAATTTTGTCAAGGCTTATTGTCTAATGTAACCTAATGCTGGGCTAACTATGATTATGGCTTGCAATGTGGATTATTTTAAGAGACCATTCAAAGGATGGCACACTCATCTATCGCTGTATGTTTGTTTAACATTTAAGCTAGCTAGTGCGCTGAAAGTTGGCGACTTTTCACCTATAAAACAGAAACTTGCTGATTTGTACTAGATAAAACCAACACACCATTACATATGCATCGATTATTTTACCTGATATGAAGTGTGCACTGCAAACACGAGTATTATTTATGATCGTCTCCGTCCAGTCTGTACGCCGTATTGCTTTCAACCACAATTATCTTTTTGATTTCTGTGAAGGAATGTCTGCCGGGATCTGGTAAAACTTTAGTTTTGAACCAAAAGTCCTGTTCCTTCTATTCTGGCAGCCAAAAACACAACAAGACGACATTTTAAAGTCAAAACCTCAAACTTTTAGCGCGCCTGCTATGAGTTCTTATTCATGTTTTGCCTCCAGCTAGAGTGGTGACGTCACAGTGACGTAGGCGATTAAGGGGTCTGTTAACGGGGTTAAAAAACCCCCGAAATAACCGACATGGGAAAATTCGGTCGTTTAGAGGTTCTGAATTTCGATTAATCATCCATCACTACACTTGACGAGTAATAATTTTGGACTCTGGTTAGAAGAACAGAATAATTTTTACTTTATTTTTGCATTTGGTGGGAGGAGCAAACTGCTGCAAGCTCCTGGGAGTGTCACTACCAACACCTTTGAGTGCCAGGAGCTGCTCTGTGATGAGCCCAGTTCCATTTCCTCTCTGAATCCAGGGCACAGCTGTCAGGCTGTCGGCAGAACGTTTGCTGGCAGCAGATTTCACTGCTCCTATAAACAGTTCCAGTGCCATTTCCAACTTCCCCCAATCTCAGACTTCCTTACTGCTTGATTTAAATTTCTTTCTATTTTTCCCCGTTCCATCCAAGGAAGTCCATACAATCTCTTTGTTAGAATTCCATAATCAAGTTACACTTACAGCATTCCTAAACTTTTTTTCCTAAACTGTTTGATGTTTTCCAGAAATCACAGCACAAACAGAATCTTGTGAGGTCCGGCAGGACTGGAAGCCTTCTTTCCTTAGCAACGAGGAATTCACCCAGTTAATGCTGGAGGTAAAGCATCATATCTGCCTCATTCACCTTCAGTTTTCTGTAGCCCTGTCAGAATATTTTTTTTACTTCAGCTGTATTTCTTAAGCACCGTGCTGTCAACACATCATGTATTTTGATAGGCTATGACAGGGTTCCTCAAATCCGGTCCT